>JASSRZ010000006.1:13912085-13944707 GCA_032164315.1 Malacoctenus gilli
ACACACACACACACACACACACACACACACACACACACACACACACACACACACACACACACACACACACGCAAAAGGCCGGAGGATGGCAGAGTCGGGTGGGGAGGGAGTGTGTTCATTAGAACAGTAATGAAAGCAAAGAGGTAGAACAGACACGTCCACAAACTACAGCACTGGAAAGCGGGATCATCTTTTTTTTTTTCCTCCCAAAAAGCACATTAAAATGTAGAAATATGGGAGTGTAAGTGCTGCGATGAAAAGCCTGACAGGCTTTCCTTCGGTTCTCGCCTCCGACCGCCGCTCCACTCAGCCGCGCTCGGCGTGTTCATGACGGAGACCAGCCTGGAGGTGGTGCGGGGGGATTTCGTGGTCCTGCCCTGCTCCTTCTACTCCTCCAGCCTCCTCTCCAGACTCAACGTGATCTGGACCCAGGCCCCCTTCTCCAGCCCAGAGAGCCCCTCACAGGTCTGCACGTTCCGTCTCCCGTCGTGGGCGCCCGGTGCGCCGGTGGCGGTCAGAACGACTCGTCTTGACCGGTCCTCCTCGCTCTCCTCCAGGTGATCGTGTATGACCATGGGCAGGTGATCGAAGACCCCTCCCTCACGGGCAGAGTGGGCTTCACAGGTAACTTCGCCTCTTGGGCCAAAAAAGGAATGGCACAAATGGCTTGAGCAGAACTTGAACCCTTTTTTTTTTTGTACACAGATATTCCAAAGAGTGCAGAAATCATCCTGAACGACACCCGGGTGTCAGACGCTGGCATTTACCGCTGCATGGTCAACAACCCGCCGGAGCCGGCGGATCCAGGCATAGGAGAGCTGACCCTCAGTGTGCTGGGTAAGACCACCCACCTCCTGTCACGGTGTGTCAGCTCGTAAATGTAGCTGGATTGTACTGCGATTGTACGGGAAACATGAACACCATCGAGATCCGTGTTTGTGATTGTGTTTTGGTTTTTTTTGTGTTGGATGTGTGTTTATTTCCACCATTCCTGGATCTGTTGTGCAGCGCCTCCTTCTCTGCCTGCGTGCCAGTGGGACGGAGACGTCGACGTGGGCGGCAGCGTCCGGCTGTCCTGCTCGGTGACGGAGGGCGTCCCCGCGCCGGAGATCCGCTGGGACAAGCTGACCCCGGAGGAGATCTCTCTGCCAATCAACATGGAGGGTCAGCGCCACACTACGGGTGTTCCGCCGCAACTGCCGGGACACTAATTGGCCTTTTGGACCTGAACGTGTCTCTGGTCTCCCAGGCGACCTGTCCGGCTCCGTCCAGATCAACAACGTGTCCTCCCAGACGTCGGGCCTGTACCGCTGCTCTGCCACCAATGACCTGGGAACGGAGAACTGCTACGTCAACTTGTCCATCTACAGCCGTGAGTGTGTCTGTTTTTTTTGTCCCTCCTCTGGCCTGGGACGGAAGGGTGTCCATAACGAATTTGTCCCCACCCCCCTGCAGCCCCCGAGGCTCCGTCGGGCATCCTGCAGGGCGTGCTGCTCACCCTGTCCATGAGCCTGGTGCTGCTCGCCCTGCTGGTGCTCATCCTGTGGCTCCATCGCACCGGGCAGGACGGCAGGCGGAGGGAGGCCAAGGGAGAGGAGGACGAGGACGAGTGCTACAACGAGATCCGCTACACCCCGTCCCTGATGAAGCGCTCCTTCGTCTGACCCCCCCCCCGATCCCCTTTAAGGACAGTGGGGGCTGCAGAAAAACGCCTCAGCAGCACTCTCAGCACAGAGCGTCCATGTACAGCATCCGATTCCTTTTTTTTCCCCAATAAATATCCGACTTTTAAAAGATATTTTGTGCTTGTGTGAATTCATAAACGCTTCAAGCTTTCCCTCCCTAAAATCCAACAGATCGTCACGTGAGCGCTTCGCACCTCCGCCGTGGTGCCCACACTTTGCTCTGCATGACTTCTCACTTTGCAGAGTCTCTGCAGCGGAGGTGAAGACATGACACATGAAGCCAGAGTGTGTGTGTTTTTTTTTTTTAATTCTAGGAGGGGGAAACAAAAAGATCAGGCTGTAAATGAGGAGCTTAAACGGAGGCTATATTTAGTCAGTGAACGGCGCCTGAGCTGCTGTTCACTTTTTCTGGTCCACACTAAAAATATACATTAAAAAAAATAGAAAGTTGGCAAAGTGATGGTGTTTAATTGGCACTTGCAGCTGCACTTTTTGTTGTTTTTCTTTAAACACAGGAATGAAGTCAAATAATTCAATGTAGGACAGATGCTGTGAAGTTTTATGTGCATCTGACATTCAACACCTTTGTTTTTTCACTGGTTTCACGTCTCTGACGTTCATCGCGTGCCGTCTGCTCACAGGTTTCTGCTCCGCGCCTCAAAACTAAACAATTTACGGTGACTTCAGCCTGATCGGCGAGAGTGGTTGAAAGACACACTGGTTTTGTGCCACCAAGTCGACGCACAGGATGTTAAGTCGCAATAATCAACAGATTTTGTACTGTAAAAGATTGTGACTGCCGCCAAAGAATCTTAATTGGAGCAGGAAGCAAATCACAAGGGGGGAGTTCGCACTTAAGTGGGTGCAAATTAAGTTTCCCAGTAGAAGAAGGAAAAAAAAAAAAAAAAAGTGGAACAACGCAACAAATGGAAGGTGAAAGAAAAACACTGGCGGCATCTGCTTTGCAAACAAAGACACAAAATCCTTTAATTTAAATAGGAGGGGAAAGAAAAACAAAATCACATAAAAAACTGTACAGAACATTGAACATTGACTTTTGAAGTTCTTAAATAAAAGAGCCCCCCCCCCCCTTCCAAAACAAGTAAAACAAGAAACAAAGTGGGATGGTGTGTGATACATCTTGTGCAAAAGAAGTTATTGACCGATTCTTCCCCACGTGAGAGCGTCTCTCTGCTCGACTGTCCTTTGATGGTGAAACAAAAGAGCCCCCCCCCCCCCCAACCGAACCTCGGCATAGTGTCTCCGATGTAAAAGAACCCAAACTCCAATAATAAAATAGATTTATATTTTAAATATATATTTATATACCAAACATGCTGTACAGAAGTTCAGAGATTAGGGAATCCCTTTTTGTTGTTGTTTTGTTGTTTGACACCCAGCTCGGACCGTTGTGCTTTCCTGACTCCCAGCGAACGAACGAAAGGAAGGAAGGGAGGAAGGAGAAAAGAAGTGAAAAACAAAACTCCCTGTTGCTTTGGATACAATAAAAAAAAAAAAAAAGAGGATGAAGAGGAAAACAGAAAACAGCGGCGATCACAAAGTCTCTGTTTTTCCTGAGCGGGGGGGGGGTGGGGGGGGGGGTAGCACGAGAAGGAGCGTTTCTTTAAGAACAGTTTCTCTTTATACACTTCGTGCCCCCCCCGCCCCCCGCAGGGATTTAACGTCGGGAGGAAGCGCGTGAACAAAGGTGCAACTTGACCAGCGTTATCTGGATCCCAGAGGGGATTAAAAAAAAAAAAAAGAAAAAAAAGAAAGGGGGGGGGAATGCATCCTTGTGTCGTGGCGGCCCTCGACCTGCCCCACGATGGCTGCCACCCCCCCCCCCCCCGGTCGAGCACCCCTTTCTGCTTCCTCCCTTTGGATGAAAAGTCTTCCCACAGAAGGAGCCAATTTCAGACCCTGAGAGCACCGGCCTGCTTGCGGCTGAGAAATCTCGGTGAGATAATCGGGGCTGAAGATGAATGGCACGGCCTTATTTTCAGATCCCGGGGACGCCGCCTGCCGCTTCCTTCACCCACAACGTTTCACGTTCGACCTCGAGCCGCCGAAACTCGGCCGTCCCCTCGCTTTTCCCAGCGGTCAAATGGAGCGGGCGCAAAGAGCGGGACAAGAAACAGACTCGCGAGCGACTTCTCGGGAATTCTTCCAGTTATGTCAAAGGGAGAGGGGGGGGGAAAAAAAAGGGAAGACGACAACTGGACAGAAGGCAGTCTCGATATATCAGCACAGCGAACAGACAAAAAAACCTAAAAAAAAACCCTCTTTCAAGATATCTGTAGGACAATAACCATCAAATAAATATCCCACCTTTGCTTTCAGTATTTATTCAGCTTGGTTTATTTCCAACTAAAACGCTGGATTGAAGTGTTGGAGGAACAGCAGTAGTAGTGAGTATATTAGTAGTAGCAGGAGATGCAGAAGCAAAGTAGTATATTGAACCGGGGGGGGGGACGCAAAGCAGCCTGGGGGCCTCGATGGGACCGGGTCTGATCAGAGAGGGGCTTTAATAGTTTATCCAAGAAACAAACAAAAAAAACCAAACAAACAAAAAAAAATCAGGCTCAGTGTGTCTCTCAACATTAAGGGGCTCTTCAAGTAAAACACAACCACCCCCCCCCCCTCAAAAAATGACAGTCCACCCTCTAAAAACAGAAAGAAAAATAGGCTTTCAGTTTTTGTGACGCCCCCCCCCCTGCTTGTTTCGGTTTGCGATCAACACAATTTAACCCGGACGGGAGTCGCCCTGCGGACCCGCTCCACCTCCGCCGCCGCCCCGCGTCCCACTCAGGGCGGGGGGCGCGCTGTAAACTAGCAGTAAGAAGCACCACGGGGGTGGGGGGGGTGTCGACCGGCGCGTTCCCTGAAGCCTGCTCGGAGACGGAGCGTCGGTGTCGTCGGGCGCCTCTGCAGGGAGCGGGCCAGAGGACAACCATGACATTTTTGGTGGGATGCTTCGTTCCTTTTTTTATGAACCTATTTTGGTGCCGGGTGAAGCGGTGGAGGCTCCTGAAATTGGCCAATATATCCCGTTGTATATGGTGTGAGGAAGGTATAATGGAGGTGGGTAGGGGGGACAACAAGGCTTATTATGGTTTCCACATTCCCTTCACTTGCACATATAGCAACTCATCCTTTTTTTTTGTTTTCTGACTGTACGCAAAAGAGAAAGCTGCTGCAGGTGTCAAGTGAGAGACAGTCAGGAGACGATGCGCCTTCCTCCGGTATAGAAAAATAAACAATCCTCGAGCAAAATCTCCCTTTTAATTGCACTGGCCTTTCTGGCCTGTCACTACTGTTCCAACACCGAGGTTGTCCATAGAGACACCGAGTGCCTTGGTGAGAAAAAGGACCAAAAAAAAGAAGAAGAAGAAGAAGAAGGTGGTAACAGTGAGTTTATCATCAGGCGCCGTGAGTCACGATGAGAGCCGACTTTGGAATAAACTGCTTGGCGAAAATTCAGTTCAGGGTCTGACGTGCATCAGCTCAGCATGCGATCAGATGGTTGACTCCTTTGGCTGGGGGGGGAGAGAAGGGGGCGGTGGGGACGGGGGTGGTGTGTGCGTACCCAGATCTTCCAAGTATTGCAGAGCGGGGGGTGTGAGGGGGTGGGCTGGAGGGTTCGCGAAGCCTGTGGTCGCACTGCGTCGGAGGGAATTTGATGGAATGAGCCCCGAAGGCTGGAATGAGTCCGGTCTGGGCGGGCCAGGCCCGGTCCACATTCGACCGCGGTGTGCTTTCGCCGTAGAAATGTCACTGGAGGAGGCTTGGGGGGCTGGGCGGGGGGGTCACTAGTGCAGACTCAGCGCAGGTGATCAAGTAAAGGCAGCTCTGTGGATTCTTCTCTGGGAGTCGGGGGGTCACCTGAAGACAGCGGGGTGGGATCCAGCGCCTGAGTGGCTCCGAGGGGGTCTTGCGTCGGACTCGCCTCGTGCAGCGGAGCGGGAGGAGGCGGCTGGAGGAGACAGATCGCACGCAGTCAGCGCGGCGAAAGATGACGCGGGTATTAGGAGGTGTGACGGGTCTTAATATGAACGAAGCCAAACCGTCTGGCGAGCACGTGAAGCTCAGCTCGTCTGCAAAGTTTCACCTAAGCGCCTTAAATGGGATTTCACTGCTGGGCTGCTCAAAAGTTGCAAGTCTTTAAAGCCGTCTGCAGAAAACTGCAGGCGAAACTTAACAACTATTGTTTTTTATGTTCAAGCTGATATCTTGAAAAATGGTTGGTTTCAACAACTCTTTTTTTTTAATGAGTAATGCCATATTCACCTCAAGATTTACACCAATGCGCCTCCAACAGGCAAGCAAAAAAAAGCTTCTGCTCTCTTTGCAACGACTAAATAAAACGATGTGAGGTTCCACACAACATGCGGTGACAGGCAGAGATGGAAGTTCTCGCCAGATCAAATCCACACAAGGATTTGCCCTCAGTTGAACTCTATTTGATCTTTTTACGAGTCTGCAATAAAGTTTCAAACAGGGCTGCAATCAGATTTTTCATCATCAATAAAACAACTCATATTTTGCCTGATTTACTCCCTCAATAACTTGGTATGGAAAAAAAACCCCAACCAGATCGGTGACATTGAATGCTTCAGAAAAGTTTCAGGATGCCACAGTGAAGCTTTCGAAAAAGTGCACGAGGTGAAAACTTAGGACTGCGACTATTTACTCCAAAAGATACACACGAAGAGTAAAAAGGAGTCCCTTACCTGTGTGCGTATCGTCTGGACTGGTCCTCCTTCGCCCTCCAACGCAGCCGGTCCGTTGAAGCCCTTCCTGCCTGAAAAGCTCCACTTGCCAAAGTGGCTCTCATAATGCAGTCCGCTGCCCTGTCCCAGGCCAGCCCGCTGGCCTGCTCTGTGGCCCGAGCTCTCCAGGAGGCTCGCCGGGCAGAAGCGCTCCGGGCCTGGCAGGGGTGGGGGGGCCACGGAGCTGCTGAAGGACAGCTGGGAGCTGGACAGCTGGTGGCCCAGGAGCCCCTGGATGGAGGAGGTACGCTGCAGGGATGTGAGGAGTCCTGACTCCATTCTGCTCTCCGATTGGCTGAGCAGGGCTAACGGGAGAGGTTGGGGGTGGTGAGGCCAGCTCTGGGTTGGACCGACGGGGTTGTCTGTGCCTGTGAAGGAAAGCCGAACTTGAGCCGATCCAGTTCACGCAGAAAGAAGTGAAAAACAGCATTTGGACGAATGTCAGAATGAGGACGTTTACTCAACGTCCAAAAAAGGCGACTGAAAATGTAAAACGGCAGTCTCACCCATGGAGGGTTGGACCGAGGTGATGTGTGGTAGGGGCAGACTGGAGGCAGGTGTACTCTGGGTGGTGTGGACCGCCGGGTTGGTGGAGATGGAGATGGAGCCACCGCCACAGTCCGAGTCCTCGATGTTCCCCCCGCTGTTACAGCCGGCGCCGCAGCCCTTCTGTAACCTGCAGGGGGGAGACACGCACCACATCGCACACATTCTCCCCGGAAGGCTTGTTTCCAGAGATACCGCAACGGGGTTCGAGGCCACGTACCTGTCCCAGCTACTGATGAGCCATGTGTAGATGTTGTGCGGGCTGACCGGCCCTCCCCACACGGAGCGGAGCTGGACGTGTCCCCCGGCGTAGGAGGTGGTGAGGGGGGACACGTAGATGGGGTAGCCGATCGGCTGGTCGCACGAAGAGTTGATCATATTCCTCAGGGCCTGTTTGGCGTTTTGGATGCTTCCGCGCTCCGGGTTCCGATTCCGCAGGAAAACCAGCTCCTGCTGTTGCCCCGCCCATAGCCCGCGGACGCATTCTCTGTTAACCTGCAGGGGGGGGGAAAGCAGACATGTCAGGAGGAGAGACAGAAAACACAGGCTGCTTATAGAGATTTCATAAGAATGAAAAACACAAAAAAGCGAGAGAGGTTTAGGAAAAAGACGCTAGTTTTCAAGCAACAATTCGGTCAAGCAACTCAGAGAAGTGGGACGACCAGGACGAGCGGCGACCTTGATGACTCTGAAGCTGAGGAATCTCTTGTTGAGCATGATGATCTTGTACTCGTCGCTGCCGTCGTCCATGATGTGGCGCAGCGCCAGCAGCGAGGGCATGTTCGCGAGGATCGCGCTGCGCCACACGGGGTCGCCCTCATGCGAGATCAGCATCTTCTCCTCGTTGGCGGTGATGGCGTCGTACAGAACCATCAGGTCCTCATACTCATCCGGAGACGTGAAGTGGTCCTGGGGAGAGACCGGAGACCGGTCAGTTCCGGTTCAGTCATCGTTGTCACCCAAGACGTTTGTTTTGTTGTTTTTGGAAGGGGGGCGGGGCGAGGGGGGGCTACCTGATGCAGTTTGAGGGACATTCTCACTCCCGGTGCTACGACCCGATTCAGCAGGTCCATATCTGCAAACACCCACTCGTCCCTGGGAGAAGTGATGCGGAAGTCTCCCTTGAACAGTGCGTGGAGGCCATAGAGAAACGGCTCCAAGCTGTCAAACACAGAAACAGGAGTTTAGCGCGGAGTCGCGGTGGCACGCGGAAACTCGCTGCTGTTTGAGGGGAGCGACGCCGACAGCAGCCTCTACCTGGCAGACATGCTGTGGGAGGCCGTGCCCAGAGCTCTTCTCCCCAGGATGCACAAACCAAAACAGAGGTTGACAAGAGGGGAGTCTCGTTCGCAGGTGACCGGCTGCAATGCACAAGACAAGTTACGATTAATTGCAGAATATTGTTCGATCCCAACATTATGTTCCAATCGGTTTGAGAACAGACAATGAAAAGGTATTGCACTTCATATTGAGGCTGAAAATGCCCACAAATTCATGAAAATCAGCAGTTGTGAATCAGCATTTTTTTTCTCCCTCTATTAGTCTTCTTCACACCACTTTTCTCTGTTTCACACTTATTCACAGTTCAAAAGGTTACTTGATTTGACTTGCAGAGTGATGTGTTGGTGGTTTGATTTGACCGTTTATCCCTGTTGTGGGGAGTTCAAATAATATTCACAATGTGGGAAGCAAGGAGACAAAAAACCCAACAAAACAAGAGATGGACAAAACAAAGTTGCACAAGACAGTAAAGTGTAATAATATGATGGAGTGTCGAACCGTTTGCCTCCTGCTGTTGCAATACTGAATCCAGTCCAGGTAGATCATGCAGAATGAGGAAGGGGTGATGCCCGAGGCTCTGTGGTCATAGTCCTCGTCGATGTTCAAGTTGAAGGTGGGGTCGCTGTCCACGTAGTTACTCCCCAGACACGGTCGAAGAGCCTCCTGAATGGTCTCATTCGCCAGCCACTCCTCCAGCTTCGCAGATCGGTTCACATAGTAGATGATGCTCTGGTGGAGACAAACAAACGGCGCCATGACTCGGTTTTTCGATCACCTCGAAACCAGATCGGGATCCCGATGAAGGTTCCAACACGACAGGCTGCCTGAACCACGTCAGAACCAAGTCTCACCTTGACATAATATGTGATGAGGATCTTGCGGAGGTCGAACACTTGCAGCATGGAGGCTGCGTTGTTGTCGCTGATGCTGTAGCCCTCCAGCACGTACTTGGTGGCAGCCACCTCCCAGGCCAGCCAGCGCTGGCCGAAGGCGGCGTTGAACGACAGCATGTGCGGCAGATGACCGGGCTCGCAGCAGCAGCAGCCCTCGTCCTCCTCCACCCCTTCCGTGATCGCCTCCACCTCCCTCTGCTGACAGTAGGTACCTACACAGTGGCGAGACATCTGACAGTCAGCTACTCCAGAGACCGTTTTCAACATAGACTTTTCCGTGGAGAAACTTGAGATTTATCAGGCAAAACAAAAGTATTACGAAAGTGCCTTGAATCTTATTATTAGATGCTATTTTTGACAAACACACTTGTCTCTGTACAAACACAGCTGTGCTCATTCTAGAAGCCGCAGCCATCGTGGCTTCCCCTCCTGCCCCATTGCTGACCTCTGAACTCGAGGCCCCTCAGCTGGAAGGTGACCAGGCCGTTGCCAATCTCGATGATGTGCACCAGAGCGTTGAGGTAGTCCGACGCCAGGATGAAGCAGTCGCCCGTGCTGTAGTTTCCCCAGCGGCCGAGCAGCAGGTCTCCGCACAGGCTGTGCTGCAGCGAGCGCGTCAGGTGCTCGTAGAAAATCGAGTTCAAATTGTTGTCATCAGCGCCTTAGGAGGACAGGAGCAGTCAGTGGCCATGGTTACCGAGCAGAAATAAACGGGCGCCCCGCCGAGGAGGCGATGGCGCAAAAACACGCGACTTACCCGGGTTGCGGTCTAATTGGGTGGCAAGTCTGGTGTTGGAATGATCGACCCGCTTCGTGCTGCAAATGTGGGAAACCTGGATTAGACCGCAGTCGTTTTACATGATATTTGGACTGTGTGAGACGCAGTGACGCATACTTGTAGTCTCGCTCCCAAAACTTGACTGGTCGGGTGTAAGAGGTGACGAAAACGGCGCTGCCGAGAACAGGATTGAGAGGTGTGGAAAAGACAGCAGAAAAGACGGCCTGGACGAAAAGCACAGCAGAATCTGAGACAGCAGCAGTTAAGGGTTGGCAACTTAGGAACTAGTGGAATACAAATGCTTCCTAAAGACAACAACAAGGAAAAGGTTGGTGCTGTGTGATCATGCTGACCCTGCGACCCAAAACTTTTGTGTTGATACTTTGTGACATTTTCAGGCTACAGTGTACTGGATGCTGTCGACACGCTCTTTGTGATGGAACTTTCAAACTTTAGTGTCGCGAAAAAACCCCCAAACAAAGTGAAGGATACGAGGCACAGCGAAGGGCTGAGCAAAGGCATGAAAGGCTGAGCCCCAGGTGATCTGCCAGGGGGCGATGTAAGTCAACACAAAGCGCAGCTTGTACAGCAGGTCCCACATCTAAAAATAAATAAAATAAAGAGGAAAGAACAGGGGGAAAAAAAATCAGACCAGAATACAAAAGCAAGACAGAAATGTGACGCAAAAAACTCTTAAAACAATAACAGAAGTATCAACAGCAGTTTGTATTCAGTTTGTCAACAGATGTCTTCTGTTGACAAACTGTCTCTGAAGCCAAATCGGAGAAAAAGAAATTACTCGCAACCAAAAGTCAAAAAACAGCACCGAGTGTTCTCACCTTGCTGAAGAGAATGGACATGAAGTAGTAGTCGATGAGGAAGGTCTCCGAGAAATGCGGGTAGTCAAACTGGAAGAAGAGCGTGGTGAAGCACAGCGTGACGTATTGCTGCGACGGTGTGCAGAAGGATGAGCGCAGTAACTTCATGCCAGCGACCGAGATGAAGAGCGCGCGGCTGCTGGAGAGATTTAAAGAGACGGGAGAGAGAGAATCAGGGACATGGTCTGCCGGCACGTGTCCGGTTCAAGATGTGGAGGCAGATTGAAGAATCAGACAAGGAGGCAGGTGCAGGGCGGCCTGCATGGCAAGAAACGATCCTGCCCACTGCAGTGGACGGGGTGGACACTTGGGTCAACTTTTAGTTTACGTACAAGATGAACCTAACGTGAAAAAAAGTTTGTTCTTCCAAACACATTCAGTTTTGACATCACACAAAGTTTGATAACTAAATAGGATCAATAACAACGATTTTCTTCTAAAATGTAACCAAAAGTCATGCGTCTGCGTACATCATGCGTGCAGAAAATGAAATTCACAAAAAAAGTCGGAAACAGTTGCTATGTGGAGAATTTCCCTGGCTGGGCCGGTTGATCTGGGAATAAAAAGGAAGCAACAGAGGGAAATTATATATAAATTTATATATATATATTTTTTTTTTTTGTGTGAATATCTTGTGCTTCTGAGCACAATGTGCAGAAAGTTATAAATCTCAGGAGTGGCTGAGGATGTCTCAACTTTATGTTCCACTGTTCCAACACACACGGCTGACAGCACGTGTCCACAGGGAGCAGTGACGAAGAACAGAGTGATGTACGGCTGTGGAGCAGCAATAAAGTGAATGAGGACAGGCTTACTAGATGTCCAGCTCTTTATGGTTTTGGCCGACAGTTCGAGCCTCCGTGGTCAGGGAGTTGAGCACCACAGCCGGGTAGATGAAATATTTCTCCACACACTGAAGCCACGCGTACAACTTCTCAAACCACATCAGCTGGGCCGCATCTTGGGAAAAACAACAACAAAAACAACTCATGCGAGCTGAAGTTTCCGACGTTGTTAAACTCCACCGAAAACTACGTTCGATTTGGGATTTATATACGGTCACAAAAAACACACGAGGCATCAACTCAATAAAATGTACAGGAGAAGGAAGCGATAAATGTTACAATGTAACCCCAAAAAAGTAAAACAAGCTCTTTGGGTACTTTTAAACAACCATTTAGTTTTTACACCCTCATCTATCCGTGATATTTGAAATAGGAGATTAGCGCACAGCGCAGAGCTCCAGCAACACTTTGTAAAATCAACTTACTTTGAGAATCCCTTATAAACACTCCAGTTGCCCTTGGCAGTGGAGCTCACAATCTCATATCAATCGGTTTTTTTGATTCAACTTCAGGTGCCAGGTATTTGTGTCTGAGTACAAACCCCCCCAAAAAGGATCAAGCAGGTCTCACCTCGAACTTCAAACTGACTGTACTCTCTGGAGCGGAGCACCGGGTGGGCCAGACAGAACCACGGGAGCTGCTTGCGCAGCTGGGGCAGGAGATAGTGGGTAATGAAGCCGACAACCCCGGCCAGGATGTACAAGACGAAGCTCAGAGCAGGCTGCGGGGTCGAGAGCGGAAAAACAGAACGATTAGAATAAAAATGTCCTTCAGAGGAACGCGTGGTCGGAAGAGGATCATTAACGCTGCTCCCACTAACTTGAAGAGCGATGAAAACCGTGCTGGCACTGATGGCGAAGGTAATCACAGCCATGAGAGGACACATGACGAGGTCTGAATGAAGAATCTCCTTCTGCAGAGCGACAGGGAGAATTTTGACCTCAGAAATAATGACGACAGGGGAAAAAAAAAAAAAAGAGACACCAGACATGCTGAAGCCAGGAGCTATCTTTACCACAGAGTTCCGTAGCTTTTCAGGAAGCGGGTCCTTGATCTCCACGGGGGGTTCTTCGGGCGTTCGGTTCTCCAGTTCCGGAAACAATTTGGACCTGACCAGCGACCTGATGTAAAGGTAAAAAAGTAATTTAAAGGGAATTAAAAAAAGCTGAGGCGCAACATCAAAGTGTTCACAAGCTGTGCAGTGAAAGCAGCAGCGACCGTCGTATCAGCATCAAACTGTGTGAAGGTCAATTGTACTCTGGCAGATTTCGAGCCAATTTCGCAAGAACCGTGGTAACCCAAGTGAAAGAGAAGAAAATAAAACTGAAAATAAGAATTGTGCTTCAAGTCAGAATCTCAGTCAAACACATAAATTGCCAGCAAATAGTCGTTTCACAAGATAGACGCCAAAAAAACCCTGGCTTAAATAATTAGTCCGTCAACAAGCCAGTTTTACAAGTAACCAAAAAAAAGGATTGAAAAAGATTTACGACCAAATGTTTGACATTTAATTTCAGCTTTGTTTGTCCAAAAAGTGCATCACAAGCTTGTCAAATGTCATCGCTCCTACATATAATTGTTGTAAACTAATCCACTGCTGACCTTCAAATGAGCTCAAGTTATATATGATAAAGGGATGTCAAGAAAAAATACTGACCACAAGATGGTAGGATCGCTGCTTTGGCGGCTGAGGTGGTAGGATAAGGCCAGCAGGAGGCCGCAAAATACAGAGAACAGTACTGGCACATGGGCATCTCCCCATGGTGCCTGATGGAAAAATGGGTATGCATTAAAACAAAAAGGAAAGATAAGAGCTTCTGAATTTAGATTAATATCCCCTTGTTCTTGCAGGGACAGCTGCTGTCTGTGTCTCACTTACGTTAATAGCACCGAGACAAAATCCATACAGCAGGGCGGCCACCAACACGCTTCGAATGAGGCTGAACAGAGATGAGAGGGGGCTGGTAGTGGCTGGGGACGGAAACAGCAGAGTTCAGGCGACAAAGATCAAGCACATCTTAGACTTTCTTTGCTTCCCCCCCCCCCCATTGCATAAACCTCCACCATGCTATGCGTGTTAGCGACAACTCCCGACTATATTTGTCTCGTGTGACTCAGAGCCTAATCTTATCACTCAAAATGACCTGCAGTCAAGATGTGGCAATAACACACAAGTGCGGCGTCAAGTGATCATGTGATGTTTCTAAACTGGCCGCCTCGAGGAGCTCTAGCACTTCCCCGACTTCCTGACAAGGAGTTACATCATTGTCTTACCAGTTCCACCAAAAACGTGCATGTCGATCTGCTCCAGCAGACACATCACAAAAGTATTGACCTGAGGTAGCAACCCAAACAGGAAAATGACGGGGAAACACAAGGCAAACACTGTTGGACAGAAAAACAAACAAGTTAAAAACTTTCAGGAAATCGCAAGATCATTTCATGCAGAATAAACATGTTTCAGCCTTCAAAACACAACTTATGTTCATTTTCAAGAGTATCACCCACAGAGAAGTTGCAAAAAAAAAGGCTTGAACTAACCAATGAGCATATCCCTGACCCAGAGCAGGAACTGTGCGGAGAAGAAGGTGACGCCATAGAGGGAGAAGGGCTGCAGGCTTCCAGCGCGACCAGACAGGTCAAAGATCCAGATCAAGACGCAGCATAAGCAGAAGTAGACTGGCCGACTGTACACAATGATCCAGTTGTGGCCCTGTTAAATCCAGACACGAAACAACAAAGAAAAGATGAATCATCAGTATTAGTTTGCACTTTAAATACTTTTTGGAATAGCCAACAAAAACAAACTGTACTCACATGCATGGGAGACGCTGCGTCTGGTTGTACACTCTAAAAAATAGAGAAGAAGAAGTTGAGCTGTAAAGAAGCTCATTAAAAGCCTATGAAATGTACATACAACCAGTACAGTGAAAGTGCGACTGGCTCATTAAATCAGTTGGAAGAAACGCAACAGTAGAAGTACCTTCAGTAATGAGTACTGGCAGCTCGCAATGACCAGGCAGAACTGGAAGACCCAGATGTCCCTGAAAAAGTCCTGTAGCAGCAGTAGGAACCCCAGGAAGGCCACCAGACTGGCCAGCACCACGGCGAACACGTTCTCTCCCACGCGGCGGTTCCTGGCAAAGGAAGGAAGAGCGACTTAATTACCTTATGACTCAAAAGTCTCGTTGCCTTTGATATGAATGTGTGGGCTTCTTGATCGAAATATTTCTCCTTAAGTGACTCGCAAAAAAGTGGGTTACTAAAACACCTGGACTGAAACCTGCTAGCAGTGGGGAGCGACATTGGAGAAAAGAGTCAACATGATTGTCCTTCATACCTCAATGTGTGCTATGCACCCAAAAAAGAATATTCGTCACTGCGATAACTTTCTTCTTGAAAAACTGAGTGCTGCGTACCTGTCCAATAAGGCAAGAAGAGCCAGCCGATCGTATCGAACCCTCAGCCACTTCCCAGGTAACACCCAAAAGCGATAGTACTGTTTGGGCTTGGCCTTCTCTTCAATCATCAGGGTGTTTTCTTGCGACTCTTGTAGAGACTCGTGATCCAAATCAAACTAGACAAAAATTCAATAATAAGGGGAGAAACTCATTGAAAGCCACGGCAAAGACAAACATGACATCCAGAGCTGAGAAGGCCCGAGGCCTGAATGACTTCAATTGGCATTTCATTGAAACAAATCTGCTGCATCAAAGACTGCTAACCTCAGGCATTTCCAGAGGCACCCTGCGCACCTGCATGCCCTGTAAAACCACTGGTCTGGGCTGGAGTATTGACAGGACTGGAGCTCCTTCCTGGACTTCAGTGGAGGTGAAGCTTGAGGACTGGGACTGTCTCTCCCTTTCCCTGCGAGAGACAAGTCGTACAGTTTCAACTGAAGCAGTGCATCGTGTTCTCACAGAACAAATTAACCCGCGTCGTGGAGAACGATGTGAAACTCGTCAGGAAACCAACAACATTTATGACTTACTGAACTGGGTCTTCATAACCGCCCCCAGCAGGTCCAAAAGTGTAGGACCTCTTGACTCCTGTTACACAACGGGAAATTTTGAAAAAAAAAAAAAGAAGAATTCTTATTGTGAATGAAGATCACGAAAAAGAGTTTTCACTTTTTCAGTAAATCTTTCCTCAAAACTGCCAGAAGTTACAGCCACAGGTTTATTTTCCAGCTTAACAAAGACACTGGAAATGATGGAACTATTTGTGCTCGCTGTTCGTGTCCATGGGAGTCCCCACTGGAGGCCAACCCTCTCCTCCAACTCCACACATGAAAACCAAGTCTTTCCCACAATGCTCGAGTTTCCCTTTGGAGCTGTTGACTCACCGCTCTCGTCATAGAAATAGTGCACTGCCCCCTCTGATGTGTCGTCAAAGGTGGAAGCCTCGTGGATCCCGCTGCGGGGCAGCAGGAGTGAGGAGGCAAACTGTAAGGCTGAGGGGAGTGTGCGGGTGCGTGAATGAGAAGAGGTCCGAGTCCGCTGGAGGTCCTGGAGGCTGAAGGGGGAAAAAGACAGCGCGGATACACGTTGTCGTAAGAAACAAACATGAAAAAAAATCCAGTAACAATCACTCTCGAGCTGCCGTGTTGGGTTTCAATTTAGTTCTGCTGATGCCGACATGTAACACACAGCAAAACATGCATTAAATAAAAATGATTAATTTATCCGGTAGTTGCTGAGCAAACCACTTCATACAGAAGCAGTTTTAATTTGAAATGCAATGCTTTCCATCCATCAAAGTGCAAACTTGCTGATCGCTCTGACTCCTGCCGACGCGCTTTGCAACTGGGGCAAATAAAGAGAAAGCTGAGGTAGGGCTTTCGCTAAACCCCCACTCACGTCCGTTAACTCGACTAACCTGGGAGGGGATCCCATGGTGGATGGAGGCGGTGTAGGGTTGCTCCCAGCATTGTGTCTCCTGCGTATGGCCTGCGTCCTCTTTACACTGCTGACGGATTCGTGTTTGCCCCCATCGTCTGGAGCCATGGCTGGAGAAAGGTTATCAGTTACATCAGCACAATGCTCCACATCACCGAGGGGGGTTAGACGAGAGAAGGGACACACTACAACCGATGTAGGCAACAATTTTAGCAGAAATGTAGGCAGTCAACATGTAGCCGCATCCGTGCGATTATAGTTGGAAAAACTGATGAGCACTTAACTATTGACTAACATCTTAGCATTGCCATAGCAGGCCATGAAGCAGTAACAGTAAAAAAACAAACAAACCAAGGTTCACAAATGAATATGCAAGTAAATACTCTTACATCTCAGAGAGGTCATAACATTTGCTGAATATTATTTGATGTCTCTGAGCATTTTGATTGTTGAAAAAAAAAGAAGCCTTAACTTGGTCGACTCATCTTGTTAAAAAAAAACACAGGCTGAACACAGTCATTAAAACCAAAGAAATGATTGATTTTCATAATCATGTCTCAACAACGATTTTAAAATTGTGCACTCTGACTGTTCACAACCTCCCAATGTGCCCAATTCACTATATTTAGAAGATTTTTTCCTAATGTCACACTGTGATTCATTTCTTTCTCCTCTAAATCCTCTGCTTCCCCTTTTCAGAACAGCTCTTAGATAAGGTTCAAACATTAATTTTTCCTTTCACACTACGTCTTGAGGTAAAGTCTGCTAAAGACTGTTGCGCAATGAAGATGGACATTTGTTTTATCCAAAAAAGGAACGAGACCTTGAAATTGGGACACAGTAAGATCCCAAGCTTATGAAAACAAGGCGACTGCAAATGAGAGGCAATAACTGGATGTGTGGCTTGTTGCATGTTGAGTTAAATACCATCCATCTCACCTGATTGTTCTCTACCACTCCAGACCTGTGCTGAGGTTACAGGAAACGACTTGTATCGGTTGCCAGCACATTGCTAAAACATGACTAACACCTCCTGTAGCAGAGCAGCTCTCTTCCCCATCTTGAAATATGCTTCCCATTTATTCTGTGGTCTGTAAACTTCAAGACGAAGTCATAAATCGCTGTGAGGTCAGCAAATGAGACGTTAACTTCCGTATTCATGGCCTTGATTAGCCTTGAGAAAAATAGAGGCCATAAATCTCCGTTTCAAGAACTGAATTTGTTCGAGGTGAATTCTAAGTCATATAGTGACTTTAAACCAGTATGAGTATGCATCAGCACTTTTCGCACCTTCAATGAATTTGTATCTTCACTTCTCTCGCTTGTGCTGCTTGAAATTATCCGTAAGCCCCTCGTATGTGTTCAATGAAGTTTCTATATTTTTGCTCTTCCACATTAATTTCTTCATGGTGAGTATAATTACTCTCTAACAGCATGTTAAAACATTTATTGCAGCATATAAGCTCTGCCAAACGAAAGGTCAACTACTGTTGACAAGCTTTACTCAGAGCTTGCCAGCAGCTGACTAAAGTAAGGCATGTAATTTCTTTGATCTCCCCTTGTTTATGGATTAAATAAGTGCAAGGTAGTGTTCCACAGTTGTGTGCCAATAAATTATTCAAAGTCAACAATGCCAGCCAGAATGTTTTTTCCGCTGATGCTTTTCCCTCATAACACGATTTCCAGAGGGTGCCCCCCCCCCTCAACTAACCGGATAGACATTCCCACATCAAACATTTCCTTTTCCCAGATAAAAGGGATAATTCCAAAAACATACTCTGGGTCACGATTATGTGACAATAACTCACCTCCTCCCACAGCTCCTTCTTCAACCAGCTCTCCTACTCTCCAGCCCATCTGGTTCCCAGTCCAAGAACCTCCAAGAGAGTCAAGTCGATGATGCGCTCCCGAGAAGCCATCAGTATGTATCGTGCGGGCTTCTAGGTCGGACTTGGAGATGGTGAGAGTGCGAGGTGCAGGGGTGGAGGTGGAGGGCATTGTGAGCATGGTGGGGGGCAGAGCCGCTGCATTGCTCTGGGCACTACCTGCCCCGTCCATACTGAGCACTCGAGCGTGAGTCTTGGCACTCGCTGTGCTCGAAGAGCGCTGGGCAGCGCGAGAGTGTGAGGGGCCAGCAGGTTCAGGTAAATCCCCTTCCCTCGGAGTGGGTAGTTGAGCAGCAGCGGGGAGAGGAGATGTAATGCCAGTGTTAGTAAGGTCCGGGGAGTAGCAGGAGGTAGAGGAACTCGAGTCGTCATCGTCGTCGTCGTCATCATCCGAGCTGTAGCGGCGCTGAGAGCCCAGACTGGAACCTGCGCTCATGTCACTGCCGTCGTCTTCGTCGCTGGAATCCTCAAACAAACTTTCGCTATAAGCCTTGGCGCCTAATCGGTTGCGCACCGGGATATAATCTCTGTGTTGTCTATGATTGTGGTGACGCCTGTAGGAGCCACAGTCAAAACTGCTGCTGCCTGGCCCAGCTCTCCTCCTGGGAGCTTTTCTTCGACCTGGCCTGTGCCCCATGCTACTGCCACTGGCCCGCAGCAGCTTCAAGTCTTTCGGGCGCACAACCTGCTGGGCTTGTAAGGCAGGCTGATCAGACAATAAGAAGGGGGTAGAAGATATGGGTAGAGCAGGCTCAGAAGACACTAAACCCAGGGCCAGCCCTGAGGACACTGAACTCACCTGCCGAGGCGGGGGCAGAGGAGGAACTTGGACATTTCTGTCGAGTTCACAGACCTCTGAATGGCCACTACTTGAAGGTGAAGAGTTCTGAAGAGGAGGGGGGTGTGCAAGGTCAGGGGGCAAAGGGGGCAAATCCTCTCCTTCGACAAGTGTCCGATCAAGCCCCTGGCTGAGGGAGAATTCTTTGGAAGGGGAGCGCAGTAGCACACTGTCGGACAAATTGTCCGTATCACTGCCACCCTGCCCTCCTGGATCCTCTGTGGGCTTCAGGATGTTAGAGCCTATCGCGGGTGCCGAGGCAGACGCCTGTCCATCTGTAGGCCGTGGCTGGCTGAAAGAAGGACTTTCGAGCTGAGTGGAATCTGTCTTTTCACTGCGGTAACTGCTTACAGTGCTCAATGTCTCACGATCCGTCGTCGCTCCGCCCGCACTGAAACAACTGTCCGTCGAACCAGCAGCAAGTGCTACTCCACTGCGGCTGCCCGGGTGCTCGGTCCCAGGTGCAAATGCCACAGGGTCCAAGCCTAAACCCAGGAGATTTTCACTCAACTCCTCGCTTAAGCTGCTCTTTATAAGGGGGCTGAGAGGAGTATCCCCCAAGCTCTCAGATTCGGCAGAGGGGCCAAGGGGAGAATAAGCCCCCAGACCATTGTCCTCCTGACTTTGATGAGGCAGTTGTTCTGGTAATTCCTCCACTTCCTGCAACTGGTCTTTCTCGCCTCCATCTTCTTGACTTGAAGGTGAAGGGGGGATGGACAAGCAGTCTGCAGGCTCTTCAAATCCAGGGGACACTACAGGTATACTCATAAGACCCGCAAACTCGCCTCCCAGGGCAGTAGCGATACAGGACTGAACCATGCTGGGAGCTCCTGTGGAGAAGGTGCAACCAAAACAAAAACAGTACACCAATCAATTTCAGAGATAACCTGTGAGTTGCTCTAAACACACAAGAGCTATTGCGCATTTCTTTACCTGCATCTACTTGGACACAGATAAGAGTACCAGGAAACTAATGTGACCACACTTCTGTATGTTCAGAATGTTGATGGTGCATATCACCAGACTTACTCATGGCGTCTTGTGAAGTCTGACGCAGAATCTCCCGATGAGCTGATGTGACAATCATGTTATTGCTTCCTTGTTCCCGCAACAGCTCCTTGATATCTGGGGTGAAAGTAAAACAAAGTATGCTGTCAACTTTGTATTATTCATATCAACGTTTTGAGAAACGCTTTAGATTATTGTCAAGACATCCACTTATTGTGATATACATAACCAGTAAACTCAATCACCTTTAGGTTCTCCTGCATCCTCCAACTGGGGTAAAAAATCCTGAATAAATAAAGAAATGAGAAAACACAATTATGACAAGATGATCTTAGCTTGACTGTTAACAACTAGATTTAAATGATTACAACTAAAGATGTAAGAAATTCAGGGATAAAATCCAAATTCCTGGTTAAGGGTTAGGCGTATTAAAAAATATCATATGTTTTGGTATTATATATAATCAGAAAAGTAATAGATGAGTGAAAACTGTGGCCAAATATTAAAGCTGCTAATCCTCACCGACACTTGATTCAATCCATACAGAGAGTGCTGGGAGCTGCAGCGCACAGGTGGGGTTGAGTTGACCTTCCGAAACACAGTCATCTCTACACCAACATGACTATCTCTGCAAAGGGGTCCCGAGCAGGCAAAAATGAGGACGTTAGCATATCGCACGGCTGTGGCAGCACAATCGTTTCCGAGCAAAACATCGGGTTACCTGTGCTGATTCCCATCGTGAGCCCCTGAACCATCATCTCCCTCTTCTGTCCTGTGGGCTTCGGCAGTCAGCGAAGCCTGATTGTTCTCAACTGTCTCACCGAGGTCAAACATAGCATGAAGCCGGTAGTTCACCACCTTAATGGCTGTGAAAAACACAGCCACAACTGCCGAATACACCCCTGCTACGACCAAGCTGGGAGGAAGAGCCTGTCACAGAGTGAAGAGAAAGTCAGACTGGATGGTAAGAAAATAATGTCTCAATGCACAGTCACTTCAAAGAATCAGAGCCAGGAAACACTTGATAATATCTTGCTTTATGATTTCACTGCTGCAGGTTCTAAGGCAATTGGAGTGATGTGTCTTTAAACAAGAATCATGCTTACCATGTACAGAAGAAAGGGGAAGGCCAGGAGAAATATCCAAAGATAGAGGTGGAAGCAGTTGGAAAATGTGCTCTGATGGGGGTCCACATACCACCCTCCTGTGAGCGAAGCCCACACACCCTGCCGCAGTATCTGAAGAGCTTGGGAACCCATCTCCACATGCAGGTTCAACCAAAAGCTGAAACACTTCCTCCAAGGCTGTAGCTCAGGAAACTGCCCAACAGTTTGAGCCACGGTATCTTGTGTCTACGATGGCACTTCCATTGGGAATGGCAGGTTGACCAAGACTGTTTCATCAAGCACAATAGTTTTGTGTCTTGGTTATATCGATTTCAGTTGATCAAGAGTTCTTGCATATTCTTGGGTCAGTTCACGCTCCCTCCTTGCACTGACGCTGCCACACGCAAGCCTAATCCTTGTTGGGTAATCAGGAAAGTGACTTTTTGGCACATTGGTAACCCACTGAATGTATGAAAGAACATTCATCTGAAAGAGAAAAACAAACAGTGTCAAATAGATGTAACATAATCTGAATACATGAATACTAACTGCAATTAGTCCCGTGATTTCAGACTAAGTGTTGCTCAAATATGCAAATATTACAGGAGTGGTCGATAGGCTGGCCATTACTAACTTCGATTTGGGAAATAATAGCAATACAGTGTTTGTTCAAAACAGTAGCAAAGCAAAGACACAGTACAAACTAACAAGTCAGTCACCTGCTGAGCAAAGTCTTTAGGCCATGCAATGCAAAACACTGCAGGAGCTACAATCCTACATCAAACCAGAGTGGGAAAACAGCCAACATCAAAAACTGCTCCAGTTAGGGCCTTATTCCTTAAGACAGTGATTGACGGAGGTAAATGCAGCACTATGGTAAACACACCCGTTCCCAAACTGCTGTGAAATGCATCAGTCGTTTCAATTTCTAAGTGAACACAAGGTTCTTAACAAAACGAACCAAGACTTGGTGTAATCTACCTTATTAGATGCTGCTTTGTACTTCAAAGTAATCCCATATTGTTAAACATACACCAGCATTTGAATACAACAAACAAAGATGAGCCGTTTAAGCGTTTTACAAATGCACAGGAGATGACATGATGTGACTGTCAATAGTGATTAAAGGAAGTCCAGCATCTAATGGGTGGTGCTTCTCCACGTCGCCAATGTAACATATAACACTTTGCTGTCTGTAATTCCGACCCTATGTCAAGTGCTTGCTCGTCGTTATATTCATGTCCAGGCCAATGGTGTGCCAGCTAGATTAAGTTTTCTTACTGCCACTAGCAGGCTAGCAGACCATGTAGCTTAGCTTACGATCATCTCTGGGGATTTGTGCTGGGTAAAATTCGACGTGTTCAGCCACCAGCACCTTCAGTGGCCTCGGTGAACACAAGAACACTGTCGATAGAAAAAGTGCAACGCTTCAGGCTGACTGACAAACATTCAACATCATCGGAGATCTTGAAGCGAGTAAGCGGCTAATGCTAGGCCGCATATATCAGCATTTTAACCTGGGTAATGTTCCTGCCGTTAGCGGAGGGATTGAACCGTCACTCTGAAACGAGGCAACTCTGCGTTAACTACGGGACGTGTCGTGAATGCCGTCATCTAGTTTTAGCTCAGGCTGGCCGGATAGATGTAATAATGGTGCTCACAGTGAAGTGTTTCCCGATTTTGGATCCCAGCATAGCTTTCAGTTAGCGTTAGCAGTCCAGCTTGCCTCATATCCTCCTTCCGCATCCAGTCCCTTTGCAAAAAATCTCAGAGCTTTCCTTCTCAGGATGCTAGCGAGGAAGGCGAAACGGCTGCTCAAAAACTGGAGCCTCACTTTCAGTTAGCGCTGGCTAACTTATCATGGTTCTGCCCGAGTCCTCCATCTTCTTTGGTATCAAAGGGTGACAGACACACAGCGGGAGTGGACGTCCCCTCTCATGTTTACCGACAGCTATTGGCATAAACGTAGCCTCTGTTGAAATGTTTCAGCGAGCTAGCTCACTGGATTGCTAGCCCCAGCTAACAAGTAGTTGACACACGCACGCACGCACGGACGCACGGACGCACACCGCGAGAGAGGGAGAGAGAGATTCCCATGACGCTGATTGGCTGAGTGCAGTGACATCATTCGAAGGGCAGTTTATTGGGCAGCCAAAATTCGTCATGTAAATTATTTATATGAATAATATTTGAAAAGTGAGTGTAAAGATTGACGAGCAAAGAAAATACGTAGAGTGAACACGAATTAAATTGAATCCATCAACACTTGGTACTCATCAGGGATCCAATGCTGTTCTGGAGAAGTGAACAATCGTGTAATGGAAATGGTTTTAGTTTGATCAATTTTGTATGTTGACACAAATGTCTAAAACTTTATATCACCAGTTACAGCATCTCAGAGTTCTTGGTATCATTTTTTTTTTTTATCTTGACAAGTTAGCACAGGTCAGTCAAGGGTAATAAACTTTCTTTTAGTTACTGGCTCTGCGGCAATTTGTACGTCAGTGATTTTGTCAGGTTTTTTTCCCCGAGTAAGATTCATGGCCGCTTCTGTTTTACGGACGTGAGGAGATGGAAATAGCCCTCTTTTTGACATTGCAATATTTCCTTGGCTAAATCATGCAGAAAAGCAAAGGTTAAATGTTAGACAAGACAAGAAGTACTTAAAGTATGCTGCTTTGAAAAATGTAGCGCCTCTGGAATAGTTTTAATGATCCTTGGAGACTTCCTTTGAATTCTCAGAAGTGCCACTCACTTTTTTCCCCTTCTTTCGCAGCCTTACACATTTACATATGTATTTTTATTCAGACTAAAAGTTGCTGTTTCTGTTTGAAACAGCAACGAAAGTGTGGTTTGATCACAGAGGCCTTTTAGTTGAAGAATAAAGGTGAAGCTGCAGCTTCAAACGAACAAAAAAAAACAACTCCAGCATGCACGGAGGGCTCTGACATGGCAGGTGCCACCTGCTTGTCCTGTCAAAAGTTGTTTTGTTGGCTTAAACTTGTGACATCGCCGAGATGCTCAGGAGTGGCTTATCGTATCCCATAGCCACCCTCCTTGATGTCCACTGTCACTACAGATCAAACCTCGTCTGCAGCAGACCTGCGCTGACACCGCCCCAACTCGCAGCCCGCAGGATTACTCCCATCAGCCTCAGCGTGGAGAAGCAAACGGGACAGGTGACCCTGCTGGGCCCTAATGCAGGCCTGGTAAATCGTACTGCTAAGTGATGCTCCTCATGTGGAAATAAAACAAAAAAACAACAACCGGTGTTTGATTTAGTGCAGGTAAGTATACCGTTACATCACATCATCAGTGACATGGTGTCCATTTAACAGTTCCTTGTGTTCTCAGCAGGGGGTGGTCAAACAACACAAAACATGTCGTCACGCACCACAGCTTTCTGCTCCTGCTGAAGAGATGGCTGCAGTATCAAGAGCGTACCCTCTCCAGTCAGAAGCGTAGTAACAAAGTTTGACTAGTACCTTTGTGGATTTAACCCTTGAAAATCCACCTTCATGGATAACAATAATAAGGCACTTTGCACAGCTCAGAGCAGACTCAAAATACTGTCAAGTGAACAGCGTGTGTTTGGCCTCACTGTAATGCTTTGACCAATCGAACACTGACGTTCTCCGCTTTTCTCAAATGGGACTTTTGGGGCGCTCCAGTGAAGAAATGTGTGGGGGCTACAGTACTAAATGGCAAGCTTCCTAAGCTGTGGACATAAGATAGTAGAAAACAGATGTTATTGTACTAACAATGTGTGCTGTTGTGGCTGTTTTTCATCCTGGTACCAGATGGTCGACTTGATACCAAAGCGGCACAAAACTTACAAACATTTGGAAGATTGGAAAACAACAAAGGGCCAAAACTGTTGTCGCAGAGCTTGAGATGTTCTGACATTTAGGTCAAGATCCCAAACCAGCGTCCACTGCCTTCTCCACTTAATTCAATGTGATAGTGTCTTTTATTGGAACAGTTCCTGCTTGGTAGATAGTTCCATTTTTTCAAACCCCATCTCGGTTTCCTAACTCAGGTCTTCTGTTGTTGAAAATCTCTGGTGCTGCAGCCGAGGAACTCGGGCGGTCTCGCTCCAAACAAAGGCTTCGCGTGAGACCTGATTGTTTCACAGCGGGGTGTAGGTCGCCAGTGTTTCCGACGAAAGTTCAGATGAAGTCAAAATTTGGAATATTTTAACTTCCTGTGATAGAACGAAGCTGAGACCTGCAGATAACACAAGACAGTTGAACCACAACACTTCATAATTAGTATTAGACAGCCAGGCTTTACTGACACATCAGTGAAGCATCTGAGAGAAGCGAGAGCGAGAGCGAGAGAGAGAGAGAGCGAGAGAGAGAGAGAGAGAGAGAGAGAGAGAGAGAGAGAGAGAGAGAGAGAGAGAGAGAGAGAGAGAGAGAGAGAGAGAAAAGAGAGAAAGAAGAAGAGAGAATAAAAATGATGATGAAACTCAAGTGTAAGACATTTTAAGCACAATTCATGACCCCCAATTTGTGTGAAATGCCGCTTCTTCGCGTTAAACATGTTAATGTACCTTGTTAGCACAGTGCGCTTTACAGAATTACATCATTGTCGTTTTATTGTGTGTCTTGCTGCTTAAAAAATGAATGAGGCCTCACGTTTCATCATCAGAATCCCGACTGAGGCGTCTGTATTTTAGAATCAGGGCCACTTGTGCGTATACTGTAGATGCGGATAAATACCAGCTGTTTCCTGGACTCCTCCTTGTCTTAGTTCATCATGAATCGTCTTGACCCAGAAATTTCTCAGCATGCGCTCCCGCACATGAGTAAAAAGTCCTATTTATAAGTCTATTAGAAGCAATACACAACACGGATGTGTACAAAGTATATAATCAAGTGTATTTTCATCTTTATCCACGTTCTGTACACATATTAAGATCCATTTCACATGAACACTATACAATAGCAATGAGTGAGGAATGGTATATTTTTCTGAGCGCTGAGCAGCTCATGTCGAATGGCACTTTCATAAAAAATAACAGGAAATCACAGAGCATGAATAAATAACTCAACAGAGAAAATGGCTTTATATTATCAGATCCATTGAGTAACAGATTCAGTACATATAAAATGCACAATGCAACAAAACAAAAACATTTGTCTGTTCCGTCCTTGTGTTTTTCTCTGCATAATCTGTAAATCAAAAAAAGGAGAAACGATAGTTGCAGCTATCTGAGGAGAGTGTGCTTTTGGACCAGATTGAAGTAAAAGGCAATCTAAAATGTAAAGTGTCAAGAGGAGTGGTAACAAGATACATCGAAATATCAGAGAAATATCAATACAATTCACAAATCTTCAATTATTCATCTCATAGAATAGTCTTTTCATAACTGATAGAAAAAACAATACATGTTTGGCTGCTTTACAAGGAATATCTATGTCTGAAAGATATGTTGACATTTTGCTGTGTGCTTTTGAATCATCCCAAGACAGTTTGGAGGAAAGAAGAGATCATGAGTAAGCCCGCCTCTGGAGAGGCGCGTCGGGTCTCTCTTTCCAGAAAGTGATCGGAACAAAACTTCCTCAAAAACGTGATTCTCTGGCACTGCGACTTCCTGTCGAGCTCGGGCTGCGGCGGCTTTTCGATGCGGTGGTGAACGATGTTGGTGGGGGCAAGCATCGCGGGTGTTCACTCGTCCTTCAAACCTCCCCTGCTTCCTCCACAATCCCCTGGAATCTGCTAACCTCTATATGTACATACAAGCTGTGTTCACAGAGAAAATACCCTCACTGGTGTAGACTGACTTGTTCACAATTATCCCTACTTGGAATGGGATGGCACACTGACTGTGGTATCTCACATTAATATTGTTTCTGATCCATCACACAACGAGGTTCACTGACCAGAATATTTGTTGAGTGTTTTAACAATCCCTTTCGCAATTCTGCCCTTTTTTGCTCCGAGAGAGTTGAATATCTTGCTTCATTTACAACACTTCATCAGCAACATACCGCCGTCTCTTGCGGACAGAGGCAGAGTGATCAGGGAGCTTTAAAGCACATGACATAACATGGAGGCTGCAGAGATGATGTCTTATCCAAATAAAGGCTTCCTCTTCGGAGTGTAGTCGGAACGACTGGGGTGCTCTCTGCTCATCCACCATAAAAATTCAATAACTGGCCTGTTCTGCCTCATATATCATAATGGGGACACTGAGACTTGCGATAGAGTATTACAAAGAAGTACAAAGAAACCGGATGTTCTCAGCACTTTCTTCACTGTACCATATCCATGCTATATACAAAGCCGGAGTGGATATGCTTCTTCTTAGCTTGATAAAAACATAAAAAAATGATACACTAACAAAGAATTGGTGAAAGCAGACTGAGTGCACACATTGTGACACAGAGGATGAGTCAGATCTTGTGCTGTCGATAAGAATTCATCACTAATAGGAGCTGGGCAACCTTGACTTTTGAGAAAAATGCAAAAGCAAGATACAATTGCTTTGTGCAAGCGTTTTTGTTTTTCTGTTTTTTTTTCTTTTCTTTTTTCGAGGTGGCCTGTGAAATTTCGCCGATGTTCGACCTGACAATATAGGGGAGCGAAACGAAAGCATCCTCTCTCATCCTCTTGTCCCAGTCCACACTGGCCTACTCGTCTTTCGTCTTCACACGTAGTATTCTTTGTCCTTGTTCTTTTTGCCCTTTGTGATGGCCTTTGCCACAGAGGCTGTCGCTGTGTTTTTGTCTTTGACCACTGCTCCGTTGCCCTCCACAGTGGGATTGTTGGCAAAATTGTGGCCCTGGTCTGTCTGGTAGGAGCCCTCATCCCGGTTCCGGTACTTGTACATGGCATACAGGAGGATAAGAATGCAGAGAGCAGCAGCAGCCACGATACCAACCACCATCCCCGTGGTGCTACTGGACTCCCTGATCACCTCCACGGCACCGGGCTGGTTCTTTTCGTCAGAGGCTGTGGGGTTGGCTGTGGGCACATGGGGAAAATTGGGGGGGTAAGTTAGTCCTGGTGTGTTTCGGGAGGATGGGGGAGCAGGGGGCAGAAGCACCTGGTCACGGGTGTTCATTTTGCCTGCAGGAATGTGGAGCTGGTCAGGGTTGGTGGTGGGAACAAAAGGAGGTAGGGGGCGGGGTTTCTGGACTCCACCCTCACCGGCGGCGGCGGGAGGTGGAGGAAGGACTGTCCTGTCAGTGACCAAGGGGGAGTTATTATTGTAAAAGTCCTCGTCGTCGGATTCCGTCATCTCCCCAGAGCCGAAGGCCGAGACCTCCACAGGGTCACCACAGTCCTCCTGGTCCGGGGGGCAGGAAGGGTGAGGAGGGAGTATCAGGGACTCTTTGGTGGTTTCAAGTGGGGATAGGAGGGTGGGAGGAGGAGGGATGACAGGGTAACGGGTGGCGATGGAGGGGGGCTCAAGGGAATCCACTGTTATAATAGGCAACACTAATTCACCTCCTAGAAAGGAAACAGAAAAGGTAGGGGATCCTAAATTAGAACAGCATTAAAACTCTGGCAATTCTGGCTGAGCAGTTGTGCTCATTAAGGTGGAGGCACAAACTGCTCATTATGCAGATTATCACTGGATAATTAAACTAACATTAGCTGGATTATGACTGATTTTATTTATAGTGATTGCACGTATTATGCACAGTCCCATAATATAAGGTTATTTACATCGACATTTGGCACATGGGAAGAATAAAAATACATTAAAACCATCAACCAGCTTGCTGAGCTGAAGCTGTGACGCTCTTGGTTGCTTTTTATGTGCGCTTGTGCAGATTTGACAGACGATACCATCCTGATAAATATAAAGCAGTGCAGCAGAGACACGGAAGAGCTCACATGCAGACACAAAAGATACATGATGACCCGTAAAAGGCGGCAGCGGAATGGAGAGCACATAAACAAGACGAACACTCATTTAAATTGCCATGCTGCTGTGTAAACATCTGTAGGCAGAGGTTAAAGGACGACAAAAGAGCAGACAGGTTATTGTATAAAGGAAAGACAAGATAATATTGTCGCCGGCTGAAAGAAACTGTTTTAGGAATATCTTTCATCTGTGTTAAGGTTCTGCAGTTGGTTGGCCTCCTCTGGGAATAGCATACCTTTCTTTCTACCATGTGCATAAACTGGGCGCATATACATTTCTATTCTAGTGTGACCGCAGCTGCAACACGCTGTGGATGTGAAAGAATATCTCGATATGCAGAGCTGCACAGATATTTATGGTCAATAGTTTCCCTTTCATCATCATTGGAGTCACACTTTGCGAGGCCAGCCAACAACAAACAATTCTGATAAGGTCATATAAATAATTGAGGCGCCGATAATAAGGGCAGGCTCATTCTTAAGTTCCGCCACTTGCTTCTGTCACAAGCCACATCTACTGTCAGCCGCTCCTAATGAATGCAGGAGACTCCGCAAAGACGCTCTTCCATCCAATTTAACAAGTCACAGACGTGTACAGGGAGAATCAGCGCTACTTTAGTCTGTAACAACCATCCAAATGAGGAAAGCTGTTTGATAGCAGCCCTGAATAAATGAGTGTGAGACAACAGCAGCAGCAGCAGCAGCAGCCGCCATATGAAACTGGGAAGAGCGTGTTTAAGCAGTAATAGATTCTCAGGAAGAGGTGTTGTTTGTCTACGATTCTGCGTCGTGGCAAGTACTCCGATAATTGCTCTTGTCCCGTCTTTTTTGGCCACAGCTGACCCACCTGTTCCCGGCTCACACTCTTCCAGGTCTTCGTCATCACTCGGACACTCAGCTGATGCCACTAAAATGTCGTCAGAGTTCTGCGGCTGAAAGGAAAAGAGAAGAAGGTCGTTTTTCTTTTAGATAAATACAAAGACTGCACCAATCCTTGAATCTATTTGTTCATGTGCGTCAATATCTACATACATGTGCTTCTTGTACATATACATTGTTGTCACTTTGATTTTTTTCTGGTTGATGTTCGACATTGAAAATGTGATATATTCAACAATGCACCACTTGTTTATTACTTCTTTTCGTCTTTTTAACCCTCGCTAACTTCATGAACACAAATGTCCCTAATGAATGTTTTCGAAAGGCCTCTTTTTCCGACCAACGACTCTACACGATCTCCTTCACAATTCGGACGTAAACGCACAAAAACACACAAAAGCCTCAGTCTCAATCAAGCCTTCGTTACGTCGAAATTAGATTGGAGGATGCGCGGAGGAGTCTGAGCACATTAGGGAATGGCTGGCGCACTAATGGATTACCTGGAGAAATTGAAAATACAGAGAAGGCAGTTTTTTAAAGGAAAGAGGTCCAAGAAAGTGTGTAATAAAAAAAAAAAATTACTCTCTGTAGGTTTATCAGCGGAGGCAGCGGAGGTTTTCCTTTGAAACCTCATCACAACTCTGACCACTGAAGTTCTTCCAGTTTGGCGGGTTTTTATCTTTTGGATTGAAGTCAATGCATTTGAAATAGTGGTTGGTGGAGATGCTCACAATGTTCATCACGTTGGGATGGATTTAATGCTTGCTCTCTGCTATAATTGAGTCGACGGTGAAAGCAGATGTTGCACAATATATGGAGCCATTATGCACTGCACATTTCTGTTGCATATTGAACAAGGTAATTACGTTCGATGTGGAGCATTTTTATTCCAGCCATGTTGGGTTCCAGTGTGTACCCGTTACTTCTGTCCTTGATTACCAGTACGGGGGAAGAAAAGAGAATCACTTCCTTTTCCAAAAGACTTTTCGTGTTCAAAAGGAAGTTCAGAAAATCTTTCTCTGGAACTCAGTTCTTTAGGTTTGAACACCACAAAGTCAGAAAAAGAGGCCAATTTAAGCTTTTTTTTTGTTTTACTTAGAAAATATTCCATTTTAATGAAGAGATTCTCGCACATCCTCTTTTTCTTTTTTTTTCAAAGTTAGAATCTGTGTCCATTTCCAGAGTGGAGCGGGAGAAATGATGCGCTGCCTGATTATCCTTGGTTCTGTGATTGCTCGTTTCTGCTCATTTATTTGCAGAGGCAGACACAGGGTGTCGCACTACATGTATAAACTTCAAAGTGCATTTTAATGCAACACGATGGGGGGAAAAAAAATCATGTGAGAAGTGACAGTGGGACTGAAAAAGCATGAAGGACACAGTTGCCGGGTTTTAATGGCAGTGTGTTCAGTTCATCAGCATGTGAGAATGCTTTATTTTTAGCCCACTGTTTGATAATTCAAGACAGGTCCCAAAAACAGTCTGAATTTAATTGAGATTTTGTTTTAATCCATGAACGGTCATTAAGAAACGAAATAATGTCATTTGATCAACAAAAATTTGATGTGTAAACAAAACACAAATACCCAGCAAACAAGGCATTTACCACTTGATAGAATATTGTTTATCCACGAGTCTACACGGTCTCCACTGTTCTTCTGAACACTTTTTATTCAACACTCTCCCTTTATTTTGAAAAGAGAGTGTTTACGTTAACGGCAACAACCTGAGCGCGAGTCATAAGCCAATTAACTTGTGGTTGAGTGCAAACGAGCCGTCAAACTGCCCCTCTGACCTTTGAGATGCTCTCCCTCAAGCTCGGCGACCGCTGCCTGCGGGTGGTGGTGGTCGCCATCGTGGTGGTGGTCTCCATGATCGTGGTGGACATGTCGGACACGGCCAGCGGAGTGGCGGAGGTGGTGTCGGTGGTCAGCACCGACAGCGAGTCCCCGACCAGGCGCAGGCTCCCCTCCACCTGTATGCTGGGATCATTCTCTGCCGCTAGTTTGAGCACCTGGAGCCCGTTGTAGTAGAGGCCCGAAATCTGACCCTGGAACGGCCGACCTTTGTCTTGGCCGCCAATCTTAATCGCTGCCTGGCTGTTAAAGATGGTCAACTGTCTCCCTAAAAGTCGGACAGAGACACACAGGAAAGAAAAGAGGAGGAAATGGAAGAATGGAAATACAAAAGTTATGAAGAAGATTTTGCACATGAACATAATTTGAACCAGGTGGGTTGAAGTGATTATCGACAAGATTTGAATTTGTTTAAAATGGGTTTAAAGGTTAATGTTAAAAGGGGAGGGGGGGACTTAGCAGCGTTGGTTTCGACTTTACACATGCAATAGAGGGCTTGAAGTCTATTTAGAAAATCTATTTAAGTGTTTTAAAAGACAGAGATTGTAATTTTGCTGAAGGTTGGCAAACTTTGGGGGGGGGGGGGGGGGGGGGA
>JASSRZ010000006.1:13952373-13966676 GCA_032164315.1 Malacoctenus gilli
AGAGAGAGAGAGAGAGAGAGAGAGAGAGAGAGAGAGAGAGAGAGAGAGAGAGAGAGAGAGAGAGAGAGAGCGAGACTCCTCTGGGGCACGACTGAAGACAATTCACAGGCAGCTTACATTTTCATTCTCGCAGCATTGATAAGATGTCTTTATGGATAACATAAAGGGGGAATGTGGTAAGTAAAACAATGCTGGTGGAGAATGTATTCAGCTTGTGTCTGTTTCTATTTAACTTTGATGGTGAAAACTACGGTTCAATTATTAAAGGGCAGAATCTTTAATATGCGTATTTCCGATTATCCATTCAACTCAAACAGGTTTTCAAACATGATCATTTGTTTTGAAATTTACCCCCGTCCAAAAACTGATATTGCTGCTGAAACCGACGGAAACTGATTTGCTCACAAGATGCACTGAGGACGTTTGTGTTATTTTTCAGTCACCACCCTCAAAAAAGAACACAGAAAGCTTTTACGTTCAACTTAGCACTTGTTATGAGGAATCTCGGTAAAAGAAGAGATCCTCAGTGACGTAGCAAGCAAGCGTTACCCGATCTGTTGCTAACTCGTTAGTCATGAATTTGAAATGTAAATTTCAGGTCGGTGCGGCACAAATAAAGAGCCAAAAGCCAAACGGAGCTTTGCTTTTGAAAAAAAAAAAGCCTCGATGGAAAGTCGACGTCTCTGAGTTTGGTGGTGAGTATTTCCATCCACACAAGGAAAAGGGCAGAATTTTTATGAATATGATATCCCTATTCAAAGTATATTTTTGGTAGCCCACTCACTTGAGTCACTGCCTGATTGACGCATTATCAAAATGCATTAGAGACCATCTCGGGGAATCTCAGAGGCTCGCCTGGTTCTCACTGACTGACTGACAGACTCCACCTGCCTTTTCTCCTGCGGGCTCCAACGAATGCAGCGCAGAGCTTCACTGCTTCATCACGTGTAATTGTCGTCACTTTGCATAATGAATGGATTCAGCTTTTGTTTTATCTTCTGGTCACTCATTAAAAACATGACCGTTTGAAAAGCGGCATTAGCCCGTCTAATGCGCCCTCTGGTGAATATGGGGACGGTTTGCTTCTTCTTTACAGATAATTGGTCTTTGAAGCTGGTGTGTGTACCATGTTCACGGCTGCTTTTAAACGTGAGCATTTTAATGCAGATATCTTCCGTAGTTTTGAATTTCCGCCGCAATTATTCGTGCTATTGCAGTTTTGAAAGGAGAGAAAAAATATCTGGGGAGGAAGTGAATTATATTCTCAGGCACCTCATCTGAAACACCTAAATCCCCGCAGGACATAAAAGTCATATATCATTTGTTTCCTTTACTATTTTCAACTCTCCCTCGCGGCTAGTGGTTTTTTTTTTTTTGACCAGTGCGCTTCTTCCCTCTGTTTTTTTCCCCCCTCTTTATTTTTTTTCCCTTTTTATCACAGTCTCCCACCTCTTCTCTGAAGAGAGATGTGATAAAATATGAACCCTGAAAATAAACAGTCATAAATTACAGGAAAATGACAACTTAAATGGCTCCATAAAACAAGGAGGTGTGATATTGAGAAGCCAAGATGAGAAACTCAAAAAGACAACCTCACCACCCTCTGAACTCTTTCGGATTCCCCTCCACTGAGCAGTAATAAGGTGTCAAACTAAGCAATCTGTCTGGGTGCAAGGCTTGGCAGATGCTGGGAGAGAGAAAAAATCTTTTCAGCTGGCTTTGCATGCAGGCGGCAGCCTTTGCGTTTACTCGCAACGCTGTGAAGCTGGCAAGGTCAGCTTTGCACTTTTTAAAACTGGAAACGCAATTTAAATCAGGCAGTTTGACCAACATTCAGGGGAGGATTTGCTTCTAACCAAGCACGTCTAGTAACTAAGAAACCACTGCAGGCCAAAGCATTCCTTAAAATGGGACGCAAGGTTTATTCCAGCCCAAAAACTGCACAAGAGCTACTGCCAGGGTGAAGCTTACTTATTATTGTCGTTTTCAGGATTCCATCCAAATGATAATTGTACTTTTAACCAGCTAGTTATCGCAGATAAAACGAACATTTGAATTCAATAAAATTCAGATATAATGATGATATATTAATAAAATCGGAAAAGTCACAGTGTCGAGCGGTGATTGCAGGGGTAAAAATGAGCAACAACTCAACCATTTTCCACTTTTCAAAGTAAGAGCCTCAAGCTCATAGCCTCCTGTGAAGTTTTTCATTGCTTTTAGATCATAAACTTCAAAACCCCTCCGAAACTTTATTGTAAAATCTCTTGGGAAGTTCGACGCAAAACTGTCGACTGAGCGCCTGACAGAGCACATGCTTTGGCAAAATCCATTGGGTTGACAGTGTGAGTTTTACTACCGACGCGCGTCGTTCGCGGCCGTGCTTTATTGAAATCAAACCATTTGATGTGTTTTTGTTTGGTCTGCTGGTGAGTAGCTAATGAACAAAACTCAGCTCAGAGTCTATCAGGTATTATGTTGTATTGTATTGAGCAGAAAGAGTGTGATCTCCCCTCTGAGTCAATCAATGTCTTGCACCTTGGATAATAATAACACTGAACCATCAGCGCCAGAAATAGACAGAGTGGACAGTGGTGAAGAAGATCTGCATTGGCTCGCGCTCTCCTCTGCTTGTGTGCGTTGCTGCTCACACAAGAAGCTCAGTCGATGAATAAAAGATTTCCAAACGAAGCTCTGTGAACATGCTTACTACTGTTTTGACATTCTGGGTTTTTTGGGAACCGTTTCCATGTGGGTGAAACAAAGAGTTTGGGTGGAGCTGCGGTTATGCTTTTATGTCCTGTGCTTTGACAACAGATGTGATTTTAATTATTACACCCCTCACAGACGTTTGACAGACCTCCCCTCTGGTTTCCATCATGGCACACCTGGCCTGTGGCTACATCCTAAAAAGGCTGATTTCCCCCCAGAAAAGACACTGTTTCTGGCAGATGCCGAGAAGTCGCTTTATTTCAGAAAACAGACACGCGCGCACGCTATCGGCAGGAAGCATTTCCGAATCGGCTGACGTGTGCCCTGCTTAATACATGTGGCCGTAATCTATTTGTTCCTATTTTATCTCAATATTTGGACTCTCGTGCCACTAATCAGTGAATCACACAAGCTGTGATGTTTTTAAGCCAAGCTAGAATAAAGGAATAGTCTGGTTGGAACCTAATTTAAAAATAGACCATAAGAGGTTGAGTTGAATTCATTTCATTAAGACTGCAGCATTCGTAGTCTATCAGGAAGCCTTTTAGCGCAAACATAATTGGTTTTGTGCACTTTCATTGACGTATTTATTATAAAATCACATTTTTTCTCCGTTTTTTTGCCCCGGAAAAAAGGCAAAGCTGCACGTCACTGTTGCCAAGTTTCTTCCACTGCGCTCTACTTTTTTTCTTCACTTGATTGAAAAAATTTCTGTAAAAAGCGTCGTCCTTTTTCTTGGTAGTTTGTGTAAACGCTGGGTCTTTTTTCTTTTTTTCCTACCTATTAATGATTCTGAGCTGAGACGAATCAAAATATTTGTTATCTTGTGTTTGCAGAAAGCCTGAAATAATTTGCACAGTTCCATTCAGCTGGCCACTTCACACTGATGTGATCTGAGTCACTATCATCTCAAACGCGGCGCTTCCCTATAGCGGCATCCCCAGACTGCTACAATAAATAGCATATTATGAATGACCACCAGTGCTATTAAAGGGTAATTTGGAGGCTACTTTAGAGAAAATGAGGTTTGCTGTGAATTATTGAGAGCATCATTTTGAGGTAATGGATAATGCTGTGTTGAGACCACTCACTTACATAAGACACTGACATATATAGAGGGAATAAATCTCAACTTTTTTGTTGCATCGTCATTCCTGCCTTTATCGGAGATATATATCTCTCTTTATCTTATCATTTATAAATTAGGGTGCAGAATATGACTGTACACAAACATTTGCTGCATTGCCTGAGGTCATATGAATTGCTCCTAAATATTTAATTGCCCAAATGTGTTTTTTAAACTCATTGCAGCAGGGAAACCCGACAGATATTCCTTTTTTGCTGATGCACTCGCGCTCACACCCCTCCCCTTAAAAACCCCTCCGAAGCTTACTATGTGCAGCTGAAGGTAGTCTCCGAGGCCGCTGGTGCTCTCGACCCGCACCAAGATGGCGTCCTTCTGCTGCGTGCTGAAGCCCACGGCTAAGCGGTCGGCGCGGGTGCTCGGCCGCTCGTTGGGCGCCCAGGTGAAGGTGATGAGAGCGCCTCCTTTGCCAAAGATGTACGTGGTCCCAGCTGAGGGAAACAGGAGGAGGCAGACAGAAGCCAGAGACAATGAGGAACTCCATTTCAGGGATCAATGATCAGCTGGTGTTGGCTGGGAAATCAAGAAGCAGTCAGAGAAAATCAGCTTTACATTTGTATGGTTCTTTCTCTCTGTTCCCAAGTCCTTTGCACAGGACGAAGGCACGGTTTTGCTTCCTTCTCTTACCGACTCAGTCCTCTGCACTCAGCTGCTCTGCATTCACATACAATCTCCTCTGAAATCACGCAGCAGGCAAAGGAAAGCTCAATGGAAGAAGGAAAAACCAGGGCAGTTCCTAAAGACGCCTGCCTTCCTCTCTAATCACAGTTAAAAAAGCCTAATTCGCAAAGTAAGAGAGCGCTTTACAGTCACAGATGCGTATAAATAGCAACAGTTGAATGTCACAGTCATTATCTTTTCTATCTGCCACTATTCTGCATCACACAGGGCTCCGCAGCTCTGAAAGCAGAAAATCTCCGTCCAACTCCATTGGAGGAGGATGCAGCTTTGCCCTGCGTCGATTTCACCGAATTCACAAGAAGGGAACCTAATCCAGGATGGAACGAATAGATTTAATCTACAGATTTGCATTTGTGAGGCTTTTTCAGTGGGATTTTACACGACGCACTGTAAACAGCAGCATTGCTTTTTCTTGTCGGATCAATGAGCTCATCATGCACGCTTCCTCAAGAGTTGCACGTCCTCCAGAATCAGCTGAGGAAACGCGTTGTTTACAGCCATTCTCATTCGCCTTGGGTTCCTCATCCAACGTGAGCATCAAAAACTGGGAGCCACAATTACGGCATCTGACTTATTCTCAGTGTGCACGAATCACGGACAAGTTTCAGTCGTGTTTCCTCTTTGGCACAGAGGAGGGTCCAGTTACTGTGGTTCTTGAAGGCAGTCAAACATTCAGAATCAGTGAGTAATGACAGTCTCATCTTATTCAATGTGGCTTAAAAACCGACTGTAAGTGAATACATTGTTTTAATAACAGCCATTGGCTAAAGCACAATAAATGTATCCGTCTGCTCATACAGAATGTAGCAGGTGTGTTCAGGCCTCCGTCACGTAAGTTATTTCTCTGCCCTCTGAATCCTTCCTATCTCCTTGAAATAAATGAGGCGGATTGATGTTAATTTGTCATTTACAAGTCTTGCCTGAATTGCAAAAAAAAAAATTACCTGCGAAAAATCCAGGCAGCTCCAGCTCAAATCCGATTGCTGTTCAGCTTGTAAATCAGACACCCCTGCACGGTGTACATTTTCTAACCTCTCAGGCACCTCAGGTTGTTGATTAAACACAAATTTGCTCGATTTTTTTTTTCCTTTCCCCGCTTCTCGTTCATGTGAGGACATTCAAACCAGAGCGGTAATCCATTTTATATAATCCATGCAAATTTAAATTGTGTCAAGTCTGAGTTAGCGGTCTCAGAGTTTGGATTGCAGGTGCTGACTGCAAAGAAGGAGCGAAACGAGAGAGAGAGCGAGAGAGAGAGAGAGAGAGAGAGAGAGAGAGAGAGAGAGAGAGAGAGCGAGCTGTCTGCAGATAAAAATCACACCGCCACAACAGATGTGCATTCATCCTGATACATGGCTCAACAGAAACAACAATTACCTGTGATTGTGCCCTACGAATTCGTGTTATTACGGGCTTTTTCCCCTTAAAAACCTTAAACCTCGGATTTGCTTCGAAGACTGGTATTTTCAAATAACCAATTTGTTTAAGATTTGAGTGCTGAAGCACAGGAAAAAACACAAAATTGTAGCCTCGATTGCGGCCGTCTAGCGGAGCTCCGCCACTCAGCGTGAACTCGCCTCGAAAGTTTTCAATTGACTAACCGATGCTTGAGGCGCCCTGAACACAAGATATCCGCTCGGAGAGAGAGACTTCGAAACGCCTTAATGCTGCCGCTGGATTTAATTGAAAGAGCAGGTGCGCGAAGAGCGATTGTTTCAAACAAAATCATTGGCTAATCTTAATTAGTGTCTGGGATTTGCAGTCAAATGTGAGTCTGAGACATTAGTTACATCAAAGAGTCTCAATGAGTGGTTTTATTGGTTTCTCCCTTTCAGTGAACGCTATCTTCATTTGACCTCTTGGTCCACCCTCTTTCATTCTCAAAGAAATCACTCATGTACGGAAGAATGAATATAAGCTGTCTTTGCTAATATGTAATGGGTTTTTGGACTAAATTTCAGATCACTTAGAGCTCATTTTACACGTCTAATATGCATGTCCTGGCATAAGAATATACCATCATGGGCCCATGTACAAAGTCATGAATTCTTGAGGCACACTGCACTGACTAGCTCATCTTTTTCTATAATATGAATCTTGGAATCATCAAACACAAAGCATCACATCTGCTGTATTTCTTCAATAACTATTATAGTTCTACTTTTGTAGAACTATAAAAAAAACCCCAAAAAAACCGCCCTGCTGCAGCCAGTCAGCAGGACTCGCCTTCACACCGTGTAACATTTCAGATTTCATCGTGTCAGCGCATGAATATAGATTCGGACTCCACTCTGATAGATGCTCAGGAGACTTAAGTCCCTCACGCTGACGGATAGTGGAGTCACTAAAAGTCTCAGGACCGTAAAGTGAAGCTTTTCCACTCATGTCGGTGATGAAGGATGGCAGTGTGTGAATGTGCAACACGCGCTGAGATATACATGTCATATTTCTCATAAATGTTGCCATTTCTCAACTCATGTACAGCGACATGTGCACCCGTGTGTGTATGTTCGTGTGTGTCTGTGTGTGCAGAAATTCCTTGTGTTATTGGTCTTCATGTCTTTATGTCTGTTGCTTTTTTGTGTATCTCTATTATCTTTACTGTCCATGTTGAATATGACTGAAAGAAATCTAATAAAAACAAAACAGCTCAAAATCTAAATTCACAAACAGATCCTACCAAAAAACAATAACATTACATCTACATTATATTAATTGTTACAATTAAGTACATTTGTAAAAATGAAACCAAAAGCCGCCAGTGTTTTTAACCTTGACGTGTCCATAAACATCGCTATGATGAACAAAAACAATTTACGAGAAGTCAGAAAAAAACGATGCCTTCCATTGGAGAAGATGAATTCCCATTTTCAACTGTGTGCGAGAATGAAGCTGGCATGTCTATTACATGAGATATTGTTCACTGTCTGCACTGAGTGCAGGGAGAAATCTCTCCCCAAATTGACGTTAATGCATGCGATGGGGGACAAAATTGTCATTGCGTCGAAGGGACAGCTCAGCCGCAGCTCCTTTGAGGGTTCAGCGACGCGAATTAGTAAAAAAAAAATCAAAAAGATCTCTTTCAAGGTTGCGGCGCTTTTCCAACCAAACTCTCTCTCTCTCTCTCTCTCTCTCTCTCTCGCTCTTTGTTGGGCAGTGTTGGGTTGCTGGGCTGCAGTGGACGGACAGGGACACAAAGTGGAACAAGAGAGCGAAGGGGAAGAGGCAGGCAGAGATCCTGATTTGTCTCAGACTGGCAAGGCCTCTTATTACCTCCAGCAGAACTTGAGAAACGCTCAAAATGACCGTCACTGAAATCAGAGATGCCCCCAGTTAATTTGTGGATTTTTTAGGGTTTTTTTTTCATCCGTATTGGTTGAAATAAAAGCAGATCAAAATCCAATCCGTTTGGTTTCTTCCTGTCCTCAACTGTGCTTCGTGCACCTCAGCCTGCATCCTGCTGCAGTGCTGCTTGTTTGTTTCCGACTGTTATTATCTGGATGCTCTGGTGAGTAAATCTGACTTCAGACAAGTGCGCTGATCAGCTCCGCTGCCATGCGAATCACATGAAACACAAGAGTTAGCCGCTTATCCTCGGAAGCTGCAGCGGGCAGTTTGTTTTTCACCACTGAAAGCGATAAATGATGCCCGATGGCAGGTCATATCAGCTGTCGCTAATTAATGCTAATTCCGTGAACAACTTGATAAGCTTAAGCTTATTAACCAAACGATTTTGAACCAGAAACATCCATAATTGGATCACTAAGTATGGAAAAAAAAGGTGTGCCAGATTAAGTAGGTTACAGATGTTATTTAAATGTGTAAGATACATATTTAATCAGTGTTTCGGTAAATATCAGTGTTGGGGTAGCAGACTCGTTATTATCAGTTAATGCATGAAAGGATGCCGATCGGGGGGGACAGAAAGTTGACTGGAGACTTTATCATTAAATGTAGTGCAGGTTTCCTTTCTTACGATCAGAAAATGCATCAAATAGAAATTTAGTCATTATCCAAACCAAAAATGTATTTTTTACTCTGGTATCAATTTCAAAAGGGAGGGATTTGTTCAAGAAATAGGACTTTAGTTGTGAGGGAAACACCTCTCTCCTAGTGAGGTACTGAGTGTGTGTGTGTGTGTGTGTGTGTGTGCGGGTGTGATGTACCGGTAATACAAGTAGAGACAGAGGACATTGAAGGGTGAATAAGCGCAACGTTCCCCCCCTTTCTTGTGCCCCATGAAATGTGGAATATTAATGCACCTGCAGGAAAACATGGGAGCATCTGTCTAAAGACAGCCGTAACTCCTGCATTAGTCATAACATAAAAGCATTTCATCACACCTTTCTGCCACGCTCCTCCGTCTCCTCCTATCTCCTCCTCTCAGTGGCAGACCCGCGTCGAATAAAGAAGGCAGTAAATCAGTCTTGTTAAGATTATTACTATAAACATCACAGTTTGCTCCCCTTTAAAAACGGCTCTCCGCTCCCCGTCTCTCGCCGGCGCTCTCGCGGGAGCTCTCTGCTCTTCTCTCATGGCTGTACAGTGCATCTGTGCTTGGATAATAAGGCTCCCTCGGAGATTATCAGCCGCAAGAAAGAAAAAAAAAAATCTCCCCGGCTCTGTATATCACATCATTATTCGATGAGAACCTTGATAATTAATTATATCGCGCTCAGACATTGTGCTACGCACGGCGCCTGCATATTTGCGCATGAATCTCACGAAGGTGTGCGGGTGCAAAGCACTCGACGCTGGACCGAATGGTCGCCAACGGCGGAGGTCAGCGGGATTGTCGCGCCGTAACGTGGATTCGCTTGCTATTCAGAGGCGTTGCGCTGGCGTCGCTGGGGCTCCTAAATTTCTATAAAGCCACCATGAATGGCTGTCATGTCTTAATGAATCTTCACACAACAAATATAACAGTATGGATCGCTCGCTTGTGCCAAGACAAGCGCTACCCACTCAGACATCCTGTCCTTTTCATTTGCGCTCTCGGCCAGCTGAATACGCAAGCAGCGAGGCGACGTGCTCATAGGACTTGCAAAATACACCGAGATGCTGGCAGTCATTTGCATCACATGTAACGGTTTAGATATTAAAAGGTTGGGAAGAAAAAAAACAAAAAAAACACCCCCTGCACTTGATGTCGGACTGAATTCTTGCGGCCTGATCGAGCGAGTGTTACCTCTCATTACACCTCTAATCATGACTTTTAGGAGGCAGATATATTAATGATTCATGCAAGTGACACCTACTAATAGCTTGTTCACCGCAAACCTACGACAGTATAATAAATAGTAAATTGCTCAGATCCTCATGCCAAGTTTAACCCTTTCCGCTTTTCCACTTTGCGTGCTGATGGACGAGGCTGCATCGAGAACGTTCGGGGATGAGTGCAGGCATGAGTTGCTGTCAGAGCTCCATTTCTCGGGCTCGTTCTGCTCGATGAATGCTTCCGTGGACCAGTGTCCCGGCTCAGCCTGCAATCTGGCAACCCGGCGACAGCTGATCCATCGGCACTAATTGATTTCGCTGACTGGTAACACTGGGCCTTGGTTTGGTAAGGTCTTTGCAACTCCGACACCGTGCATGAATCTCACTTTTCTCCAGACGACACCGTAAACCTGTCAGCCCGATTTCCACCGAACGGTCAAGTTTCAAATCTTTGTTTCTTGAATTTTGACAGTAAAATGAGCTTCTTAGAATTGAGTCGTTGTGGCAGGAAAACGCCCAAGAAAGCAGACAAAATGTTGGTGCACATTTTTGCCTCAAACAACTCTCGCAAACAAACCCATCTGTGCTACATTCGGTTACATAACCCACCGAGATTCAAATAGGGGGAATGGTAATGAAATCAAATTGGTGAGTGACATTGATGATGGGATCAGAGTCATGAAAACTACCGGTATTTTGGTGTGTGTGTGTGTGTGTGTTTGGGAGGAGTGGGGGTGGGGGGTAACCAAGAGTTCAACTTGTGTGATTTCTCAAAAGTAAACAAAGAGAAAAAAGGGTGGCTGCTGACGTCTCTTTTCATCATTCCGGTTACTCGGTAGGAATAAACATTTTAATTGTTCAGTTAGTGCGCTCTGTTCTTAGCCGCGCTTTTGTTGGCTAAGTTAATTCTTTCTCTTTGTTCCACTGTCAACATCGATATTAGATTTGACACGTCCCCTTGGTTACATTATTTTTGTTTGTTTATTTATTTATTTTCACATCAGTGCAATTAGTAAGCTATTCAGCAGAATCCTAAGCAGCTTAAGGGGCACAAAACAAACACGACACTATTTTAGAATTGACACCGTCACATTTCCGAGAGGCCTGCCAGGCGGTAACCGGGGGGGTGGGGGGGGGGACGCCCATGTGAGGTACCACAGGCGGGAGTCGGTGGAGGCAGCGGACCAAAGACAGCGTTTGAAGGGCAACGGGGGCACTTTGCTGGGAAAACAACGCTGACGATCAGGAATGCAAACTTGCATGAATCTCTCGGCTGTGAGCCCTCGCGCGGAAATGGAGAGTTATGGAGAAGTATTAGGTTTGAATTTGTCGTCTGACTTATGGCGTCTGAGGCACACTCTTCCATGGTCTATTAAATACATCTCAGGGAAATGATGAAAATGAATAGTGCAGTCTGAAACCTGACAGAGGGGGACACGCGCTTCTGAAGGCAAAATATGGGTTTGGAGTCGGGAAGTGGCATCACATATTTAGTACCGTGAACACAGACGTTCGGGATCAAATCAATCAAATCAATTAAATTTGATCAAGCCAAAGCCGGGCCGGAAATCTTATGAATCTTAAATAACCGAGCATGCAGCTGGCGCACGCAGACCCCCGCTCCATTATGGTGGAATTGCCGTTTCTGCTCCTATCAGCAAGATGAATCCAGACAGTCAGTTCACAAATTGAATATCTGCAGCTCGGAAGCACCTCGAGCAACCTCTTCTCCTATTTTAATGTCGGGCCTTTCTTCTAGTTTGAAATTCCAGGTGATTTGGTTCACGGTGAAACTCTCTTGACTCGAGTGCAATTTTGAAATGCTGTGTCAATGTTTTCCTGCGAAAGTCACCAAGACGCTTCCCATCAGTGCACCAGAATAGCTTTCATGACGAGAATACAATGTCCAAAGTTTTTCTCCCACATTGTGTCCTTCACATTCGGTTTTCCAGACTGAATGTGAAAAGAAAAAGACACACACACAAGATTTTTAACGCTATAACTTTAAAATTCATTACGTTGTGGGAAGTGTCCTTGTGGAAATAACGCCAAAGTTCCCCACTGATTTCTGATGAACTGATCCCAAACTGGTTCCATGTTTTCTGAATTTACACTGATAATCCTTCAGGTTTTACACACGCAAAAAAACCCCCCCGAACCCCACTTCGTCACTGTTCGCTCTTTAAGGGCTGCAGTAAAGGGAAAATTCACCACTTTTGCATATCAAAGTCTGTTTATGGGTCTTTGGGAGTTCCAGTGGCTCCGGGGGGAGCTGCATAAAATCTGATAAATGTTGGCTGAGGCTGAAAACGACAAGTTTGAAAATGAATAAAGGAGAAGTTCGCTCAGCGGACCTCCGTGGGCTGCTCCTCGTCTCTGCTTAAGCTACCATTTTGAAGCTACATTAGCCGCTGTTATCAGACGGCACCGTAAAGCTGCTTGGTGGGAGCAAAGTGTGCCACATTTGGGTTGGGGGGGAAGGGGGTGAATATCTTTTAAATCTGTAATTCTGCTGCATCATGGGTGGCGCACACGAGTTCTCGCTTGCGCTCACTTCACATTTTCTTGTGAAGCGGCATCGAGAAAGCAAAAAAAAAGAAAGTGGAACGTGAGATGTGCACATTTCACATTTCCTCTTGCTGTGGATTGAGAGGAACCAGCAGAGACACCGAACTGCCGGGAAAGAACGAGGAATGACGTCTCCGAGAAGAAACAATGGAAGTTGGTGTGACGGGGAAATAAACATACGGAGCGATTGTTGCCTTAATTTCCGCTGTATTTCTGCCAAAATAGCTGCTGGAGGAGTCTTTACTTCGGTGTGAAGCTGCACTTGCTGTGGCAGAGTAATCGCAGGTGTCACCAAACAGCGATTGTCTCCCTTGAATGAAAACAGGAGATTTCATACTGGGTGACAGGAGCTTGAGTTCTGAAAACACATATGTAGTCATCGGCACCAAAAATAGGGACAACAAGGAGTCTCAGTAACACTCTATAGATCTGAAATACAAGAGCTAAAGGAGAGAAAATGATTAAACTAATTAGATCTAAAAGAAAAAAGAGACTTGGCCCCTCAGATTGCGATGGTCACGGAGGGCATCAGAACATCACACTGCAGCAATAACTCATTACCAGTAAGTCAGACTAATTCTATCAGTGTCGTACTGCTGCATTTTATTCAGATTATTTTTGTGTGAAGTATGGAAGTACAACGTGATTATGGAGGTATCGTTAATGTGGAAAAGATGTAAAAGCTGCAGTTTATCAAGCCCAAACCTCAGTGAGTTCACATTTGAAACTCCCCTGAGTGTGGATCCAATACATTCTCATTCTTTAAACATCTTCCCAAAGAAAACGCCTTTTAACAGGTTAGCCTCTGATGTACTTCGGGGTAAACAATGAGCCCACCTCTTCTCTCCACATGCCAGCGTGAATGTCTTCATTGTGCCTCGGAGCTGCACACCTCCAGTTGATCATTCACTGGTAATTTTCACAGCTTTCCCTGACGTTTTAGTCCCATTCAAAGCCTTCCATAGAAGCAGGATTTGCAAGACAATGTTGGTGCCCTACCATCCCCCACTTTCATCTGCTTTCGTACACAAGGCATTTATAACTACCACAGTTGAAGCATATTTCTGTCGTTTTTTTGGGAGGAGGGGGGGGGGTGTTTGAGGACCTCGTTGGACTTTCAAACACGGTTTTCAGGGCGATCGTTTTCTCCCCGCGCGGTTATTTCTCATCTTTGCTCGTCTGCCGCTGTCATTCGAATCCTCTTTGGTAACGTACAACGCTTTGGGTCTTTGTGACGTCACGCGCCGTGTAAAAGCAAACTATGTGTGACATTGTCATTTCGCAAAGAACATGGCCTTGAAGCCCACACTTCTTTTGTGCCTCCGTTTTTTCTTTTTCTTTCCTTCTTCTCTCCAGTTCACGTTTGCACTCTCCTGTTTGTTCTGCTTTACTGCAGATCTGGAGCAGAGCAGTGGCCACCGCGGTCTCTCGGTCCTGCCATTACAGGCCGTCCCCTGCTTGGTGCGCTTGTTCGACAAGTGCATTCAAAATATTTGTACTCGGGGAAACGGAGCACCGGTGGAGATGACCATCACATTACCAGGAATAAAAAATTTCTGCGCGCGACGTGAACCGAGAATGCATCTGTGGGAGGAAACTACCGTTGTTCAAGGGGGCTTTTTCATTGCTTGTGTTTGTGTGCCGGGGGACGGTGTACACAGGCATGCTTCACTATCATCCTTGAGGGTAATGTAATATGTGACCCGCAGGAAATTGAGCCCTCTTGGACGGACCTCCTGATGCCCCCGTCCCTTTGTTTCTCCTTTCCTGCAGCTCATGTAGCAAAAAAAAAAAAAACCCCAGACGAACCCAAAAACAAAACATCTGAGTGCAGTGAGCCATTCTACCAGCATAATTTCATACTAATGCATTGATCTGAGGTTATCCTGCTTTCTGTTGTATTCAATCGTTGGGGCTGCACTCAGAGATGTCATCGTCATGAGAAGGGGGGGGGGGGGGGGGGGGGGGGGGGGGGGGGGGG
>JASSRZ010000006.1:13975785-14004606 GCA_032164315.1 Malacoctenus gilli
TGGCGGAGCCGGCGCCCCCCCCCCCCCCCCGACGACGTTTTCGCTTAAACAAACAGAACAGGAAACAGAGAGAGGAACCGTCTACACAGACAAGAAAACAAATCCACTTTGAAAATGTCAAAAGACAGCAACCGGAAAAATGTCATCCGGGAGGAAACGCTGGAATCCCTGAACACGTTGCAGTACCCATTACACGCCTCTAGGTGGTGCATGGACACAAAGTTCGACCAATGAAAACAGACCGCAAAGAGGAAAAAAAGTGGAAGTAGCGGAATCGAATTACAGCTCGGATAGCGGGTATGAATAAAGAGATGTTAAAGAGGACTAATGACAAACTGGAAATTCTGCTTTGATTTGTGAATTTTTGATGGGCTTAAACACCTCACGGACAGAAAAAAAAGGACGCGAACAAACCGTTCTCGTTTCCGTGCAGACGCGACCGAGCGAGGTTATTCTACTTATCAGTTTATCGAGTCCGTCTCGACCCTACAAGCCGACTTCACCAGTTTCAATTATTCATCGGCTATACGGCGAGCTCACTTTTTCAGGCCTTGTAAAATAATTGCTCTTTTAACTGGAGACTCTGTGAGCTCACTTTTGATATTTTTTAGTGCCTGTTACTGTTAACTGTGCACTCCATCCAAAACGGTGGCTTCCTTTTCATTCCACTTGGCAGAAAATTAAGCACAAAGGTCTCGGCTCTTTCATGTCTATCTCGCATCTAGTATCCTAGTTACTGCACAATGATACTTCAGACATTAATGACTCCCTTCATTAATGATTATGGGCGACATTTTCAGACTACAGATTTCAGATATTAGGAGGTCAGGCATTCTTGTGAAAAGCTGCGCTGTCATCTTATCTTAATAAAGTAGCTTCAGAGAGTTGTGAGAAATTGGCCTATGATGTAACAAATTAATTTTGTATCAAGACCCATTTGACTTCTCGCCCGAACCGCATTGTGAACGTGGAATCGTTTTTGATCGCCCCTGCCTGATTAAATCGGCGTTAGGCAAGACTGTAGCAAAATGCAACACGCACTGTGACTGCCAGAAAAGAAAAGGAGAAAGACAGAAATAAAGGGTTAAACGCACCGCAAGAGTCACTTTTTTTCCCCTCTATCTGGGTAATGTAGCGGAGTCCCGAGATCAAAGATCCTGGAAAACTGAGTCACAAAAAGACAGAAAAAAAAGAAGATAAAACGGCAGACAGAAAGAGTTTTAACTAAGGCGAGTGTGTCTGCTGGGATTACCTCAGTCCGAGCGTCCTCGGGTACACTCCAAGAAATGTTTGACAGCGGTCTTTTCTAGTATTATAATCAATTACAAGGGACTCCAAACGTTGCCCCAACATATAGCCGGACTTGACCCCGAAGCTTTACGGCACCTCGACGTGCCTCTCACAACGCAGGTAATGCTTTTTGGCTGTACTCCCAAGTAAAAGCTGCCCTTTGCAGCTGTGACCCAAAAGCTCTGTGATAATTGCACATTATGGCTGACAGGCTGAATAGACATTTTGTACTCCCATCCAGAAATCCTCTGTAATAACTTGGCTTTTTATTATTGCCTCTGTGAAAGTTCCATTTCTTTACTCATTATTTGCGAGACGGCTATCTAAAAAGCAACAGAAATGATTTGAATGGATGTATTCAAAAGGGTGGGAAAGAACATGCTGGATTCTTGCCGACATGGCAACATAAATAAAAAAGCCGGCGAAGGTAATCTCAGGAGGACAACCACTAAACAGTCGTAGCTTTCTCTCCATGCGCGGCTGAAAAGAAAAGTGATTACTCATACGGGGGTCTTATCTCTACGTGGCATTTCCAGTTTACTGTTGTGTAATTACACGGGGATGCAGATCCTATCAGCGCACCGCTGTCTCGGATCACGATTCCGGTCTTTACTGCCCTCGACCACTCGGGGAGCGCCTGGAGCGCCAATAAAACAGCCCCCGTTGGGCGCGCCGCTGCTTAACCAGTGACATACATCCGGCTGCGTCGCAGCGACGCCGGCCGCTTGACACAACAAAAACGTCCCGCCGAGACTTCTGCCAATCACATAAAGCCACAGAGGGTGAAACCCGAGTGCAATCGGTAATAAATAGGGAGTGAATTTCAATGCGGCCCTGTGATGTGTGTCAATATTCATTTGTCACGCCCTCCTTCACCTCAGCGCCGCACTTAACTTTAATTAGCACCGTATTTCAGGTGAGTGACAAGCGAATGAGTGAAGGGACTCGATCCAAGACGGCGGATAGCTTTCAAACAGAATGCACCTGCCTTTATGCTCCATTTATGCAGCGTGGGTGGACAGTGAAGAAAAACAGTCTTCATGCTGACATTGTTGCGGCCACATTAAATGTGGCTAATCCTCCACATGACCTTGTGTTCACCACCAGTTCCATGTGCATCGATACATCTACCGGCCTGATTACGAGGTGAGTGCTATTGATGTGGCCACTTCTGCTGTATTAGATGGCTCGTTCTTGGTTGTAAAAATATATCGGCTGTAAACATCTTTTAGGTCGACGCATTCACATCAGATTAATGCTTCAATCTGGTTTTACTGCTTGTGGTTTACAGCAAACAAGACTTAAGAAGTGAATATGTGAACGGTTGCTCAATAAAGATTCACTAAAATTGCATATGAACCACAATTCTCTGTAGTAATTGAACAAACGTTTTTCTTGGTTTTGAAAAAATGAAACAGAGTTAAATGAACATTTCAGGTAAATGCAAAAAGCTCAAATTATAGCGATTACTTTTCGTGACCGAGCCGTTTTCTACAGTGTCGAGGCCTTCGCAGCTGCTCCACCAAAAGTTTCCGGAACATGCTGTCGTTTCTTTTTTCTGGCCTCGCTGTCGTCTGCAGTCCGCACGCAAACTCCTCAGTGATGACTCATGACTAAACATTCGCCTGTGCATTGCAGGTACTCTGAGTCAATGATGGTCAACACTCCCGGAAGAGAAAGCACGGAGGGGAACTGAACAAAGGCTTGTTAAACCACTAATGAAACGCACCGCGAGTCTGTGCGAGTGTCTCTCTCCATGGTGCTAAAAGTTTGATAGCCCGTCCCTCTCTTCCCCTCGGTCTGGGAAAGGAGTTCGACAGCATCTTGTCAACTGTGTGTTCGGCCCCCCCCCTCCCGGTCTTATTAAAACGGAATCAAAGTTTTGAATTACTGCTGGGTGTATTGAACTGAATCAACCTGATCGCTAAGAGATTACACTGATAAAAACACGGGTGATTTTCATAATGACTTAACGAGCGATTACGAGAAGGCCATCGTGACAGGCACTCAGACAAACTGGAGTAATTAACGATCAAATCCGAGCCGCGAATATTTTGGAAGGCTTTCACGTCACATCCAATCACTGCGTTTTCGTCTTACAACAAAGAGGGAAAACATTTGCTCCTCTCTGGAGAGCGGCGCTGCAGGTGCAGCCGAGAAAGTGAAAACAACACGGGGGGGGGGGGACGTTACGGCCACCATTTCATCATTGGAAACACAACAATTGCATAAATCCTCGGCGTTTTGCGTGAGGGTTTCGCCCAGAATCAGAGCGATCCGCAAACCTGTGGGTCGAGGGGAAAACGGGAATAATAAATCTCCCCGACAATCCCTGCTCACATCAGTGGAAACACTAAAGATTAGTTAGGAGCCATCCAACGATGACAGAAGAAAATATGGAGTGCACATCTGTGATGCAGCTTTAATGCGCCGTGCCGCTTCTGCAGATGTAACACGCTCGTCCCGTGCGGCTGTCCCCTCGTTGCTGTTCCTAAATTGCATCATTGCATCATACAGAGTCATTTTATTGAGGACAGAAGACGTAATCAGTAATCTGATCCCGATGCAGCGAGCTGACTCTCCATTCGAGACCTCAAATGACTGTTTGAACTGTCTATTTCTGAAGGGTCCAAGTCAGAAGTCACAAAACACATATGAATCAATTAGATCGGAATCTCCAAGAAAGTGATGACAAACTGTAGCGCCACTTCCTTTTTAACATATTGGGAGCAGGTGACTGTGATGAAATAAGAATTGGAGGTGGACTCCTCCTTTTCCCACACAAAATGAAGCATCGCAGAGCTGCTGTCTCTCTGTGAGACGCGTCTTCCTCCTGAAGACTGATCCAACTTTTTGCTATTCCCAATAAGTAAAATCACTCATTATTCTGGCCCACACGAGGCTGACTGCTGATAGCGCAGATATAGTTTTGGAGTTTCATCACATTAAAGCAACTGTCTGCGCATTATAATACACTCCAAACAGAGAAAGACAATTAAAGAAAATGAGATTTTGTTTTTTGTTTTAGCTTTGGAGATTTTGCAATGAGGGAAGTAAATCGTTCCAGTTCCTCGCATTCTGGCTTTGTCTTCGTTTTGTATCTGATGTGAAAAGCTAAAGAGAAGTGGGCTCTGAGAAGAAGCGGGCAGTTCTTCCACAGATGGACTCTTGACGCAACGGGCACTAATCACCATACGTTTAGCTTCCGGAATCAAACACGGCCGTCTTCTAGACATCAGACGGAGCAGCATTGTTGTAGTTTTGCCATTAATGAGGTGCCTCATTCTGCCGGCCGCCTAAACACTCGCAATGTTGTCCAAACAGTCCTTCCTCTCGGCTGAACACGCGCGGCGAGTGGGTATCAAGTGGATTTATTGAATAGCTCCCCTAATTATGGATGAGTTCATTTACATCTTAGCGTAAAGTGGAAGTGTCTGAAGGTATAAACAAATGAATACTGAAACAATCCCTCCAATTTTCGTGTTTATGAACTCCATTGTGGAAGGGAGTCTACTCGGAGTCCTGAAGTGTCGTAACAATGCCCGAACGGCGACGACATCGGACGTGTGTGAAAGACGGGCGACACTGAAACTCAAAGCAGGTGAGAAATGAATACATACATGCATCATGAATACATCCTAATCTATATAACAATTGCACCTGAGGGAAATGTATAAGGGACGGCAGCTCGGTTCACGATGGGGAGGAAGCTTTGCAGATCTTTTTATTATTCATTGAACATAGAGGAAAGTGAGTGAGCAATCTATCAAAATGAATTGGGAGCAGAGAGGGAAAAAAAAATGTAAAGGTTTTCTTTTGCTGAGCATGCAGAGACTGGTGCTTTGTTGTACAATGACCAGAGTGTGAGCCAGGAATAGAGAGGAGGTGACAAAGAGAAGGGGGAGATAGAGAGAAATAGGAAGAAAAAAAAAAACAGGCTGAAATTGAGAGCTTGTTTGTGTGCTCCAAGGAGATACAAGGCACAGAGATCACGGGTCCATTTGGAAGGTATATAAAGTACATCAAATGCGAAGCCGGTTTCCGTGGGAAAATTTTGCACAGCTCACAAACAGTGTGGTAAATTAACTCCAGCTTGTTTACATTCAGACACAGCGAGGATGTTTGTAAGTCGAGAGAGAGAGCGAGCAAGCGAAAGAGAGTGAGAGAGAGAGCGAGAGAGAGAGAGCAAGCTCTAATGTACATTTCATGCTGCAGTATATACGGAACAACTACTACCGTCCTCTGAAAACGGGCTGGATTGCAGAGTAATGCATCTCTTGGTATTTTGTTGCAATAATAGAAAAAGAAAATCACAAACATATTTGGTCATAAAAGGCTAAATTGCCCCATAATGTGCGTGTGTGGGAGGGCCTTTGCACAGGCACCTTAACGTGAAGCACACTTTGTCATGAATTATGTGGTAAAAAATAGATTAGCCGTGACTCGAAAAATACTAAAGTGAATGTTAATAGAATTATCGCACATCAAGTATTATTTTCACATCATTAAGTGTAATCTCCAAAGACATTATATGGACAAACAACGTCACATTAAACTGTCATATGCTAATCTCAAAGAAAACGAGCGCTACTTTTGTCATCGGGGTGACGCCACAGAAATTGGCACGCGTGCTGAAAAATTACATGCGTTATTAATGACAGCTCTGACTATCACTGCCATGCAGAGGAGTGCAGCTGTCTTGAGTGCCTTGTTATACACCCTGTTTCCATAAACTAATCTGCCAAATGCCAATTTCATATGGATCGTGAGTTTTAATAGGTTACAGAAGTGGTCCGGGGACGGTGAAGGATTTGTGCACGAGCTCTTATCTGAACTCTGGAGCAGCTCCCGGCAGCTCCAAGACAGCCAGGCGCTCGCCGCGCCGGCCGAAAGGAGACGGCGACAGTTGCGACCTCAAGTACAGAAATCCATCTTAAGTTGAAGTGCATCAGGAGTGATGTATGGTGTGCTGTCTGTCGCGCGTCGGGTCCGGGCGCTTTGTATTGACTTCATGTGAAGCTGTGCTGTGGCCATGGGAGTCAGCGATAGTCCAAGGTGACACACCGAGAGAGAAACATGTTTGTGCAACATCATGTACCATCATATTGTGATGATCTGACATTGGAATGACATGCTTTCGCCTTCATACAAGGCTTCTTTACTTGATTACAAAATAAAAAGGGACTTCAACATTTGGAGGCTATCGCCGCTATAGACTCAGCAACAAAGGTAAACCATTTGCTGAATAGCTATGAACCTTGTGCCCCCTGCAGGTAACTGCAACTTAGTCCTCTTTCATTATGCAGAACAGTGTTTGCGACTCCTTCCTGTTTACAGTTCATCATTTATCAAAGCGTGTGTAAACTGAGCACATTCGGTCCAACTGTAAAGATCCGTCAGTGCTTTCATGCTGCCAGAAACGGTTTTAGGCACCTAAGACAATGTGGATAAGCCCCCCCCCCCCCAACCCCCACACTGGCCAGTGGTCAAGCGGTGGCTCCACAAAGACCCCGCCCAGGTTTACACATTCGCTGAGAGCCGCTGCTGCCGAGGCTTGGCAAAAGCCGGACATGTTTCCACGCCGACTTGCCTTTAATCTCCAGTGATGCAACTCTGCACCAGCAACTCGTTTAATTTTTTAAATTCAATTTTCGGGGAGGTAAAGATCTATGGGAGGGGTGTATGGATTCGATTTAGGCCACAATGGTGGCTGTGATACTCGTCCGTGCCTGTTGTGGCCCATGAGCTGGAAAATGCCGCGAGGCTGCGATTGCTGAAACCAAAGTTGGAGACGCAGGGTTGCCAAACTGAAGTGCATGCGCTCCCCCCCTCCTAAATTCTTCATTACAGCAGTTTATAATTTTATTGAGCTTCAAACAGAGCGAGAGCTCGACTTTGTGAGAGGAACAGCGAGTGAATGATGTATAAGCGAGTGTGTCACTGTGTCTGTGAGTGTTAGAGAGAGTGACAGAGAAGCAGAAATGAAGCCAGATAGAAGCCGACTCTGCTTTCTGAGGGCCTCTGTGTGTGTGCGTCTCGCCTTTATGATGTAAACTGAATGTAACCTTTCTCCTCTCACACAGCCCCTGCAATGGGGACTGGGAAGCCCCGGTCCGCCTCCCCCCCTCCCCACCCCCAGCCCCTCGGGAGCCGGCATAGACTGGCATTCATTTAAACCTCAGCTGCGGCGTGGTCGGGGTGTCAAGTGAAACGCACCATCTTCCCCGTGGAGAGCCGGGCACAGAGGGACAGTCAGAGCCGGGCGGGGACGGACCACTTGGTAATCAGGTCTTGCATAATGTTATTCCCCAAAATGGATCGCGCCTTGGAGACACTGTGCCTCGAAATGCGAGAGCGAACAGAGGCCCCTCGCTGCCAATGTGAAGCAATTCCTAGCCTTTCTTCTATCTCCACGCACGCTTGCCATACTTGCTGCAGCCAGCCTCCAAGTGAGCCCCTGACCCCACTTTTACACCATTTTTTTCCGCCATAATTACACGTGCTCATGGTTATTTCACCTGCAGGCTTGTTATGATTGGTGTGACTTGTTTGCTGGCTGACAGAAGCAATTTAAGAAAAAAAAAAAGAAGCTATGCTTTAATAAATAGCCTCTTTTAAGAAAATCACTTCTAAATATCCCCTTTAATAAATTGGCTGCTGTTATAAACAGAAAGTCTTTCTTCTGCTACGAATGCTACATCTGCAGGTGTGACGTTCACTCACAGCTTCAGATCCAGTTCTTAGCTCCCTATTATGAGGCCTGGAAGTGCCCGTGGCTGTCCAGATCGGTCATCGCGCCGAGGCGTTCGGCTTGATATACGGCCTTCCTCGTGGCTCTTTACGGGGAATTTTTCACTTTTATTGTTTGCTTGTATTACAGCTACAGAAGCTTTACCCTCAGTCTACCTTTGACACGCAAAGTGAGATGAAGCTGTGAGGACACTCGCGCGCGTATAAATTGGGACAGCAGGTGGTTTGCACTGTCGCCTCACAGAAACCAGGCCCTGTTTCAAAAACGAACGGTTACATTTTCTCCCTGTAAGTGCACAGGTTTACTGCTATTCCGGCTGTTCCCGGCTTTTTGCCCAACGCCAGCTGATGTTGCCTCATTTTTTTTTGTGGCCACAGTCAGGATAACACTGGTACAGCAGATTGGTGGACAGATGTACAACATAACCACCTACGTTATGGTTTCGGGAGTGTCCGTCTGTCTGTGTGTCTCTTAGCAGGATAACTCAAATAGTACTTGACAGTTTTTGATGAAATTTACAGTATGTGTGAGAGAAGCAATAAAATAAACGCAGTTATGTTGTGCTCGTGATCCAGTTGTCCCGTGATCCAAAACGATGGCATTTCTGTGCCATGTTTTAAGAGTGAGAGGCCCTTCAAGAGTGTGTGGTGTGCAAGAGGTCAAAGGAGGAAAGGTTAACAGGCAATTTGGCAGTTTGTGCTCTGAGTGCTTTGCATTGCATGCATTTTAAAGTGGTTTATGTTGGCCGTGTGAAGCACCATTCTTACAGCTGAAAACACAGGAGCAATCAAATTTGTAGAGCTGATAAATAAGCCAGAATCTACCGTAAAACACATTTTATTTAGCCATCAAGTGTTTCCAACTGTACCTACTGTTTCTAAGATGAGAGTGTAAACTGTAAATCCAGATGCAATATGCTATTTTGAGTAATTGATGCAGGGAAAAAAATGGCATGATACTTAAATGATACATTTCAAGACTCAAGTGTAACCAAGCCAACAAAGGATGAAACAACATCCTGAACAGGTGACAGTTCATCACAGCGGTAATAAAGGCAGACAGGTTGCCACGCACACTCGCAATCAGAGCCAATTAATATTCACTAATTAATCAAATAGGGATGCCTGTGCAAACCGGAGTATCTGGAGAAAACCCACGCAAGAACAAGGGAACTCCGCACACAGAGTGTCCTCAGTGAGCGGCTAATCACTACTCCACTGTGTCACATCCGTCATTAACGTAAACTACAATTAAAAAGCAAACGGTAATAATGGAAAGATTGTTTAATTGGGTTAATAAAGCTTCAGTTATCCTTCTTTCGACTTGAGTTCGCGCAACTACTCACAAAGTTACATGTAAACCAGAGCGCTTCTTGTCAGGGAAGGCAAGCGTCAAGTACAGTTTCATATTACCTCCTAATTATAACAAATGCTTTTAGAACAGCAGGGTGTGCGTGGATTTACATGTTTTAATCAATTTAGGGGGAGAGGGAACCTTGTTTAAATGCGACAGCGCTGCCAGGTAATTGGCAGAGCGCTATCATAAAACAAGGCCTCTCTGCTCCAAGGAGCTGTCGAGGATGTTGACAACGAGCGGAGCTCCCCAACTGAACGGAGTCAGCTACTTTTAACAAAGCCGGCATTTGATACAGCGAGCCGAAATGATGCTGCCGCAATCACGGGGACGAAATACGCTTTTAATGAGCGCCCGTCGCTCAATATGCGTCGGCTTCGTGGCGATAAGACATCTGCTTGGTGAAACGGAGTTCTCCTGGCAGGTGAGTTTTAGTATCATTGAATAAACCGCAGGAGGCAAATGAGGCCAGACAGAGGAGAGAATCACCTGAACAATCAGGTGCAGTTGATTTGCAAGCTCGTGAAATTAGGGTATTGCCATAAAAATCCAAACTGAATCTATTTATTCGATTACGAGGTTCTAGTTAATTAAAAATTTGATGAATTCAAGCATTTATTGTCTGGCTGAGCGAAGAAAAGCGTCTTCTGTTCAAGAAGAAAAGCGCACACTCACATGGGAAGTCTCAGACGGCGCAGTTGCGCCATACAATAAAATAACAGTTAACTGTAATAAATGTTTACGACACAGAGACATTTCAGAGTTAGCGTGCGGTGAAAAATTCTCAAAGAGTTATTATCGCACTCAGACGCGAACGGGATGCAGGCAGGAGCCATCAGAAGTCATAAAAGGTATGAAAGTATAACTCAACTCAACTCACGAACAGCCACCCCGGAGCAGTGGCGCTCAGCGTCTGCGGAAAGATGCCAGATTGCTTCCTGTAACTTCCAATCTCAGACAATGTCGCTGTGGCTTGAACTCCTCGGTGGACGGAGGGAGAGAAGTGCGCATTAGAGCCGTTTGGATATTTCTTCTAACTCAGTTAGTCAGTGTGACATTGGCAGAAGATTGAACTCCCTCTCCAGCAGTCAGTGTTTGCAGGGTGAGTCATAAGAAACCATGACTAATCATGAAATAACCTGTCGCATATCTGAGTGAAACTGGCACTGTGGCTTGTATTTTCCAATCTGTTAAACATAGCTTAGCATGGTCCGTGTCTGTTTGCATTCTAATGAGCTATCAGCTTGCATTAAATTATCCTGATCCTTGACACCTTCACCAGAAGTTGCAGGAGGTCAGGGGAGCAACGACTGGCAGTTTTAAATAATGAGCAGGTTTATTTGCAACGGGAGGGGGAAAAAAAATAAAACAAACTGCTGATTGCTGATGATGTAAATTCTTGAGGCTAATGAGAGCGTTAATGACTTGTACTTAGACCGCAGTGTAAGTGCTTTAATGCACTTCAGTGTTGAGAATAACAAAGAGGCAGTGTCTCCAGTCACAGATAACTGCTGTCTGAGTTGGTAATGCTATGGACAGATTCTGCTCTCTCCGGGGACACGCAAAGAAAGATGGCTTGAAAAGACGGCGCGCACCCCTCGCGCGCTCAATGATCGCCGAAAACGATCAGCTACAGATGGACGCGTTGCTCTTAATAAACCTCCCCTTCTCTTTAAACTGAGGTTGATATGATTCCAAGAGGCCTTGCGCAGTATAGCATCAAAAAAAGCAATTTAACTAATTAACCATCATGCATCACCGCCTTTTAACACTGAATGTCAAAACCTAGAATGATGGGAAAAATGACCTAAAGGAGGCAATGTAAAACACTCTTTCTGTCAAAATTGTATGAACACAAAAGAAAAAGTGATGTATCATATGCGTTTCTTTTTTTCCGAGCTCTCTCAGCTGAACAGAAATCCTCTCTGACACAGTTTTACGTTTTCAATACCTCAGAGGCGGCAGTCGTTGGGAACGCTGCTGTCTAAACACCAAGCAGCACCGGGGTGAGAGGAGAGCGCGCAATCAGACGACGGCGTTCGCGGCAGCGGGGATTTCCTGAGCGATGCATCACTGATACTTGGCGGCGCGAACGGCCCCGCGCTCGCGACTCCAGTTTTTGAGGAGGGAAAACTGTGCGTTTTCCCTCCGCCTAACGCTTCCCGCTGAAACACTGTGTTGCGTTCACCGAGCTAAAAGCAGAAGCTGACACCTAAAGTCTCCGGCGTCCCATTAAGTCTGTTAGCCAAAGTGTTTCAGATCTCACCACAGATGCTGCTCCATGCGACAGAGACAAAGTTATTAAGAGTGTGGGGGAAAAAAAAAATGGAGTAACTCGGAATGAGCTCGTGAGTCTTTTGTCTGAACATCCAGACGACTTCCGCTATGAGCACCTCAAATGTCTCGCTGTTCTGCTAATAAAATGACAGTTGAGGTTTCATGTTTTTAATTAGCCGGAGTATGATATATCCAGCTGCCACACATTTACACCAGAATTGCCATCAGCCGTGCTTTGCAGTGATTGGTTCTCGGGTAAAGGGGCGGGGCCTGCTGAGCCACAGAGGCAGGCAACAGAGAGTGACCCTATTTCAGACCAGCGGGATGTTTTTTCACGACCCAAACCTGCGAACGCCTGAAAATAACTAAAACGGCCACATAAAACGAAGTCAAATGCATCCAAATTCTTTAATCTTCCCACCTGTTACTCGTCATCAACTGTCAGCAATCAACTTTATCATCTTGCACGGTGAAAAGCCCAAATTTAAGTCCACAATGAAAATCTGTGGCCAACTGTCGGAGCCCGCTGTGCAGTCGTGCCTCGAGTTGATGATTAAAACGCGCTGCACTGAGTCACTTCCCTTCTTTCATTTCATTAAGACTCGTTAATGTAGTTTACACTTAATTCAATGCCATCTTCTGACATTTGGAGGAGAGGAAATCTCTAATGAATGAACTCCCCAATGCCTGGCTGCTCTTTGAACAGTTAACACGTAGATGCTGTGTGAAATACCATCCACAAATAGCGGTAAATTTGATGGTTTCTCCCCAGTCGATTGGCTGGGGCGCTATTTCAGTAATCCCCGCCTCCATTTTCAGGCCTTTTCCAAGAGCTATTTATCAAAAATAATTGGGGCATGTGAACTAAAACCTCTTATTGACTCCACTCAAATTCTTACATGCACAGTCGGTAGAGTCGCATCATCAGGTTTTGGTTTTTTTTTTTGGTTTTTTTTACTCATGCGACTGTTTTGGTAACTTGACAGCTTATTAAACAGCATGAGTCATTGTGTTCGTGTCACTATGAGTCTCAACATAGTGTCCTGTCAAGTACGGCTGAACGGAGAGAAAAATGAACCCGCTCTGATGGCTGAAAACTGGTGACGTCGTGATAAATAGGAATCAGAAATAACGGATCAGCCATTAATCATACTTATGCGCCAATGCATTTTTGGGGAGGTGCGGAGTAATTCCCCTGAAATGGTTCTGGCCTTTAGAGAAAAAAAAAGCCTTTAAGTACAACACACAAGAGACAACAAAGATGTTCATAATGTGAGAAACTACAAGGACAGGAGCCAAAATAAGCCGCGGAGAGACTTCGCTCCCTCGGGCGCTCGACTTCTTTTCACATTTATGTAAATGTCAAAAGTTTTCCACTTTGCCTAAAAGGCACGAAAGCTGTAAAAATGCTGTGAGTGGTCAGAAATTGACCCGATAGTGTCCACGTTGGGCGCCTGCGATGCATTCACTGGAGGACAAAATTTGCATGGTTCATATTTTGGCAAAGAATTAGAGAAAGATTAGGACGACGCTTTGCGCGTATCGCGGGTTAACTTTTGTGACCCCGTAAGCTTTGCCAGTCAATTATGCAAGACTCCGGCTTTTTCTACCTTCATAATGTAGCTGTGGGGAGCTGTGCCAGCAGTCTTGGGCAAAGGGTTTTACACATGACTCACACAGAGCACAGATTTGGCAGAGATGATCATTTATGGGAGACACCGTCTCTGCGAGGAACAAAGCTGACGGAGCCAGGTGGCGACTAATGGACACGTCTCAGCGCCGAGCATCTGGAAAACGCTCGAGATGCTCGAGATTGCAAATTTTCCTATAGGACTGAATCCATCATGGCTTTTTAAATAGAAGAGTTTCCCCGTTATTACTAATTGCCCACCCAAACTATTCCTCCGTCCATCTGGAGTGCCGTCCAAACAAGCTTCCCAACACATATTGGGGAAAAAAAGAAGTCCAACGACCGTCAATAGTGACAGATCTCACACCAAGAAATGATTCAGATGAACTAGAAATGTTGAGGACAGAAGAAAAATGAAATAAACTGTGCACAGAAACCTCGAAATGTTTAACAATAAATGCAAATATAAAAATGAATGAAATCGATTGATACACTCTGGATCTCGACTTTTGGTAGACACACAAAAAAGGGCTGAACACTTTGATTTGAACAACAGTTACCAGCATAAAAAAAAACAACATATTGCTGGAGCTACTATTCAAACTTCCATTTCGTGAACTTTAAAGTTTATTTCCAACCTCGCAAATAAGCGGTAGTGCCGAAATGTTTCCGGGGGTTTCCGTGGTTGAAAACAAGACTTAAGCACCCCGCCATCACCTCCCAGCTCCTGCGTTCGTGAGGCAAACGGAACCACCCGCAGTGGAAAAATCCTTCGCACGCACACATTCGCCCAAAGGAAGATAAGACCTTTCTCTAATAACAATAACTCTCGACTTCCTGCTTCACGCGGACGTGTGCATAAGTGCTGTTAATTTTCACAAGCAGGGAGTCGTGCAGAATATACTATGTGATGTATACATTAGCTATACATCTAATTATAGCAAGCTTCTAAAATGAGCTTTATTCCATCAACCCTTCAAAAAGGGAGTCAAACAGGATTTGAATACAAAGTTTTTAGGAACGCGCACTTATAGACAGCTGAAGTGTCATCTTGCAGTGTGGTAAATGTCTGTTTCGAAGTATATATCCTCCAATATTTGTCTGCTTGAGCCCAAGCCAATCCAGACCACTGACTTTAAGTGGTCCAGACTCGCCGGTGTCTCACAAGTCTATTCCTGGTGGGTCGCCGCGTTATGAACAGCAATATGTTTTCTTGAGCTTCTGTCCCGGGGCGCAAGATTAAGTCGGAACCTCTATCCTGGATTATCCCCGTGGCCTTTCGGGACACACTCATAATCAAGAGTGACTCCACCTGAAATGAAGGTCAAAAGGAAAACAGGATTTGATCGAGCACCTAAACTTCCAGTTTTGTCACTTTACAACCGAGTACGTCGCTCTTTTTCCGCACTTTACGGGGAGACAAGTGTCCAACAAAACCACTGAAAAATATCTTTTTAATGACAAATTAAACATGTGATTTAAGAGTGAATAAATCTAAGCTTGTTTCAGCATTGTACACACAGCGTCTCTGATGGCCATAATCGATCTCCAGAGCTTCTCAATCTTACTTTTCAAAAAAAGATTACGTTTGATAGGTGATAAAAAAAAACAGTTCCTTCAGATGAAGGAGAAGCTCACTGCATTTCTGACACAAATATAAGCAATAACTCTCTAAAACGTTGGCTTGCTGGCATGAAGAAAAGCAAAGGAAGACAGCTGCAGCCTTCTGCAGCGTTACTGTACCTTGCCTGCACGCCTGCAGGCGAGAGGCTCGACGGACGGTCTCCCGCCGCTCCGCCGAAATTAAACAATTCGAAAGAAAAATGTTGACTTACAATCCGGGGCGACGGCGAGCTCCGCTCGGCGGCGGGCTGACGGCTGGCGGTTGCTGTTACGTAAACGCCGCGTCAGGTGGGATCTCGTGCGTCTTGCACGGCAAGCGGTGCGCGCGTATCGTGTTGTGACATGGGCGGGGACGGGGGGGTTGGGATGGGAGGGCGGCGCGGGAAGATCGGAGGGAGAGGCGCGGGATGGCTGGTGCCATGTTTCGTTTCACTCAGAGGTTGGTCGCTGTGGCTTTTAACGCCGGGGCGTTCGTGCCATGTCGGAGGAACTCGTACTTTCGTCACGTCGGCGGTTTCAAAGGCTCAATGACGGTTTAGGGAAATAAATGCTCTGTTCTGACAGCCATTGAAGGCATCCAGCAAACTTACTCACCATCTCTTTGCCCCGAAAACAGGTCTTCACTTTAAAAAATGGCGTACAATGTGCTTAACGGCAGTGTTTATTTTTGTTCTCAACATGGAACGAGGCCCGATTGGTTTATCATTGCTTATGTGCAATAAGGTTCAACAAGTGATAATGAGCACAGAGCACAAACAACACAGCCATGTTTCCGTGCCTTATAAGGGCATTGCAATGACTTGAACACATTCCTTATAGGCTGTATGTGTAAAAGTCGCCCCTACGTAAAAAAAAAAAAAACTTGTGTTTTCCCATTTCCTGAACGGGACCCTCTGTTGCTGTCCCCACAGTGACACAGGTCCTCGTGAGATGGAGTGCAATCGCAGTTAGTCTCCCGTAAAGCTATAAAAACAATCAAGACACACAGACACACAGACACAGACACAGACACACACACACACACACACACACACCCTTTCTCTCTAGCAGTTAATGAATATGCCAAAACAATTATCTGTAACTGCAGAGGTTAACCAATAATTACACACTCCATATGTTTACAGACGGCAGAGCTGAAAATTAAGCACAGGACATCATTCTGGGTGATTTCGCTGATAAAACAATGACCTCGAGGTAATTAGCACAGATGTTTATTATCACGCACTCGCTAAATTGCTTTTTTGCACACACATCGGCGCAACGCAGCCGCACCAAGAAGGGAGGAACAGTTTGACAAGTTTCTGCACGTCCTCCTCTGCGTTTGTTATGAGCAGAAAAGACGGAGGAACATCTGATCAGTAATACACACCACTCGCGTCTCGTTTTTAATGCCTGTTTTCTGGGAATATACAGCTGACCTTCTGGGCTCCTGCACAGACGCAGAAGAAGACAAAGGTGGGAGGAGTAGATTTGTTGGGCTTTAATTTTGGCGAGATAAACAGAGCGGCAGATTGCGGCTCGCTGAGACGGGGCTTCACAAATAACACTGATGGCTGCAGAACGCCGCGCTGCCTACATACAGTATTTGTGTTTCCACATTATAGCCACATTTCAATTTGTTTTAATGACTGCGATGATGGCTCAATGTGAAGCATGAGGCTTGTTATTTCCTCTGAGTTGGACTGATGTATTGGTTTGACCTTTGGTATTGGCCAGCCACGCCATTTACCACCCGCGTGATTGAGAGCCCTCCCCGAACACCGCGAGATGAAAACCAAAGCTGCTGCCCTGAAATTGTACTTTTGTTAGAAACGTTTTTGGGTTGGGTTTTTTTTTTTTTTTTTGTTGCTGCGATCTCAAAGGGGGCATCTCTTTCAGAGCCTTACATGATAATAGGAACACGTCTTTTGGTGTTTAACAGTCACTGAACACCGAGACTTTGGTGACATAAAAAGAGAGCGAGAGAGAGAGAGATGTGGAACGTTTACACTTGGAGGCTTCTGAAATCAACAAACTGCGCCAGGGTGATGCCTCACAGAAATAAGGGGAAGGAGTCGGAGGAGTTCAAAACGGCCGAATCCCTCACGTGTCTCTGGGAGAGAGGAACGCTACTGTAAATGCAACGCTAAGAGAGAATGATGCGAAGGCATAGCCGGAGGCAGCCATCAGAAACTCCAGCTGAGGCGACGCGAAGTGTGCTACAAAAGCGGCAATTACGGGAAACACAGCATTTCCGATGGAGACGGTTCCTGTGTGAGACGTTACAGTTTTGTTGCTTTTTTTTACGCCGCGTCCTTTGAACCTGTGGATGAACAAGTGCATACCACCGTGCAGTCTCCCTCCACTGAAATCCTTTTAAGGTTAATAAAGATCAACATCATGCGCGTGCGTGTTTTTTTTTCTTTTTGTGCGTGTCGCTTCTTTAAGGGGGCGAGCGGCCGCAACCCCGCTTTGTCTTTCGTCGAACCGCAGCCAGCCGGAACTGTTTCCGCGCATCCGCAGCAGGGAAAAAAGAGACGGAACGGAAACAAAACGAGCGCCTCGTCGACAAGTGTTCGGCGATCAAAAGTGAACAACAAAGGGGTCACTGTGATGAGACACTGATGCGTTCAGGAAAAATCAATGCGCTGAGGTCATTAAAGGCATCTGAATACAAGAAATGCAGTGTTTCAAAAATGCCTGGGTAAATTAACAGTTTGCATGGGAAAAGGTCAGGTTCGCTCCTTTGTTAAATTAAAGAAAAACAACGGTGTTCAAATCAAGTCGCTGCTGTTGAATCTAATCAAAGTCGGAAAGGCAAAGTTGCACTTATTCACGCAAACCGATTCATGCTATCTGAAAAAACAAAGTCAAAACTTATTAGCATCACGAAATGAATCAGATTATTATTCATTACGCAGGTACTCAGAGGTGCAACAACCTGCTTACAAAAGTGTAAATGCTTCATGGAGCTGTAGGCAAAAAGCAGCTGGAAAATCCTAATAAATGTTTTACTTCCAACGCTCGACATCTGCTTTAAAGAGCGATATCAGTTGGAAAAAGGTCGCTTTTGTTTGGTTTTTCTGGCCGGACTTACTGGGCAAAAATCGAGAGTCATTGAAAGCAGATCAAAATAATATCATCACAGCGATCTCTGTGTTCCCCCAAGAAATTAAGGTGCTCGTGAAGACTCATCAAATTACCTTCAACTCGCCCCCCCCGCTGCGGTTTTCGGACAGCGACGTCCTTCCCCGCGTTCAAAGCGCCACGTCTCAGTACCGATTACCACACAGACACAGTTCCCGCAGTTCTTCTAAATGACTCTGCGGCAAATGAAGCTTAACTTGCCGTGACTGGACCAATGAGCTTAATGTTAATCTTCCGCTATTATAAGTATGAAAAGGCTTCTGGTAAAAGTCGGGCCTATTATTTTGGACACACAGGGCTCTTTGTCGAGGAGGAAGCAATCAGACGAGATGTTGGTGAAATACGGCGCGATCGAGTGCGTTATGTCCAATTAGAGAGCGGCGCGATTGACTGAGTCGGAAATGCATCACCGTGCGTCGAGACGCGCGCTCGAGACACGCTCATTTCGCGTCAGCGTTCCATTGTTTGCACCACTCGGCGGCACACAAACTACTTCATCCCGCTGCCAAGTTTGGAGACAAACGATATTAAACATGAGAGGCAGTGCGTCAGTCAGGGCTCGCTCGCGCTCGCTCGCGCACTTGTGTGTGGGCTCCGTACTGCGGAGTGATCATTAATGCTCTGAATTATTGTTGTTTGTGGAAATCTTCGTTTGTGGTGTTTGCGCGCATTATTCACCATCAGTCATTTCCCCAAAGCATAACATGCATCTTCAGACCGATTTCCCACCTTTGCGCGAGCAATTTGTTTCATGTCACATCGCGGAAATTTGGCACTCAATCACAATAAATATCAAGATTAATTGCGGGAATCTGACTCTCCTTTTCAATTTTTCATATTTATTAGTGATATCTCGCATCTCGTCGCCCCTTTCCGAGCGCCGCCGTGCTTCTACTCAGCGTCGGAATGAATTCTGTTTGATGAATTATTGACTCTTTGTTTGATTGTCAGCACCCTAACCAGTGGCGCCGCAGCCAAACACTCCCCCTTCGCCGGCGTCCGCACCACCTGGACTTACGGTCACTGCAGAAAGGTCCCCCGTAGGTGGTCATGGTGCAGTCACAGGAGAAGCCCTCCCACAGCTGCAGACACACTCCCTGGTGGTGGCAGGAGTCCTCTGTGCAGGTGGTGCTGGGACCTGCAGGGTGTTTACAGGCCGATTTATCAGGCGCCTTTTCACAAATGTATTCATGCATCTATTAGCTGCTTTGTAGTGAGAATAAATTACAAAAAACTTATTGAAGTCATGTTAGGTCAGACAGTAGTGCCAAAGTGAAACTTGGAGAATACCAATGCATGACTGTATTTCACAAGGGTTCAGAAAAACTGCAGCTAAAGTGACTTGTAGGCTGACGAACTTCCCAAGGACTTTTCGTGAATGTATCTGTTTTGTCTCTTGTCGTCAGGAGTTTGAAGCGTCGCTGGCTTGCATCAAACCAGAACATCTTCTGCTCCCAACCAAACCAGTTCATTTACAGACTGGTTAAAAAGGTATGCTTCATTCTCACACTCTGAGGAGGAGTTTCTTGTTTATATTCTTTCCGCTGAAGCCGAATCCGCAGTACCAGCGAGCTGCAATCGTTTCCTTCCATGATTGAACCCCTTCAACAAGCTGAGATCAATTTGCCGTTGCGACGTCATCGCGACAGACAGAAAGACGTCTTTTGAAAACTCTCCGACCTTTGCTCAAGTTGCACAATGAACTGCGGCCCCCTGCAAGTAAAACTAACACTGTGTTTGTTTTTAACCCCCCCCCTTAACGGAGCCAGTGATCGAATTGGGGCAGGTTTGCACTTTTTTCTGCAGAACTAATTACTGTAAATTGATGAGAGTCATTAGACTGTGTGAATAAATAGCTAATTTAAGCAGGGAGATTGATGTTGCTTTCAGGGGATTGTTCATATTGGTAAAAACGCTCACTTTCTCAGACATTTCATTTGCCATAAATGTGAGCGTTTATTTATGCTCACTATTAAATAAGCAAACAAGAAAAAACAAAAGCAACGAAATACCCTTTGCCGACAACCTCAAGGTTGAACTTTAGGTTTACGCCTCAAAAACTAACCCTTTACTTTTATTCTGAAAGTTTCTGTTGCTTGGTGAATGAGTGTATTTTCCCCGCAGTGTTTGGCTTCACTGTAATGTTAAGTAGGCGACTGATGAGGGGGGCTCTCGAGTAATCTGTAGCTAAAGGGTTAAAATCATGATGATGGGGGCTTATTTAGGATTAGTAAACTCTTCCCGTTAACCCTGCTTCCAGCTTTCTTGTCCAGGCTCAACAGAGCTGCTGTTCTCTTTGACTGCAGCGTGATATTATTGCACGTGAGCATTTTCAACCAGAAATAATTAAACCACAGAACGCGTTCGCCGGCCAGTCATTACGGAGCGCTCAGCAAAGCTGTTTAATACCACAATAAAGATGGCACAATTAATTTCCAGTCTGCAGTCAACACGGGCTCTTTTTTTCCATCGCCACGGACAGTATTCAGAGGGAGGCGTGAGAAAAACCGAGTGGCGCATGTTATTGAAACGACTCGGGGGGGACGTCCCTCACGTGTGTCCTCACCTCCACAGCCGCGCTCCACCTCTCCCACCTTGTGCAGGGCGTCCGCCAGCAGGTCAGGGAGTCGCCCGTTCAAGTCCACCGATGCCAGGCAGCCCTTGTATCCCTCTCGAGAGGCTATTAGCCTGGGCAGACTGGTGTACGTGCTCTTTCCAACACCCCCAATGTACAGCTCCCCTGAAAGACGCGGCGATCAATCAGAGGCCATTCATCACAATTTGCTGCGGCCAAGTGCATGTTGGCGCATGTGGAGACTTGATTTTGCCCGGCAAACATCTCTTTCGTTTTCAAAATAAAAGGAAGAGCGGCAAAAGTTTCAAATGGAAGACCGAATACGTGAATGGCTTAATGTTGTTCTGTAATCAGAGAATGTAATTGCACGAGCACGAACACAAAGCCCCCTGTTTTCATTCCCCGCGGCTGCTCTCCCCTGATTTCGATTTGATAGAGTTACCTTTCAAATCCAGGTTGCGGGCTCCATTGGCGTGCTGGGTGACGGTGCGGGAATCAATCTTCAGGATGTGCACGTTGTTGTTGTCGCGGGAAATCACCACATTGTGCCACTGGTTGTCATTGAGCGGCTTGTCAGAATTTCCCTTCATTAGCGACGGCCCATTTCCCAAGTCAAAAACGTAATGAATGTACCTGGGGGGGGGGGGATACAGATGTTTACATTGACTATTACTTCTTATCTATAATTACTTGTCCCCACGCCAGATGCCGCACCGAAATTCAGCCACACTGGTTCATTATTGACAATTATTCTAACTATAAAACCTGTCACAGATTGAATCACGGTTCAAACTCTTCTGAATGCTTGAATTCAAATAAATAGCAGCGAGCATAAGCAAACACGCTCAGTCTGGCTTCGGGCATGCCAATAAGTTGACTTTTACATTCAATCATGAGATAGAGAGCATCAAAACCTGAATCTGGCAAGACTCTAAAACAAGCAACATTCATGAATAAGCCGCCACACTTCACACTTAACATTGAGCAGCTGCAAAACTATGACAGAAGTGTTGGAAGCCATCTTTTTTTTTTGCGTCTATGTTGTCTGTGCAGAGCTTCTGCTGCAGGCTGCGGAGCCGAACAAGAGCTCCTGCTGACTAATTGCTTTCAGGGAGAAAGTCTGTGCAAGGTCTGACAGTGAGAAGATGCAATTGTTGCTTCGCTTGATCTGCTACAACAACCTTTCTTCTCCTCCTCTCCCCGCGACTGCAATTCTGTACGAAATTCCAAACATAAATGGGATGGTGCCACAATGAGAAACGGGGGTTGGTGGTGTGAAGATGGCTGGGGTTTTTTTTGGGGGGGTGGGAGGCGGGTGTATTTTTTTTGATCTCATGATTCTGTGCCTGCGCGCTCAATCCCCCTTTAACAAAATTACTGAAGATGAGCAGATATTTTGAAACCATTTGGTGACGCTGTACAATGCTGCAGGCTGATGGATTCATGATGTGACTCATAATTAGGCGATTTGGAGCTCAACAAAGAAAAAAGATTCAGTTAGAACGACTCGAAATTTGGAGAACAGAAACGGTTGTGCTAAAAAAAAAAAAAAACACTCCACAGAAGTACAAAACGAGGTGTGCGGTACACAAACAGACGATTCGCGTGACAAATGGGGCCTTTTACTCTTCCTTGCCCCGGGCCTGAATGCAGATTATAGCTAAGTGGCACCAGAGCACTTACCCTTTGACCAGCTCCACCACGATGAAGTCACTGCCGTCCCCGGAGTTGTAAAGTATCAGGCCATCGGGACTGGTGGTTTTGAACTGGAAGAAAAGGTGCATCGAAGCATAGGCCTGCAACGTGGAGAAGGCCAAGTAGCTCGCCTGCGTCAGAAAAGTCACAGGGTTGGCAACGATGTGCCTCATGCCAAAGCGAGCGTTCAGCTCGCAGTAGGAGATGTCGCCGTTCTTGCACTGGTCCAGGAAGAGCATCCCGTTGAAGGAGAGCGCCTGCAGGTGGCCGATGAAGTTGGACGGCATCACGGAGATGAAGCGGCGCTCCGTCATGATGCCCGTCTCGATGTTGTTGAATTCCAGGCGGGTGTGGGCGCCGGTCATGTGGCCTGCAAGGCACAGCTCATGCTTATTAAATAGGAAAAAGAACCCAAAGCACCTTTTTACACTCGGCATCACAGCGACTACGGTGGCTTTATCCCTGCTTTACCTTCCACAGTCACATTGTCTACAGAGAGCTGCAAGTTCTTCCCACGCCGCACCACCTTCACTGTGTGCCACTCGTTGTCATTCAGCTTCTCGCCTACCAGGAGTATCTCTGGTCCCTTGCCTGAGAGGAGGAAAGCGTCAAGTGACAATCATACCACATGAGCTCAGTGTGCACTCTCTCCACACAAAGCTCTCAGCATGATAAGCACTCTCAGGGTGCATATAGTCATTTGCTTCTCACTCACACACACAGACACACACACACGCGCACCGACACAAACCCTGACCAGCTAGCAATAATTTCACTCATCTAATAACCAGTAAAAAGGGAAATTAAACTCCTCGCAAAAAAGAGCTCGTTGTAAAATTAATATCTGAAATGTCGCGACAGCTCGCGGTAGCGGGCTGCGCGGTCCCGGGATGGTTCGCGTGGGGTCTGTTGAGGAAACATTATTGGGGGGGGGGGGGGGGGTTGGGAGGGGGGGGCTCGACATAAAGCTTGAAGTTCGTGAATCTCAGCGCTATCCGCTGTCCTTTTTTTTTTTTTTTTTTTTTACGGCCTTCAAAATAGGTCACAGTGCAGAAGCTTGCCACTGCAGCACCGTCATCCTGAATCAGTGCCTATGCAACAGGCCGACACGGCAGTTCAAAGGAGTTCTGACATCGCTTGGGAAACTAATTGGCCATGCCTAAGCCGACTGCGCCTTTAGGGGTTTGTCTGTCTAATTGAGCTCCGGGTGCAGGAGAATTACAGGGGACGTACAGAGGGCAATAAATGGAAAAACATCAACTGGTTTCCGAACACTCCGCCGTTTCATCCTGGGGGAAATAAAAAGTGTGACTGGGGACTTTGTCCGGGGTTGCATATCAAGTGTCTTCGCAGCAACGCCGCGTGGTGCCGCCGTCCACCAGCCGAATATCGACTCGGCGCAGCAGACAGATCAATCACGCCAAATCCTGCTTCTCTATGTTTGATGGATTCACTCTGATAATGAAAAACAAACCACTTGCTGGAATTGTGTCCAACGCAGAATCAGGAGCGCGTGGCTCGTAAACGATTATAAGGGGAAAAACAGACGTATGGACGAGATTTGGCGTCGTCAGAGAGGAGTCAATAGAGCGCTTATCGGCGCCTCTCAGCGGGGAGCCGCCTCCTTATCTAACGTGTGCAAATAAAACATACTAATCCAGAAACGGAGCAACGCAGTCAAGGTTTTCTCAAGAGAGGGGAATTGTTGGTTATTTGCAGCTTTATATTGAGAGGAATCCAGCAGAATTGACACATAAATACCTACTAATGTGCAAATCAAACCCTAATGTTTGGTTTAAAAAAAAAAAAAAAGACTGTTTTTTTTGTTTTTTTTCTTCGTTTGAACAGTCGGAAACAAACGAATCAATAAAGGCAGAATCTGTGGTGCTAAATCACACTCTGGGCACTGCCTTTACTGCCACAGCATTTGCAAATCTGTTGTTGTGTGAATACACGCTGATTATCTCATTAGTTCAGAGAAATCACACAAAGACCACTGGTTACTGTTTAAACATGCATGTGATTAAGTATTAAACTGAGAATAGCAGTAAGAAAGGCATCGTGTTTGGTGAATTACGAGGTGGTTTTTGAAGTATCCCATTAAAAATACATTTTTTCCACTAAATAATGAGGCACTTCTTTCCCATGACAGCACAGTTGTTGCTTTTAACAATAAAGGGGGGGGGGACTCATCTGTATCAGTTCTGGTGTTGCACTCCGTTAACGTCCGCCACATGTGTAAAGTCTTTTGCGGCTCCTAAATGAGTCTCATAAAACAGCTCAAAGACGCATCTCGAGCCAGAATCAGTTTGCAGAGTTACCAAAATAAGAGGCAGGAGAGCTGAGAAGAGGCAGCCGGTTTATGTCCCTTCAAGGATCATTTGGAGCCACCAATAAACGTTACATTTATTCAGCCTGAATGGTGATTCACACGGCGGCATGCGAGTCTGGTGGAGAGATTGGTGATCATATCTTTGACTTGAAACCCGATAAACCAATGGATCCTGACAATAATTACAACGCTGATTGCTGTGAGAGTCCCCCGTTCAAAAGAGTTGTTGTGGCAAAATTTCTTCCTCTCATTGTCAACAAATGGAGCACGCTGAACGGGACGGGAATTATCTCTCCATGTAACGTTGCAGGAGGGACTAAAATGGTGGGATATAATTGTGTATTCCCACACACATCTCAGTGTAAACCCTTTGAAATGTGGCCTCCTTTCAAAGCACCTTCGCTTCACCAGCTCAGCCTGCAGATGCTCGAGAGTGGGACGGCACATGTGAGCGGAGGGGAGGGGGGGGGGGGGTCCATTCTGTCCAGTGTGATCCTCAGTTGGAATTTAATTTGATGAATACTTTCAAACAAAGATTACTTCAAAGGCGCGCTGCCGTTATTACCGGTCAGCATTTTCGGAGGGAGCCGAGACTTTGAACGCAAGACGTACGTGCTAATCAGAGCGTGTTACGGTAATTCCATGATTTTGTAGAACAAATGCCTCGTTTCCAAAGTGCACGGCGCTCCGTTCTCTCCCCGCACTCGGGAGAATCAACCGGGAGCATTGCAGCAACATTTGTTCTTACAACTATTACCCTCCCACTGTGTAAGCAGTTGTGGACAGCTTCCAAGCAGCTGCTGCAGATGGGCTGCCTCGCTGATTGCTTCAGGGAAAAAAGAAGCTACACTTGCAAGATGCCCCGCCCCCCCTCCCCCAAAAAATATGAATTCCTCATCTTGCAGGCAAGTTTTAAAGCAATCCTCTAAATCTGTGAAAACAAAGCATATTTAAAATTCACTGTGGACGTGTGTCGCAATCTGGATGATATCGCTCATTTGGAAAAACAGATCTCCCGAAATCATCCAGCCAGACAAATCTGCAATTTAAAATTTGGCTTCTTTTGCAGCCGTCGAATACGAAAGACGAAAAAAAGGCCGAATCAGGAACTCGACAACGAGGCAGCCGTCGTCGCATGTGCGGCGCTGCATTTTTTTCTCAGAGGCTGCTGGTGGAGCACACAAAGAGTGAGTGAAATGGATCAGGATGGGGCTTCATTTTGTACACAGAGGAGTGCAAGTGAGGTGCGGCTTTTTTTTTCCTGTGGGCAGTGCGTGATGGTACGATGCCATCTGCTGGTCGAGGGAGAGCGACTCCGCCGACAGAGGAATCGCATGAAGCCTTATATTAAATCAGCCACATTTCACTTTTTCTCCCACCCACCCCCCCTCCCCCCTCCCCTTCTTTGCATAATCACCCTTCTGTGTAAGCAATGTGTAATGAAGTGTTTAACTTGGCAATGAATTGCACTCCTGCTGATGGGTCACTGAGCTGGTTTTAGGGGGTGATACTTACACCTTATCTCCCACCATCCACACATACACATAAAATACACACACAGTCTACTCACCTTGATCAGAGCAATCCATTCAATATACTGGACAGTTGATATGGCTCATATATATGCATTACATCTATTGTGAAAAGGCCCTTTTTATGCTGTATAATGTAGCCTTTAAAGCGGCGCCTCAGATCAATAGATAAACACGAGACAGAATTACAGACTGTGGATCATTGATCGTTCAGCTACACGGGATTGAATGTCAAGATATGTTTGAGACTACATAAACAGTTGCTGCAACCGGATCCTTTCATCCCAGGTGACTGCAAACACAACGCGGTGACTAATGCGCACGGCCGCTCGGCAAATCGCCGCCAAAGCGTGCGCGAACATTTAACCATTTCATCGTAAAGCATCGAGGAATTATTCATACGTGAGAGGTGGAAACAAGCTCTCAGCCGGCACTCGATGAGAGCGATAACTTTTTATAAGCATTCATGAGCCGCTCCTCTGTATAGGACGATCTAAATCAGAGCGCTGTTCACCTCTCCACCGGCAGCGGCTTTTATCTGTGCCTCGCACAGCTGTAAGTCTGAAGCCAAACTTAAATTGCCTGTCTTGCGCTATCGGGGGAGAGCGACAATCGGCATCAAATATTCCGTCATCACTCGCACGGCGACCTTAAGTACTGGGAGAAAAGAGGAAGAATAACCCCCCCTCCTCCACCCCCCCAAAAAATCAATTTGCCTAATCCAGAGGAGGATCTGCGCTTGCTATTCATCTGCCTTTGAGTCAGTCAAAAAGGAGAACTTTTTGAAAATGGATTTTGATGGAGGCGCTTGTCTTTTTTGTGATGTTTTAAGCGCGACGGTTCGGATTGGTGTGAGTTTATTTATACACTTAATTCTCACGTCATTCGAACAATTTATCATGAAAAGTGGCACCTCGTGGATGAGATTTTCCTCCATGGATGTGTTTCATCTCAAATCTGGAAGGTGGACAAATTTATTTGCACCGAGCTGCCACCCTTTGTTCTGTTTTTTTTTGTTTTTGGTTTTTTTTACATTTGAGGAAAAAAACGAGTCTTTTTGAGAGCTGCCAGTCTCGTCTCGTGCTCATCTATTGATCACATTTCAAGTCCCGCTAAGTTAATCTGCGATCTGTCACTGCATTGAGAGTCTCTCTGAATGAGAATAAGAACTGCTTTTTTTTGTCGCCACAGACAATCGCCGGATGTACCCAATTATCAGCAGCGCCAGTGATCTCGTCCCGGGGAAAACGAACGACAGACTCCACTGGCAGGACAACAGCAGCCAGTCGAATTTAGATACAATTGATTGCAGCATTAGAAAGGATAAAACATTGATGAAATAGGCCCAATTAAATCGTTGGAGTTTCTGGGGGAAAAAAATCCAGTTGTGTTGGACTGTGGAGCTGCATGGCTGGTAGAGCCCCGTTTCCCCTCTTATCTTTTGCTGCGTTGCTTGTGAGGAAAGATAACGGCGAGTGTAAACACGGGGCGCTGTGGTGCCGCCTGAATGAATCATGTTCCATTTCATGAGGGAAAAGAGCAAAGAGCCACAGGAATATACCACAGTGCATGTTCTCTAATTCATGGAACAGTGAATAATCAGAGGAGACACTTACTGATTCTACAGTCTATCCTGATACAATCTGGTGAGAGAGAGAGTGAGATGGTGAGATTAAAAGAAAAAGGAGAGCAGCACAAAAAGAGGAGAATATTTCACATCCTTCAAGGTACATTCTGCAGACAGTTCAGTACTTTTCAGAGCCCACCATCCGGGGACACACTCGAGAGTCTAAACCGCCACTTTCCTCCCTGCGGAGTGCACAACATTAGAGAAAAGGGAGCGCGAGTGAAAGGAAAACCTCAGCAGGTGTCTGGCACCGCTGGAAGTACAACAGACCAGTTCGAAGTTTGGATCAATACGGGTTTTATTGACCATAAAAGTGGAGGTGCACAAGTGCTATTTTTAGCCGCGGTATTTGCTCTGCCACGGCTGCTTGCATCCAGCATTGGCAGAATTTGACGGCTTCAGATACCGTGACTGATTATTTTACTGATGTGTGCTTTGGGCTAATTTAGCAAACATGCACTGCTGTGAGGGAAACTGTTTGAAGCGGATAACAAAAAACAAAAAACAAAAAACAAAAAAAACCCCCAACAACAACCAGTGAAAACTGGAACCTGTGCTAAGTTTCGAGAGCTTCCTGCGGAGATAATAATGGAGATTTTTTAACACAAGCGACATAATGAGGCATCCTGGAGCTTTCTCAAACGAGGAGGAGGATTTCACCACAAAAGACGGTTGAGAGCCTCTATCCAACAGTGACAAGTCGCTGTGAACTCTACGGATTCGGGAACAGATGAATGAAGTATCCAGTGAAATCCGACCGTCCCTGTTTTTCTAGATCAGTGGCTCTCAAACTTGTTAAACCAAGAAACCAAATCGGAAAATTCTCTGGTCTCCAAGTACCAACACGATGACCACGAATAATCAGGGGAGTGTTCAGCTCCCTCTGTGCACAGTTCAACAATGAGGCAGGAGTTTGTTGCATCAACCCCTTAGAATCTTGTACATTTGATGGCACTACATGCTTTTAATTTTATTTAATTTAAAACAATTTCCTTTTTATCTTTATTTAA
>JASSRZ010000006.1:14004706-14048935 GCA_032164315.1 Malacoctenus gilli
AGCCTCTATCCAACAGTGACAAGTCGCTGTGAACTCTACGGATTCGGGAACAGATGAATGAAGTATCCAGTGAAATCTGACCGTCCCTGTTTTTCTAGATCAGTGGCTCTCAAACTTGTTAAACCAAGAAACCAAATCGGAAAATTCTTTGGTCTCCAAGTACCAACATGATGACCACAAATAATCCAATGGTACAGGGGAGTGTTCAGCTCCCTTTGTGCACAGTTCAACAATGAGGCAGGAGTTTGTTGCATCAACCCCTTAAAATCTTGTACATTTGATGGCACTACATGCTTTTAATTTTATTTAATTTAAAACAATTTCCTTTTTATCTTTATTTAACTCAGTGATTTCGTTCCATACCACTAGTGGGAGCTTGAGTGTCACTAGTGGTACTCGTACCATACTTTGAGTGAGCCTGTTTGTGTTGCTCCTTGGCCAAAATTAACCTGCTAGAGGGCTCTATTAAATAACCTGCATTATGCAAAGGGACCAACCAGAAGCCAGCTGAGCTGCTGTTCCCAGTTTGTCCATCCGGAAGTCAAACGGCAACGATGAGCACCGTTTGTAGCGATCAACTCAGTGACGCAGCGATGAACGTTGGTTAGATGGCGGTTCGTCAAATGACTTTAAGCCTGAGAGCCATTACGTGGGAGTACATTTGTGAAAGATGCTCAAGGCTGCAGGAGCCCCATGTTGGGATCAAAAGGATTTGCTCTCTTATAGTCTGGATTTCAGTTTGCTCGAGAAATTTCACTGTGCTTTTTAAATACAGATTTCTTGCAAAAAGTGAGTACACAGAGTGTACACTAAACACACTTTTTGTCAACCCCTGGACTGTTGCTTGACTATTATCTATCTCTCGTTTTTTTTCTGACAAGTTAAAAGGAAGAAAAGAACTTTCCTCTTGAGGTGCTTTTGCTCCGTATTCGACACACTGGTGTATCGGTTTTCTCTGAGTCCTCCTGCTTCCTCACACAATTCGAAGGCAATCTTGTTAGATTGATTGATGACTGTAACTGCCTGTGGGTGTAGCTGTAGGAGTGTCTGAGTGACCTGTTTAGAGTGCATTATGCCTTTTGCTGGAACAGGCTTTAACCCCATAACTGCGATTGGGATGGAGAAATGCGTAAGAACAAACAACAATGTCCCATCGATGCGTGTATTAAATGAGAGGTGAAGTCATTAATCACAGGGAAAAGGCTCATCGAGGAACGTCCCCTTTTTCCGCTCTTTCCCATGTCGCAGCCTGATGCACCTCGACTGTTAAGTCCAAAACCTCGATCCGCCTTCGGGTCAAATTCTTGTTCAACGAAAAGACCTGCTGGTAATACACTTTCTAAGGTAAATACAAGAGGAAAGTGGCGATTTGCACAACCTGCAGCCACAGCGATTCCTTGCACCATGAAGAAAAAAAAAAAAAATGACAACGTGACAAATGCGATGCTTTGCCAACATTTCCTCATATTCACAACAGCTGAACATCTTCTAAATCCCTCTGAAATATTCAATTTTTTGGCCTCAAAGTGGATTCACCCACTCGTCATTTGCATGTTCTGAATATTAAAACCAATTTACCCAACTGTACATGAATACATTGGTGCAGGTCGTGTGGCTGAGGAGTGCTCTCAAGCTGTCAACCATCACAGAGCAGTGGATTCAGACAGCCAGAGACCGGGGAGACTTTCAGCTGCAGGTGTGTGTGTGAGCGTGTGTGTGTGGGTGTGTGTGTGTGGTGTGTGTGTGTGCGCGTGCGTGCGTGCGTGTGTGTGCATGTGTGCGTGTTGCCGGTGCTTTCTGTTCAGTGGGGTGACTCTGAACTGAACAGGTCAGCAAACGTGAGGGGAAGGAACCACAATGGTCACATCTCGGGTGCGAGCAGTTAAGAGTGGTAATATTTCAGTGTAACGGCGGATCAGGTCTCTGACTGCCTTCTCCTTGAACTGCAGACTAGCCATTGAAGGGCTGAAAGAGCTGAGACGGTCGGGTTGGACCCGACCACAGGATGAACTGAGAGAGTGACAGAAAGAGAGAAAAGGAGAGAAAGACTGAATGTTCATACACACTCGCAGTTGTTCAAAAAGGCATTAAACTCCTTGTTTTTGTAGTTTATTAGACTTTGGATTAAAAGCTGTTTATTGTTATTGTTAAAGGGTGACAACCAAATTTGATGAGTTTCATCTTCTAACTGGAACCAAAGTGTTTGTGAAATATCAAAAGGATTGGCTCAGAATATCTGTAGAGTGTTCACAAGAAAATCTCTACTGACGTGGACACAGCTCATGTGGACAGGCGAGCAGTCTATTGTCCTGCCAATTCCACAAGGCTCTGGATTAAAAATGTATTCGTGACTATGTGATGATGCAAAGTACAAAAACATGCCTGGCGTCTTTCTATTTTGCTTCATATTAGATGACAACATTTTTTTTGAAAAGCTCTTACAACACCAACTGCAACAGATTATTTCAAATTCATTCAATAGTTAATCATTTTACCAGTTTTTTCAGCAAATTGCTGAAAAAGACTTTTTTCCAACAACCCAATCGAGTCATTATTTTAATTGCAAATTACCATCCTACTAAGAAAAAGTAATTGAATCAATTACGATTCAAATTCAACTCTCGCTAACATGACTAGCACTCACAACTAAAACCGATTTCATAAGGGTTTGGGTTTTTTTGGAGGAGAATCCTTCAAAACTACAGAAGCGTTGAGAAACTACCTGGAGTTATGCATCTCTTTTTGAAGCAACGGCACTTGTTGTGTATGAAGATGGCCATGAGAGAGCGCCAGACAAAGTAAACATCTGAAGAAGTCTGTCTAGGAAGCAGATCCTGAAAGGTTAGGAGGTATCATCCGCTCGTAGCTGCGGCAGCTGCATTACCCAGATTGACAGTGAGTTTCACTCTGCCTCCGTCCAGCTCCAGACGCAGGGTGTCGGCCGACTGCTGGGAAGTGGTGGCCACCAGCAGCCCAAAGGCCCTCTGGGACATGAAGCGCAGGGACACGTCCTCGGCTTCGGTGTGCAGCGTCCTCGGCAGCACCACCTTCAGATACATGCTGCCGTCAAAACTCACCGTGGTGGCCTCTGAGGAGTTGGAGAATGGGGAGAGTCAGCAGATATGGGGACCCGGCGGGAAATCACAGGGCCGCATTAAAAAAAAAAAAAAAATACACAAAGCGGCGTTTATGGAGGAAAACCTGAATCTGAGATTATCTCCGGGTAGAGCGTGATATAATTTTAGATTGCAGTTTTCGTCCGTTGCACCAGATGGCAGAAAAAGCCTGGAGCATACAAAGGCAGTGGCAGGACTGCAGCAGCAATCTAATTTCTGAAGGATTTATCCCCATCATGGAGCAGTGCGAGGGGGATTTTCATACATCCCTCATACTATTAGCTGCCAGTGGATCTGCGTAATTTGGCCTCGCTGTGGGGGGGGGGCATCCGCATGGTAAACGCAGTGCCATTTGGGCCGAATCACGCTGCCGGAGAACCACTGCATTTCTAATGAAACACTCACAGCACAAGCAGATTCATGACGCCGACAATTCATTAATGAGTCACCCCACTGTAGGAAAACACTGCAATTTGTTCTTGAAAAGCCTAAATGGATGGCGGGAGCGCTTCCCCATTGTCCTGCCATTGCCGGCAGACGGCTTTGTATAGGTGGAGCGTGATCCTGAGCTTAGAGTATGCTGAGCTGAGAGGACGGCTCTCATTTGAATATATATGACATTATAGAGTACGATCCAGCCGCAGTTGAAAATTGAATTATTATTGTTTGGGAGGTTCGAGCACAAAGTCCCGATAATGAATTTTCTCTGTATCGACATTGTTTTTTATCTGTGCCGGCCCTTTTTAGCTGCAACACACCTAACCTAATAAATAAAATACCAGCCAAAGTGTGTTAAAAGCTTTGCAGCCGCATTTTAAAATCACTTATCCAGCCTATCCGCCACTGTCCTACTCTGCAAGTCTTACCCTTCTCACAGCTTGGACCTAAGTAGCCCGTGCTGTTGCAGTCACAGATGTGGCGGTTCCAGCCCTCCCTGCAGTGTCCGCCGTTGGCACACGTGTCCCGGGCACACCTGACATGGGTCTCCCTGGTGCAGAAACTGCTGACACCTGTGGCACTCTGGACCTCGGCCAGCCTCCACAGGTTCCGGCTCTGTCCGTCGATGAAGAGGTCCCGCACGCAGCCCACGTAGCCCAGGCCGAGGGAGGCCGTCCACACCTCCGGGGGAAGCACCAGGGCCTGGCGGTCCTCGGGCAGACCTCCGAGATACATGTCTCGATCTAGGTCAAGGATCTCGCTGCCTTCATTAGCGGTGAAGGGGACGCTCTGGCTGTTCACGGAGATAAAGCCTGCACAGTGGGCATTAACAGTGAGTCAGTCTGGAGTTGGACAATGTTTTTTTTTTGTTTTTGTTGCGGAGAAAAGAAGACAGGTGTGTGTGGGTTGTGCTAAGTGAGAAGCGAGGACTGACCATGAATTTGAGGAAGCAGACAGGCTGCTTGTTTTAGGCATCGGCGATAATGAAAGTGCGTCGCCAGTCTTTATGACGAGATTTTGTGAGCAGGAGCTCAAATTCTAAATGAGCGATCTGCATTGTCATACTACTCTGCTTGAGAAGAAAAGAAATGTATTAATAGAAATGTGAAGGAGGAAATGGCACTATGTGTGTGTGTGTGTGTGTGTATTACTTCTTTTTTTTTTTAGCTCGACTAACAAGCCTAACATTTATATTGTATTATTAAGGCAGGCATTTCCACTTTCACTTGTGCGGCTATATAATTGGCCACTGGTGAAATAGGTTAACCCACATTTCAAAATGTCACATACAGATTTGAGCGACTAAAAATACCATTGTAATTAAAGGCTAATGTGCATGCACGTTTCACTGCGGTGAATAAAAACTGCGCTGCACTGACTGGATCAGTGCTGGCAGAGGGCGATTTCGCAGCTAGGAACCTTTTATACCCCGTTGCTAAAAGTGGAAGAACCCCGTAATAGAAGCAGACAGAAGGCTCTCCTTGCCCCCGCAAACACAACATTATCTCACCGTTGCGCCCTCGCCTCTGGAAGTCCACATGGCACCACTCGCCGTCGTCCAGCCTCTTGTTGCTGGCTTTCATCTTGATGCTGCCGGAGCCCATGTCCATGACCAGGTAGAGGACGCCGTCCAGCAGCTCGATGGCGAAGAAGTCCGCCCGGAACTTCCTGTCGGGCTGCGGGCCCGGCAGGCTGCCGTGGCTGTACAGCAGCAGGCCGTTGGGCTCGGTGGTGCGGAAGTCGAAGGAGATGGCGCCCGTCTTCTTGGTGTTCCACCGGGGCAGCGTCAGGTAGGCAGCCGGCGTGTCGAAGGTGACCGGCTCCAGGGCGTCCACGTTCTCGCAGCTGAACATCAGGTCACCATGGATACTGATCTTGGGGTCTCTCTGCTCAGCCAGCCGTGACAGTTCCAGTCTAAACTCATTATTCTTGTAGACCACCTAATAAACGAGAGAGATGTTGTGGCGAGATGACGGCGAGAGAAGTGGAATGAATTCAATGGGAAAGGTTGAAAATTAGTCATCAATAAATACTAGAATCAACATGACACTGCGGCATTCACAAAGACACAAACAACACGCTGAATCATCCACGAACTCAGAGCTGGAATGTTTCAGAAAAAGAGGCCCCGATGATTTAAATTCAAGAGATGTGTCAAATAAACCAACACTTCTCATCAACGTACGTATAAGCACTGGATGCATTAATAAATATATAAATAAATCAACCACATTTAGAGTCACTGTGATAATTCGAGTCTCACGCTGTGTATCCGTGCAGAGACAGAGGAAGCGCGGGGAACTGAAGACAACTCCGAGGATGACTGTCTTGAATTATTTGTAGGCTCAGACATTCTTTCGCTTGACGATAAGACACCGGCTGGGGTTTTTTTATTTTCCCTTTTTTTCAAATCCGCGTGTTTTAAAGCTTATCATGAAAATTTCGTCATTACCTACGAAGTGATGAGGAGATTATCCTGAGAGGACAAAATGGAGAAGGAAAAAAAGAAAAAAAGAAGCTGGGACATGAAATGGTTGTGAAATTGAAAAAAAAGAAAGAAAGAACGAAAAGAAAACAGTGTTTAGATTTAGATGCTAATGCAAACATTTACATTCAGACACTTGGCTGACTCATTTAGGGAAGCAACAATGGGCCCAACAGAATAATCTGAAATTCAGAGCAGAGGAATCTCAAACACCAAAATGAAGACAATGACGGGCGACTGTGTGTGTTCACGCTGAGAACACTGACAAATGAAGAAGATCAAGTCCAGGCAGAGATGGTGGGTGGGAGAGAGGTGGACTTTATCCTTTGCAAGGCAAACCACACAGTTTATTATTTATAGAAGTACATTTAGTAAACATGGGCTCATGATGGAGCAGCCGAATATTGGCGAAAAATCGGATCGTGCAGCCTGAGAATGTGCGAGCAGGCCTCCGCTCGCCTCTGATGAATGTCTTGCTATTGATTTGCCATCTTCGATTGATTACGTTAAATGGGGGGGAAACACAAAAACAACCTTTTTGCACAGATTTGCTCCAATAATTTATATTCTTTGCCAAATTCTGATTTATGCTCAGTTTTTTTTCTGAGATCAATAACTTCAGTCTGGGTGGTGTTTTTTCAGTAAAAAATGTGGAAGAGAAAGACACAAATGGACAAACAACCTCTCTCGACGCACGATGCCGTACGACTGACTGGCGTCCAGGCAAAAGCGAATGGTCAAAAAACAAGGGGGGCCCCCATTGTTCAAGCTCGAGCACAAAAATAGTTCATTTCGCTTTCTTCGCTGCGAACAGGAGACGACTATACAATGAGGTGAACGCACCCTTCAACAGGAAGCCGGCGGAGGCTCCTTTCTGTGATTTTCTGCTTTGAATCCGGCTTCATCAATATGCACAGCGGGACACAACAATCCTTGTCTCATTTTGTATCAGTTGTAAGTCACCCCGAGCCCACTGTTATCTGCCACATCACTCTGCAACCAGTCGCAGCCTGAGGTGACACACCACGCTGCACCCAGGACTAACAGCAGAGCTGAGAGGCAATTTGAGCCAATATCACACTTCACACTGCCTCAGTGTGACTAATTAAGCAGTGAAATCAGATGGCGAAACTGACCATCGAGAAATTAGTGTAACAGACAATTTTTAAAGGAGGAAGACAGTCAATCAAGGCAGTCACTTAGGCGAAAGTGGCGACATGGCGTCAGCGGTTCACGGCTAACAACTCCGGCGAAACGTGCAGATGGCTCTGAAAGCGGCACTGTGACCCCTGCAGGGCTATTATATAAGCCAAAGGACAATACAGCAAGTGAAATCCTATTTCACCAATTCATACGCCTGTTGTATGTGACATGGATTACAGAATATCCCAAAACACCAGAATAAAGCTGCTCCCATGTCAACGAGACAAAGCCCCAGTGTCTTTCATGTCCAAGTCCTGAAAAATAACAGCGAGAACGGAGACCTTCTCTGCCACTTACATCTGTGTGAACACATTCTTCATAACCAAATTGGGTCCGATCTTTGAAGCATTAAAGCACGGGAACCTAATGATGCAGTGTGGGATATCCTGTGGGCACACACACACACACACACACACACACTCTCACACACGCAGACATAGACACACACACACACACATACTGCAGACCAATAAAGTGGTGACTTCAAAGACAAATTCATCTCTCCCCGCTAGTTGTTGTAGTCGTGACATTCGTCTGAAGGTGGCCATTATTTTTGCTGCACCTGATGAACCTGATGGCCTCTTCCCCGCAGCACTCACATTTATTATCATGTAACGTCTGGAGAGATTAGTCATGGCCCAAACTCTCTACATTCAGCGGAAGAAGACAGATATGCCCCTAAATAGATCCACTGCTTACAAAATAAATATTTTACTCGCCGCTCACTTTTTCTTCCCACATGGATCAAGATGAATGTGCATGTGTGAAGTCCGCCCCCCCCCCCCCATTCACCACCTCGCTCCGTTCCTTTAGTTCATCACCAGACCCAAGAGCTCTGTCCCCGACTGACACGTCTCTGAAACGAGCTGCCGGATTTCTAGCAGGGGCTGATCCCATTTGATCAGCTTGGCTTCTGTCACCGCTCACACTCATTACCGGGACTTTTTCGGGGGTGGGGTGGGGGGGTGTCAACTCACCCTTATGACTCTTCATGCCGTCACAGTGTCTCTACGTGCTTACAGTACATCTCTCTGTGACTACACACACCGGTAGTACGTCGAACCAGCACCAGTCACACCGCCCACAGAGAGGTGTTAGCAGCATTGGCAGCCACACGCAGACAATAACCTGTCCATGAATACATCTTGTTTTCATTTCTAAGACTGCAAACTGCACAGTCAATTCCAAGTACAGTCCACTTCGAACCACCAAGCAAATCCAGTACAAACAAAAACCATTAACTCTTTAAAAAAAACAAATTGATTTTGAGGTTTTCTGATCTGAGGTCAATTGAAAATGTATTCGAGTCTAAAGAAGTTAACGGTAGGTTCAAAAAGTGAAGCTTTACCCTGGAAACACGTCCAAACAACTTGCTGGCACCTCTCGAGGCAGCACTTCAGCACCGGCGTACTTTGAGCAAAGTGCTAACATCAGCATGCTAACATACGCAGAGACTCAGCAGTAACTGAGCTGCTGTTCGCGGGTAAAATTCAACATATTCACCAGCACAGTTTAAACGGAGCTGTTGTGAGTTGGCATTAAACACAGAGGAGAGAGAAGATAAAGAATGCAATTACATTTGGACAAATTAGCTGATGGTGTAGATGTTAGAAACAGTCCTTGATCAAAACGTACTGATGAAGAAATTCCAAGAAATAAACCCAATAATCCTTAACACCTAAAATTTGTCACATACTAAAATTTCTAGGTAAGCCAAGGACACCAGAAGCTATCTTTAAGATGAAGTGATTTCAGAAACACATTAATAACACTGGGAAACACTGTTTTGTTTTTCCTTATTTGTTATTTTCTTAGGCCCAAATCGACTAAGTTCCCTAATGAAGCATGCTAAATAATGTGTGTGATCAATGAAATTGAGTTCCCTCTCGGAAGTGTTTTTTGGCCAAAGGAGAGTCACAGCATGGGCAAAGAGTGGAGTCTCGAGGATGAGGTTTAGCACCTATTACAGCGTCCAGACAAAGCTGTGGTAAGATGAGATAAAACAGGCCCGGGTCCAGCTGATTACCTGCCTCTCAGCACAACAGCTGTCACTCCAGTAAAGGCTGAACTGGTTTGTATCTCCGTTCGTAAATGAATTTACTCCCCAACGCTTCTCGGGTTTTTAGTGGAGTCTCGCAGAAATGCTCAATGTTACATGTTCATGATGAAAACGAGGTTAATGGCTGGTGAAGGCAATCCTCAGCGCTCCCTGTTCGTAGATCAGACCAGCCTCTATGAGTGTTTGTGTGCAACATCGATGCTTGAGGAAATCATTGTCTCAGGTATTAGTGCAATTTTAGGTCAAATTAAGGAAGGGGGCAGTGAAACAGATTGGGAACAACAGGGGCGAAATATAAAGACCCAATAGAGCAGAGATTTACTGGCACCAGATCTGCACTGCCAGTTCGCAATGACTGTACAAAGCCAAAACTTCTTTTCCAAGACGCTCACAGGATATCACTCTGTGATCGGTCCTTTGGGACACCCAAAATATCCCTTTACTTTCATGTTAAAGCTCCCAGTGATTGTTAGGACACGTGTTGTAATTGAGACTTTTTTTTTTTGACTGACTTACCCACCCTGGCGTGTTTACAGCTGAGCTCAAGACAAAAAAAACCCCAAAACATATGCTTGTATCATCTCTGTGTACGTGCCATCCGACTGATCCTTAAAACACAGACCACTCGCTGCTGAGCTTAAGGATGTAACTTCTCTACTATAAATACAACACTTGGCAAGCTTGGCTGTTTTTTTGTTTGCTTGTTTTTTTTCCCCCTTCTTCTTCTTGACTGGGTCCCAAAAAGAGGGAGGAAACTTTTCATGCTACTTCTGGCAGAGCAAGTGGAGTCAAACATGCCGTTTCCCCCGCCCCCCCCACTTTAATCAGTTATTTATCTTCTCTTAACAAGAATGTACGACAGCCTCTCTGAAGGGCTGAGCCCACGCTCTCATATGTAATGAAGCTGCTTCTTGTTATACGTTGCTCCGACCTGCTGCTGCTGCTGCCGCCGCCGCTGTTACGAGCTTAGTCAGGTTGTTTCCACTCTATTTGCCTCGTGCGCGTGGTGTATCGCATATCGAAGTGACGCGTCGGCTCTGTCCTTGGTGCATTGTACTTGCCGTTCAAATACTGCGCGGTGGGACTTTATGGAAATCAGGGCCGGAGCCTAATAACAGTTTATAGGCGATTATGGAATGAATGGTCTTACATTCTGTGATGTAAATGTCTCTGACAGAAGTAAAATCAGTTGTATGAGTTTGGTATTGACCCCCAAGAAAATCTGCCACCGTGATGTCGGCGCCACTTTAAAATATCAAGCGGCTGCCTGTTTAATCGTGTCTCCCTCTAATACTCCCCGAGAACTTCCCTTACTTCTAATGCACAGAGCACATCATTTGCTTTTTAGGAGACTGCTCAGTTCATGAAAAATTTGTGAGACCAGGCTGAAATTGGGCATTAACCCCTAATTCGCTGCTTTGTCTATACTGCCTCAGAAGCTTCGGTACATGATCTCAGCTCGCTTGCTCAGGATAATCAATGTGACAGGTGCAGGCCAGGGTAAAAAAGGCTTTAAAAATGCCAAAGTAGTGACGAAATCTGGGTTCAGGCTAGGTTTCAGGAATGAGCATTAGATGCATCTGTTTCTTATGTATATTAGTGCCTCATTCTCAAAGGGATTCCCACGGGAATCTATAAATGCATATGCTCCGCACAGCACAGCACAGCAGAGCCTCTCAGCTCAGAGCTTCTCCTTCAAACACCCTACAACAGCAAGAATCAATATAAATGTGAGGGGTGATTTTCTATACGCACAACAAGGTCTGCTTATAGGAAGGGCCGGCGCTATCGAAGGAGGCCGGGATAGTATTTCCAGTCCTCTGCCGAGGCCGAGGTCAAGCCCGTACTCACATCTTTCAGACAGCCCATAAAGTTGTTGCTGACCGGGGAGCCCGGCAGGTCAGCGGTGTTTAAACTGCCCCCGATGTAGAAGAGATCGTCGGAGCCCAGCATGGTGTAGTCCTCCTGCGTGTAGCCGGTGGTGGTGAGGATCCCGTCCACCAAGATCGTCACCTAGAGGGTCGGCGGTGCCGAAAAGCAAGGGAGAGGAATTAGCAGACACGCGGAGGTTTTAAGCCAAACAGAAAGAGCTGGCCTAATTATTTCATGCTTCATTTCGTGATTCCAGTTGAGCTTGCCTTAATGTTGGATCTTGAAGGCAATTACAAGAACAGCTTTGAAAGGTTCACTAATCTCAGCTGATCCCTGTTTCTGATACATTAGCAGGATAGCCGTGGAGTCAATACACCATAAACAGTCTTTCCGCTGGTATTTTGGCTTGAAAGCGGCGTGAATGCTACAGTGTTCTCAATTAATTCAAGATTAAAGATATCCGGATGTCAAGCTGCGCTTCATGTATATTGGCAGCACCTAAGCAAGATTATTCTCCTATCACTCTGATCAGTGCACACAGAAGGAAATGAATGGCTGAACAGGGCTATGGAGGTAAAAATGATATGCTTGTTGCCATGACAATAAGCCTACACTTAACACGTATTCCTGCACAAATGTAACAGCTCCCACTTAGGAGTAATAAGTGAAAACAATTACCATTTCCTCTTTCACTTTTTGAGGAAAAAACACACTGCCAGAACCTAATAATCTTTTTGCAAATTGCACTGCCGACGATAAATTGCATTTTAAGGTCAAAAAATGGAAAATGACAGCTCCAGCGAGGCCGTGAGCACGCATGTTCAAAAATACAGTTAATTGTTCTGATGTCTCAGGCCATTCACGGTGATTTCATAAACCCGGGGTTTCAATAGAGCAGCGCTGCACAAAAAAACAAAACACAAAAAAGCACAGTTGTTCCAAAACCGGGCCAGTGGTTTGTGAAACATCAGAGGCCGTGTGAGAGAGAGAGAGAGAGAGAAAGCTATTCCCCTAATTACCAAGTAAACAGCCTCAGCAAAGTCAGGGTACACAATCTAACCGTCTTTGTTCAATGATTAATAATGCTTGACTTTGTCATTTTATTATTTTAAATTAAAAGATACATTTTTTGAGCAACATATATTTGTGTGGAACATGGCATCGCTTCCTTTGCTGCTTGGTGGAGATTTATCTCTGGAACCAGCCTGTTCTTAGTGCTCGCTATGCTGAAGGTGACCAGCGCCAACGAGGAGAGAGCGACGTTTGTTCAGCGGTGCGACATCACACCAGCTCAACGCGGCAAGAGAAACGATGCCGGCGTCGCTTGTCAGCACTGTTTTTGAGCAGGACCTTGTTATTCATAGCGAATAATATGCATTACAAAACACCTTATTATTTCTGATAACAGTTTAGACAAACCCAGCGGAGCCTCACGATAGCAGATCGAGAGTAAACAAAGAGAAATAATTCAGAACGTACGAGGCATGATCAAGCGATCCCGCATCGTTCTGCGCCGTATCTTAAATTCCGGTGGTATCTGCGACTCCTGCGGAGCTTATTTTGGGGCCTATAGCTTGCGTTTGAAAGCAAAAGGAGCAGAGACAAAAGAGCGCCCTGACACGGTGTGTTCAGGTGTCAGGCCTATAAAACAAGGTCCTGCCTCTCTGTTTGCTGCGACTGGCAGATATTGATTTCTGTCAGTCAGGTGGTGAAACCTTCAGTATCTTATGCTTGGACATCGGACAATGAGAAGCATTGACTGTGTGCCGGCGATACAGCACATCAAGGAAATTCAGGTGGAGAAATGCATTCATGGCGGGGGAACTGATCAATGCCGCTTTGTCTGTTATGTCGACAAAAGCGCGTCTGAAGTCATATTAGACCACAGTCCGACACCCAGACACTTTACCTTACTGGTGTTTGAACATCTGAAGTCAAGGATGGCTGCATTCAAACAAATCCACTGAATTAGGCCATCACTAATTAGCGGCACAAGGTAGGATGATATTCGAGCTCCCGTCCTGGACGGTACAATTGCAGCCTGACCTTTCATCATAATTTCTCTTGTGCCAGCCAGCGTTACGCAGAGATGATTAAAGGGTAACGTATATTTATGACTGCGAGTGGAGCTCGAGCGTAATCAAGAGGATTGCGCAATGCTTAGAAGGAGCGGCGACGGATAATGCGAGCGCGTGTTTGTGTGCTCGGTGCACCGGGCAGGCCAATAAATAGGCGGATGCCTCATTAATAAGGGCTCAGAAAAAGGAGGGAGACTGAGCGGCGAGCGGCTTGTCCAAGACAGTGAAAGAAAAGACAGATGGAGAGAGAGATAGTAGCAGAAGGAATTCTAGCCTGAAAAGCACCACCGGATCTAATAAAATGTTTCCACCAGCACTCTCTCGGGAGTTACAGTTCCCCCTATCTACATGTCAGTGAGGTAACTTATCTGAGGGGGAAGCAATTTACACAGGGATCAAATGCATGCCTGAAAGCATAAGTGACGTTGTAAGCATTGGATTGCCGCTCCTCTGGAAGCCGGGCTAAGGAAATAGATGTGGAGGAGGATGCAAGTTTATATGCAGGTTAGTGTGACAGGTTCAGAATATATTGGTGATGATGAGATGGTTAGACACAGAATGAGCTCGGCTTTCGGAAAGAAATCAAACATTTATATGCATTGTACGTGCAGGGCTCGTCATGGAGAATATATTTAGTTTAGTTATGGTTCAAATAAATTTACAAAGTGATCTCTTCATGTGGCACAAAGAAGCTACAACCTACTTTTGCCTTTAGAAGCCCCGATTTCTTCCCCTTCGCAAGCTTTCTGTATCGTGACACAAATGGATCCTGTTGGATTCGGCGCTGTGACTTATCTCCTGCAGGTTTGAGTTCACCCACAAGGTCGCAGTTTCGCATCGCATGTCGGCCAAAATGAGCTCTGCTCGAGTAGATAAAGCACCGATTTCTGTGCTTCAGCACACACAAGACGCGCTTTCTTAGTAATTGCAAACAGGGCTGAAAAGCACGACGGCCATTATCGGATCTAATGTTTCAATTAGGCCACATTAGCCCCATTAGCAGGTGCATGTGATGAAGATGTGGAAAAAGTGAGAGACACTCTGCATTCGCGGTGCTTCAAATGCGTGACGTTCAATTTTCGATCGCCGGGTGATTGTCGGCGTTTTTCAGCGGTGGGGCACGTCAGCCGAAGCAGACAGCAGAAAGACACAAAACAGGCAGTCAAAAGAGATCTAAAAGTGAGTTATTACTGATTATCACGCCCTCAGGAAAGAAAATCATAATACTGCGCCTCTGGGGGGTTATATCGCTTTGTCATTAGGGAGGTACTCTCCAAGTTTTAGCTCCTCTGTTTTACTTTATGAGTGTTTTGGCTTTTATTGACTTGTTAGATTGACATTAAATTTTATGACCAGTTTTTCACAGTCACAAATCTATAAAAAATATTACTTACTTATTTTCGGGGCTTTGAGACCACAGGACGAGTAAAACTGACGTTATTGAAGCTGACACATAATTGAGGGAACAGTAAAACGGGATTAAAAAATCGGGAGCCACAATCCTGATCTGAAAGAGGGCTTGAAAGAGGATTGATACACTTGATTACCACCGTGCATTGACGTGCACAACAGATTTCTCATTCAACAACCCCTTTTCTTGACTTTACATGTTCAAATCCAGAAAAACACGTGGAAGAAAGTTGTTTTGACTCGTTTGGAAAATATTTGTGCGATTGAAGATTCCAAAAATACAGCGGAAAAAGGACCCACACTCCGAATATCAGCACTCGGGGATCCCATTAGTAAGTCGGGGAAGAGATGTGGACTTTTACTATGCCCCCTACCTGAGACAGTATATGTTTAACTGCTGGGTGTGAAAATGAGAAACGGTTGATGATTGTTTCATCTGCACCCAGGTGGCCAAGAAAGGGTTGGCTAAAAGCGAGCGGCATGAATTATTTTGGCTACCATGGGGGACAAAACTCGGCGACAAGCTTGCTGACTGAACGCGTTGGCAAAGCAATGTTTACATATCAGACGGAAAAAACCCCTCCCCCCCAGCCACATTAGCATTCGGGTGGATGTCAGTCGGTCACCCAACAAACAAAACTTCCACATTCACTCTTCTTTATTGTCTCCACCGGCTCCCGACAAAAAATAAGATCTGGGGCTCAGCTGCCTTCACGGGGTGGCAGTGGAGTTTGTCTCCCTGCCATGTGCGGTTTGTTGCCGGGCAGGTAGCCGACAATCCGATTATCAGAGGTTGTTGCTGCTCGTTAGCTGCTGTTACTGGGAACAGTGTGGCGACACTGAGCCATCCAGTGAATTGATGAGCCAAACGCTCCGGTGACCTGTAGTAAGAGGCAACCGTGTGTGGGCTTCAACTGCGAAAACACACTTTGCATCGCACCTAATCACATTTGTTCTGCGTTAATGTGAAAAAAAAAACAAAAAACAAAGTGAGGCTGCAGTCGGAGAACAACGCCAGCGCGCAAACATTTGAACGTAACAGACACATCCTGGCAGTAAATCAGTTTGGCCGCTGAGTGCCTTGTCCAGACAGTGTTAATGATATGAAACCTTAAGGCTGGGTTGCACTTGGCTGGACTACAGTTGGTGCGGCAGCGCAGAGCTGGACACAGCTGAGCGCTGTATTCATTATATATGCTCTGCCTGCTCTTGCATGAACTCTCTTAAGCTGCTGCAATGTTGCATCAGCAGCCACAAACACAGAAATTAGCTTTGGCCTTTCTGCTCAGGAGGAAATCATCAGAAATCTGTAAGTAGGGAGTGGACCCCCGAGATATCATCAGCACTGAAGGGTAAATTAATACAATAGATAATGTTGTGTCAGTTGATTCTTCACTGAGATAAATAAATAAAAACAACTTTCGAGAGGTCTACTGGGTGCTGAGAAAAACGAAGTTGCTGAATTATGGAAAAAAAAGGCTTCTTCTAGAAAGCAATCTATTTCATGAAAAAGAGGGCAATGACCTAATGTGAGCTTGCAATATCAGACTGTGGGAAAAGGGAGCAGTGATATTAAACATTCAACAGAATCCAAGACAGTAGTTGTTTACTGCCTGTATACAATGACAGTGGATAATAAAATCTAAATCCTATTTGCATCGGATTGATATCAGGAGGGATTTAATGAAAATATTGGGAGAAGACAACTTTTCTCTATCTACTAAACATGTTTGTTTGTTTTTTTTACCACCAGCGAGACACAGATTAGATCCTTCCAGACAGCTTAAGTGAGTAGTTTCTTAGTCTTGTGAGAGGCCTCAAAAAACCACAGGTAGAGGATGAATAATGGATGCGCACGCACCTGGCGAAGGTTGCGAGTCACCCGGACGTCGTGCCACACGTTGTCATTGAACTTGCCACTGGCGGGCTCCACCAGGGCCTCGAACGCACCGGAGCCCAGGTTGATGACCAGCCACAGGGCCCCGTTCCTCAGGGACAGGTTGACGTAGTCGGCCGACTTGCCCGTGTGGAGCAGCAGGCCGTTCCTCTGCAGCGTGCGGAAGGACAGCGTGATCTCGTCCAGGCTGCTCTGGATGGGGGTCTGGGACAGGTTGTAGCTGAAGAACTCGTTGCCTTTGAAGGTGGCCACTGACTCCTCCTGCCCTATGAGGGGGGGAGAGAAACATCTTAGATAATTGTTCCTGTCATCAAGTCTCACTTTGACTTATGTACTGGCCACACTCTCTGCTGAAGCAGGTTCAATTACAGTATGTTTAGTGGGGTTGGGGGGGGGGGGGGCTTAGCTGATCAAAAATACGCAGTGCGGTAACGCTCGACAAATTACCTTACACACATAAACTGACCTGAACAAGTCACATATGTATTCGTGGAGCCATTCACATGTGCTAAAGTATCCACGTACATTCTGGTGAATGTACTGTTAGTGGGAGAACACATGAATCCGTGTTTTACATCAAAGGATAAGTCTGGTGATCGTCCATAGGTTTGTGTTCGGTTATAATTCCAGAGAGACAAATGTATCAGAAATAGAAATAAAGTGTAAGCAAGTATTCGCGTACGTAGCTACAAAGTTAATAGAGCGAACTCTCTTCTTCTTCTTCTTAGGAAAATGCATCCAAGTGCGAGCTGAAAAGAGTCCCAAGTGCAAGAAGTATTTACCCCTTTTCAAGATGCAATCGCAACAAACTATAAACCAACACCAGCTTTATCCTTCATTCAACAATGACATTTTGAAAAAATGCCAGTATAAATGTGTCAGGCTTTGCTAAACATCTAATTTTCGAATACAGTCTTCCAACAGACTTCCACTGGGTAATGCAAATGCATCGGAAGAAAATGTGAAAAGAAGGAAAACATTCCCCAACTCTTCTGGAAAGAAAAGCAGACAGAGGTTGAACAAAGATGGTGGCTTTTGGTGTTTTTTGACAGTAATCCCACGTTAGCCTCAAAAAGCTTCTCCCAACCCTTAGAGCGTCCCTTTGGTTGGAACAAATCATAAGATAATATAATCATAAAAAAATAACAACCATGGCATTAATACATCGCAGAAAGAACGATACATCAGTGAATGTATCAATAAATCGAAGGATAAATGAATCAATGATTAGAAAGATAGAAAGAAGCTAGATAGATAGATAGATAGACAGATAGATAGATAGATAGATAGATAGATAGATAGATAGATAGATAGATAGATAGATAGATAGATAGATAGATAGAAAGATAGATAGATAGATAGATAGATAAACTCGTCCGTATAGAATATTAAATCCTGCTGTATCTCACCCTGTTTCCACACACATACAATACATTCTGACACCCACTTCTAATCTTAATCATATTGAACTCCACAGTAAAAATTCTGAGGTTGTGCCATCTGACATTAAACCACAGCTCTCCACTGACCTGCAGGTGTAACGTCTGTATAATATATATATATATATAACACGAGTGGGCGGTTTCCAGCCTTATCTTCCACCTTCTCATAAGATGCAGCTTCACAGCTAGTGAGCAAAGTGATGTAAGCTGGAAGAATGAGTCGTTCCTTTGAGCCTTTGTTAGTGTGTACAGTAAAAGTTGACTCCTGAACTCCGGGGCCGATTTAAGGCCGCAGGATCGCTGCTGCCATTAGTCTTCTTTGTTTGAGCCATGTGTTGTTGGTTGCTTTTCTCTTTTTTTCCCAATTACTGAGTGCACAGCTACTCGTGAATGTTGACACTCAAGAAGGAAAATTAAAACCTAAGTGCAGGAGTACAGATAAGCGCGTGGACACCGAAAAGAACCTTATGGTGACAGGAAATGTTTTCAATGAACTACTGAATACTGAGGCAACACGGAACGCAATTTGTCGTGTTTCTCTTTCCGTGCCACCGGATCATAAAGGAACGGTTCTTCAACAGGGGGCAGTTAGAATAATAGAAGCATCTCCTGTCGCCCGTGCCACGCAGCGAATGATCTCTCTGTCATTCCCAGCTGTCTATAATAAAGACATCCCTGACCCTGAAGCTCTGTTGAAGCTTGAAGGTCTTCACCAAGTCTGTCACAATAGGGGTGGGGTGGGGGGGGGAGGGCGACAGCCCCATCCTGCTCTCCTGCTTATCTAGAAGGCATTGTCTCGCTTACAGCAACCGTATTTACCGGCTTGTGGAGAAGAACAGAAAAACAAAAACACAACAAAATACTGTCTTTGTTCTCTTTGACACCTGATAAACTTGGACACTAACTCCGAAGAAACTCCTTCAAAGACATTGGCTGCACTCGGTGTGCCAGAAAGGAAAGATGCTGCTGGAGCATTTTAGCACTTTATGTGCATTGTAGCAGACTTAGGGTGGGGGGGGGTGGGGGGGATGGGTGTGGAAAGGGAAGGGGTGAGAGGAAGCGCAGCCATCACACCGCCTTGGATTCAGCTATGAGACCACAGTGCTGAACCATCTCCCGGTGCAAATGGAGGCACATATTGACAGAAAACGAAAGCTCAGCAGAAAATAATGGCAGCGCCAACATTCGCTACAAGCCTCTCCTGCCTCTGCTCTCATTGTCACGTCTTGTTTCTTCAAGCCAACTCCTCCTCTGCTCGATTGCTGTATTGCTTTACACGAGCACTCAATCCGCCCTCACCCCCAGTGTTTGACATTGTGAAAGGTACATCGAAATTCAGGAAACAAACACGATATGATTCTTTGGAGAAAAAAGCGCCGCTTTTGTCCGAGCCGACGAAGCTTGCCGCGACAAAAATCAACGTGGACACTGCACGCACTAACTCTAGCCTGTCTGGCAATAAATGCCCTCACCAAGGAAGCACGGGAGCCATTTATTATCTCCGGAACGTCACACCACGAGACACATCAAACTCTCAAAGAACAAATCGAGACGCCGTCATACGCGAGCATGTCCCATTAGCCCACATGCTCCAGTCACAATTACACCGAGCTGCCGAGGCCGCAGCTCGTGAGGAATGCCGACACTCGCTCAGCTCATTAGGATTTATGGCGGAATAATTCAAAAGTGATCCATAAGCCCGGGGCACACATGCATCCGCTAACTTCTCCCGTCGCCTCGCTTTGGAGCTGGGAGGCAGTTATCGGCTTGATGCACCCACACCTCAGTCAGGCGGCGGGGCATGTCGACGACGGCGGACCGTCGGCGCGGAGCGGGGAAGATGCATAAGCACTGCAGGTGGTCAGCAGGCTACACCTGCGCCTGCATAATCCCCCCATTTTCAGCGTGTACACATTAGCGAAGAATTATGGTGGCCAAATGTATGCACAGGCCGCCGCTCTCGCATTTCCTGAAGGATGCATCTGTTCGTCGCAAGATAAACAGAGATCAAATCAGAACAGTCTTTCGAATATTCCCCTCAGGCAGACGCTGGGACGCGAGTTATTAACAAATGTTTGTTATAACATAAAGTGGCTGTATGAAACTTTGATGTCTCATGTATATCCCATGAGGTCAGACGCACTGTGCTTTGTTACTAATTGTAGCCCGAGTGTTGCTTGGAGGGTTATTTCTGTAAATCTTCATTCCACAATCAATTACCGACGTCTCTCCCATTTCAACGCGTGAAATTGAGCGATTACATTTAGGCCTCATTTCATGACAAATCACACTGGGGTTGGCTCTAGGACACATTTCCAGTGTGACGTACGAAAAGCGCGTTACATAGCGCCCCTTTTGTAAGACGGCACACAATGCTAATTATTGTACCGCCGCGGCGGGAACGGCATACAGTGTACTCGGCTGCGCTGTTGTGTCAACTCAACCGTCAATTAAAGGAGCGGCTTACACTGAACGATACTCCTCGGCCTTCTGAAGACTAATTACTACTTCCAAACATGAGCAAGTTTCTCCCCGAGTGGGTAACCAAAGAAACACTAACCCTAATCTTTAATGTCACAGTGCTTTGGTTGAGCCTGACGCCGCCTCATTCAGAGCGATGAAAACCCATCATCATCGTCCTGTGGAATATTCGCTTAAGCCTTTTCATCCACTGTAAATGACCTTGATGCGGAAGTGCTTGGGGAGTCGCCACACCCTCCGCTTTTTTATTTTTTTCGTCTCATCTGTAGCGAGTGGGAGTGTGAATAACACGAGATGACATACAGAGCTATTTCAGTTTACAGCTGCAGATTATTCATCATCATGTCGCCGGGGTTGAATCGGTTTAAAACAACGACAGAAAGGGAGGCACAAACACAGGGGGCCGTAATGACAGCCCCCCCCCCACCCGCGCCCATGATGATCCGGTCAGATATGTAATTTTCTGGAGGACTTTGACCGACGTATTATGCCGTCCGAGAGGGCCGTCGGAGCCGAGTCCCAAGTATGTTTGGAGGCAAGGCTGATCTCCATGGAGACGGGATGATGACTTTTATCTGAATCGCGGCAGCACGTGACGGAAAAGCACAAAGCCCAAATACAACGCTCTTCATCTAGGTCAGTGCCACGAAAAATACTCCTCAGTCTAAACGCCGTCGCTCCCTCATAAACGCAGGGAATCTGGAAACATATTGCAGTGTGTGAATTGTTTTTCTTTTTTTTCTCAAGGCCATCAACTCTGGCGCTGTGGCTTCACTGCAAACCTAATGTTTCTCAACTCTGCACCTGAAAGTGTGTCAAATGATTCCATTTTGCGCATTACGGTGTTGTTTCTCCTCTCGAACAGTGAAGTGCATCGCGCGGCTCTTCCTCCCCGACTCTTAGCCAAACTCTGTGACCGTGGGTCGCAAGAAACCCAAACATAACACACATTAGAGATGAAACCAGTATCACAATGATGTTTATGACAAATTTTAGAAAAGAAAAGGCAAAAATATTATGTTTGAATGTGTTTTTTTTCCTTGGATAATAATATAGATAGGATGCTTTTTTTAAAAAAATTCTGACCTGGAAGTCATATTTTAGGATGAGGCACTTCTGATCTCTTATTACCGACATCATGAAAACCAAACCGGAGAGACGCTATGAGCATAGATGCATTACCTTGGCGAAAAACTGTCGAGGTCAAAGGTGATGTTCCAGTAGCTCAGTCAGTGGTCAGGACAAGGGTTTGACGGACAAAAATTGAGTGAATAGTGAGCATAACATGAGAGGAAGCAAAAAACGAAGAGGCAAGTATATGAAAAAAGAGGAGAGGAAATATTAGTGCAGCACAGTTAACTGAAATGATTTCAGGGGAGGGGGGAGGGAAGGAAGAGTGTTGAGGTGGCTGGGAAGGAAAAAAGCAAACCAATAGACCCCATACCTTGGCGGTTTAACATCAGGTGCGCCAGACCTTGAGGGAAAGAACAGAAAAAAGGATACGAAAACAGGAAGTTCATAAAGAGGTTCGGGAGAACAAAAGCATTGTCACAATGTTGGACTGCAGTTTGTGACAGACATCCTGGGGAAGGTACGGATGTCAAAGTTGGAACCAAAACAGAAACGGGGAAATCAAACCAAAAACAGACAAACATCTCAAAGGGGGAGGGGGGAAAGGCAAGGAGAGAAAAAAACATCTTGACTAGTGCAACCCTCGCAGGTAGTTGCTCACATAGATGCTTTTTTCTAATGGAACACATACTGTATGTTTTACTTGATGCAGACAGCGTTTGGAATGTATTAGGTATACATAAAACTGGTTTTATATTACACCTAATGCCGGAAAAAGAACAAAAAAAAAAACCATGGTAATGCTTGTTAATTGTTTCCTTTTTAGCTCCATCGTGTCTGGATAAGCGTCGCAGGTTATCTCCACACCTCCACACACTGGCATTTTGCATGAGAGTCCCCAGCCATCCCGGCTGAGCCTATTTAACCTTTTGTATGGCACCGCATTAAAAAAAGGGCACGGGGAACACCATCCCTTATCCTTTAAATCATCAAAAGCAGCCACCACTCACTTTCTCAGAGGATTTACCACCTAATGTAGAGGATTTAGGGGGGTGGAGTCCGAGGACTGCGTGCCCCTCATATTGCTGATACGGCGGAATAACAACCATCATGGAGCAGCTCAGATCACAATGATCTGCCACACCTAACCTTTAAAATCTGGGTGGAGAAAAAAAAAAAAAGAAAACGCAGGAGAGAGCTATTACGCTATGGCGCACTGTGTTAAAGTCCCACTGACTATAAATCATCATAAAGCTGGTCAGCCAAGGAAAAAAAAAAATGCCACAACCCACCTCCATACTCAGTCAAATAGGACGCAGAGGATGCAGCCTGCACGGGAGCGGCACTGAACACAGATGCAGCCTGAATTGGTCGACACATGCAGGCCTTCACTGTGTCATACTGACCAATGATAAAAAAAAAAGGCCTGGTTGTGTTGGGAGTCACTGTAACATCGCACATGTTTACGCATTAATCGAACTCCCACCTTGTGTCGGCAGCAGAGGCCTTTTTTTATGTCCCCCCCAACATGCAGTGAAAGCAAATGGCTATAAAAACTGTAACAAACCAATAAAAGAGGGAAAAAAAACACAAGCCTGAAATCTCTGCAGCCTATGGCTCATATTTGTTGCAGGTGACGCTGTGTAAAGCGGCGCAGGTTAGCCTGAGAGAAAGTTTTATTCAAATTAGATTATGCCACCAGCTTAACTCTCTCTCTCTCTCTCTCTCTCTCTCTCTCTCTCTCGCTCTCTCGTCCTGCGCTAAGCGCAGACACAGTGAAGCACAGACAAATATCTCAATAGGTCAGCCATAAATTGCACGCCGCACTTCACCTGCTCCTCATGCCAAAGAGGAGCTGGGGCTGACACAATGCAACACTTCTGCTGAGCATATGAGCCCCACTGTGCCTGCCAACGCAAACGGCTCTCATCGGGGCATCAGCACTTTAAGACGCTTGTACGGCACGTCGCTTACTCGCAGCGCCTTCCTGGCTTCATTCATTAAGATTAAAAAAAAGAAAAGAAAAGAAAAAACCCCAACAGGAAACATGTGACGGCTCAGCTCACATCTGCACACATCGTCTCACATGTGCCACTAAACAAGACTGTAAACACTGCAAGTCACAGGGTGGAATGGACGTGATTACCCCTGGGACGGTCCTTGGCTGCCAACACGTCGGCTTTTGATACAGTGCGCCATTGCAAAGCTCGCGCCTGAGCCTGCGCTTAGACAGGATTCACCCACAGCCCCCTGTCTGCACCGCAGACAAAGAGCTGCTGTGTGCACCCCCGCTGCGGCTGTGCGTTTCACATGACAGGCCAGTGTAGGTACGCGCGCAACATAAATTATGCCACCTCTTCTTACCCTCATTACCCCTCAGGTGATCTCATTCTCACCGGCTGCATGCGACAGGATTAGGATCATGTCTGGCGGTACACTCTGCCCGTCTTCCCGCTGTAAACGTCACCCCTCGGAGCTGAGACACGGCGTCAGAACCCCCCTCCTCCCCCCCCGCAAGTGAGGTGTGCATACACCCTCATTAACACAAAGGCGGTGTTGGAAACTATTGCTGAGCAAGCAGGAGGAGTCTCTATTAAAATCTCGTTTTCCCCAACAGGTTTTTTATTTTCCTGTTGGGTCTCGGCAAAGGTGTTCCTTTACATTGTGGAGAGGGTCGCCAAACTAAAAGCCGGTTGCTTTGACAACTGGGGCAGCGAGAAACGAAAATGTGACCCCCAAACAATGTGAAGCTACGGCGACTCCTCACACGTAAATATTTGCCAAGCACTGATGCAGTCCAGCTCCACTGCATCCCTGCACAACATAGACTCTGACCAGAGTGGGACTTTAGTGGGTGGTTTCTTTTTTTTTCTCCATGAGAACCTCAACAAACGCAGTAATCTTTAACCATGTGGATACCTCTGAGGAGTTAACAGAAAGTGGATTAGGAGCGGTGTCTTCGCTGCCCTTCTGCAGAGGCTTCCTCCAATTGAATATGCGCGGCCCACTCGGCAGCGCCTCACATCCAAATCTCGGCGTGTGGAAATGCGGAGATAACTGGCTAAGATCTGTCGAGTCCCATTCGAAGGGGAAAAGCTGGTGTGGAAATAAACTGCTCTTCCTCGCTGTAATCTAATAGCTTTCTATTTTTACATTCAGGCCAACCTAAACAATCCGTTATGAAATGGGTTTCAAGGCAAAGGAAAGATCAATATCAGAACAGGTGAGGGAAGCTTATTTTATTAAAAATATTTGCATGCTACACTTATGATCCTTTGGATTTGGCCTCATTATAGAACAACCTCTGTGTGTTGCCGTTGTACGGAACGAAAAACAAATCCTGTTGGAAGCCCTCCGTTCCTGTCAGGGTTGTTTGCAACTTGGTAATTGGCTGATTTACTTTGAGGGTGAGTTCATTGATCACGGCATCATGGCCCGCCGCGCCGTCTTCGACGACTGTTTGTTATTTGTGTGTCTGCCGTATTTACAAGTGCTTCATTTCATCTAAATTTGCTGACCCTGAGTAAATCCATAGCATTAAAAACATGACACATCAGAAACTGCAGCTGAACGCCTCTTTCATTCTCAGGGCCGCTCCTGAACGCAGCCCCGTTTGGCCACATCCCACAACAACAACTGTTGTGTCGAGATTGAAGTTTAGAGCTTGACGCTTTGACTGATGGACATCAGGTTTGAATATAATTTACTCCTGATTTTTTACAAAATATACATTACAGAGTCAAACGTTGTCAAAAATGGTTTTGAATGAACAAATATTTCTTGAAACTACGGCCGCTTCAGTTATATTTTGTTCGTTCTTGACCGTAACACCTTGAAATTTTCCCATTTCGCCTTCCGTCCACAATATTTGTCCTTCTGTAAAAGTGGTTTCATAAAAACAAGCATGTTATTGCACCACTCATGTCGTGTGTAAACTCGAAACCTAAAGCAAATGCTTCCTTTTATTTGAAGGTGACTATCTTTTACATAAATGAAATAAACAGACATATTTTGTTTTTGTGTGGCTTGTAAAATGAGTAGAATCCATCTTGATTTCATTTCTCGCAATTCCTCAGTACAGTAATATCTTTTACGCATTTCTAAATTCTTCTAACGGAGTGAAAATTACTATCTTTGAAAGCATAATTAGACAAACACAGTTTGGGGGGAAAAAATGCAGATGTTGGAGGACCTCTCAGTCATTATTGTGACATTAATTAGCATGCATCTAAGAATGAAAGAGCCCCTGCTTCAGGATTAGGATTTGGCAAATTTGTTTTTCCCTGAAAAGTACAGTATTATGGAGCCTGTTGTAATAGGGGATTAGACCAAGGTCACTGCTGCAGAAAGATGCAAGCCCACCAGGACCAGCTGGATCCTTTTTCTGTCCAAGATTTGGATGCTCGAACAGCATCCCTGTACTTCTGAGCGTGCCGCCGCTGTGTGCTCGCACGTGGAAACTCAAGAAAAAAGGAAAGCAAAGAGGACAATGTGTGATTTCCACAAGGCATGTGTGATGCTATCCTATATGTTTGAGTGACTTCTCAGTGTTGTGTATCTGCCCTGTGAGGTGGCTGTCCTTATCTCTTCTTCACAGACCTTGTTTTTTGTTGTTTTCTTTCTTTCGTTTTTTTTTTTTTGCTCACAAACATCAGCGGATGCCGCGCTCTTTTGGCATCTGAGCATGCCCCACCCGTGGCCTTTGTCCACGCGGATCGATGGGAGCCCACGTGCCGCATACAGTAGATGACCAACTCTGGAGACTCACCTGCTGTGCCAAAGGTTTTTTCGCGGCCCTAAAGCACTTTCTCGGACAAATAATACCTGCACCACTTAAAACACACAGGCGAGAGCAAAGAAAATACACAGCATTCAGGTTACCATCTTTGTCATCTTCCGAAGGAGGCGATTTAGGTAGCGCACGGATTTGTCTGTTTCCGTTGACGCGCGGACAACAGAAAAGAGACTTGCTTCCAAATGGCACGTGGCGTGGAAGGAAGGACAGGAAAAGAGGCATCTGGCGAGTGCGATTTTTCGTTCGGTTGCCATTGTTGTTGTCATGCGTTCTTGCATTGGGGATTGTCTCCATGTCAAGCTTTAATCCAATCAACATTCTGATGTGCTCTCTTTGCAGCATGTCATTTAATAATGCCCGCTTCTTCGCTGTGAGCAGAGCCACGGCATCTTTGCTCATAACAAGAATGATTAATGCCAGTTTTTTTTGGGGAACGTGTGCGGGGATGACACCTAATAACGATGAAGTACAACCTCGGCTGACAGTCTTTAAGGCTTGTTTCAGCTGGTTTAATTGCTGACGATCGGCGCTCAAACATGTATCACGCTCCCTATTACCGCTACACGGTGAACATCTGACCGCTCCCTCAGCACAGCGAGGTGGAGAGAGAGAGAGAGAGAGAGAGAGAGAGAGAGAGAGAGAGAGAGAGAGAGAGAGAGAGAGAGAGAGAGAGAGAGAGACGAAAACTATCCATGAAGACAATCTCATGTTAAAATCTTGGGTCTATTTTGCTGTCATGCTGCATATACAAGTGTGAGAACGCAGGACTTCCAGAGAGCAGGTGTGCGTGGCTCGGCACACCTCGAGTCAGTAACAGTGATTTATAACGTGCGGTGGTTCAGCGCACCTTGTGCCGGTCTCCTGAGCCTGTTGGCTGCCCTTTCACCAGGAGCAGCAGTCCTTACTGGGGAGATGGATGCCTCGCTGGGGTGCCAGCTAAACAAATCTGCCTCTTGGCTTTCAATCTTCATTTCCACATTCAGAGTGCGCACCTCATTAGAAGCCAAGCCTGTTTAACTGTGGTCACTTAAATGTGGCTAATAACGAGAGAAACGTCTCTTTTCCTGCCAGAGGAGATTTGTTCCCCTTAAGAGAATAGCATTAAATGCACCTATACACAAAGGAGACACCATTGCAAATATTATAACAATTGGATGATTGTTGTCAGTAATCAGCCGTGTTGCGCCAAGAGGATTTATACCATTGTGTGTGACTTTAATCCACATATTGACCTGAGCGCATCTTGGCCTATAAGACTTGGTATAAACCTTGGAACCGGAGTTTAGCTGGGAGAAAAACATGCACCAGAGAGGAAAAAGAAAAAGCACCGCATTTATAAATAATGAAACAAAGCGTCCCTGTAAAGTCATTCTCGCTGTGAAGCGGTACGTAGGAAAGCGCTCCATATTGTGTGACACCCACGTACTCCGCAGACCTTTCCAGTCACCTTGAGCACACTGATTATATATACAATGAGCATTCAGCGCATTAGGCGCGCTTTCCTCAGTGACCTCATGAGCAGTGATAGTATACCTCCGTTCGGCTTAATTTGTTGGATGTCAGAACTGCAGTCCAAACTGACAATAACAACCTGATAATAACCAAACACACTCTCGCACACCGATGCTGTGTGGTAATAGCCTTCACAAAAAAAAAATAAATAAAAGAGCATCATGAAAAACAAATTACGCTCATCATTATATTCATTATATAGTGCTTTGTCTTACCTTCGACTTCTCTCTGGACAGCTGCTGGAGAACAAAGAAAAACAGACGGATTTAATTTTGACAGAACAACAGCGAGGAATAATCTGCCAGCACTTGTCTCGCTGCATCTCGCCGAGCAGACGCGTGGATCAGGCGCCGCTCGACTTTTGGCTTCTTTTTTTTCCGTGTCAAAACATTGACGCTGACTGACACCATCTCCCTTTACCTCCTGAGCTTGGTCATTTCCCTCGTCAGCACAGCTATCGAGGTGTAATTACCAACATCCTTGGTTCGCCCCGTTAGATGTCGCCGACATATAATGTGATGTATGTATTCCCCCATTAAACCGTAAAGACCTTGGCGGGGTTCTTTTGAGTCCTTTTAGCTCGTGAGGACCCCTGACCTTGTGAGAGACGGCTGCAGGCTTTTCCAGACAATCATGTAATAATGACTAGCGTTCGCAAGCGGGAAACCTGGAGAGTCTGCAAAGCGGCGAGAAGAAAATTTTTTTTTGAAAAAACCCCCCCCGTTATCCACTTCCACTTTCTTGTTTGCGCTGTTGGAAACGGCGAATTTCAAAGTGCAAAGTTAAAACCTGAAGTTCTAAGTCTGCTGTTGTGCAGATTTTCCAGAGTAAGAAAATTAAATTCATTTTCTGGTCTCTCAGATAGCTCGGCGTCAAAACCACGCGAGCAGCTATCACATCAGAAATCTGTTATCCGCCGACTTCTGAGGATCGCTATCCGGCGAGCGAGAGACTCATGAACAGCAGCCTTTGAATGCTGCTGCCGCCGCCGCCGCCGCCGCCGCTGCTGCTGCTGTGGCATACTTTGGCCCGAGCTGTTCTTAAGTGGCCTCTATTGATCCCCCTCAGAAGCTCGATGAGGGAATAGATGATATATTTAGGATGGGATGTTAATGAGGTATTTGAAACTTTTATAAGAATCGAACTGGAATATTGGTCACGTCAGTCCAAATGAATGATCATTATTGGGTTCGTGTAACTGGAGCCAAACTGCACCTGTTCCAACAAAGTGGGAGCTTACGCTGACCTGTGGATGCCTGTATGTGTTGCGACCGAGGCAATGCACCAAAAAGGAGGCGACCGCGTCTCCATTTTTCCCTTCTCCGACTCGCCTCGGCTCGACGCAGCTCTGCTCCGTGCGGTTCAGGTTCATGGTTCCATTATAACTGCCTCCCACCTCAGCAGGTAAGGGGTCCTCATGCAAGTTTAAGGGTTTGAAAAAGGCCAGGTTTGATTTGGTGAATGAAGCGTTGTCCCTGCTCTCCTGTTGTCTTCGTTCCCTGACCAATCAGTGACCTACGAGGTGTCAAGATCATGTTTCCTGTTTCCAACAGGTTTTTTTTCTCCATCTTAATAGAACTATTTCCAAACTCTGGAGAGGAGAGTTGAGTCGAGCTGAATAGCTACGAATGAAAAGAGGCAAAAAAAAAAAAAAATACAAAGACGGTAACATTTCTAAATGAGGTGATGCAGCCCTGGATTCACACACAGGAGCAATGATGAACTCCCAGGAGACATCTAAATCTAAGTTGAGGTTTTGTTAAAAAATATGCAAAGCAATGTAAAAAGCATCGTTATTAGAGCCAGTAGTCATTCTGACAACTGAAAGCAATAAATAACAGCTGTGTGACAACATTAATGACCTGTTTATTTTTGCCAGTTCAGCAATGAGTTGGTATTGCGTTTATTTTAGGTCGAGCTCGTCTCCTTTTTTCCCTAAATTAAAAGTTATTTCGGGACCTAATAAATCAGCAAGTCAAAACGTTCGCATTGTTACCATGTCGACAAAAGGCCCACGGTGCCTGTTGCCGGTGGTTTGCAACGCTTGTGTACAGTACGATAACAGTGGAGATAATAAGTTGAGTAGGAGTCGGCTCGACGCCAGATCTGAAGGACGGATAAGCACTGACAAAAGCCCTTCTTGGGCTGATGCCGTCCACTCGATGCAGGTGTTCGGAGTTAATTGTATAGTAATGACTGATATTCACATGAGGAGACCTGAAGTGTTTCGAAAAGAGTGCATGGAGAAATTCACTCTGCGCTCAGTGCGGAGGGCAACGAAGGGCTTCCGAGCACGCTTTGGCGTCGGAGCTCGCTGTTTGGCACATTTTCCAGAATAATGACAAATGACATCGACTTGGTGGCCTGTTAGCTGTCTCGGTGCTGAAAATATGCAGAGAGCCATCACATTAGAAACCTGTTATCCTCTGACTTGTGAAGATAACTGCCGAGAGAGCCGCACTCTCTCACACACACATGCACGCGCACGCCTGCACGTGAGCAGCCTTTAAGTACCGCTGTAGTATACTTTGGCCCGGATTGCTGTTAAGTGGGCTTTATTGATTATCCCGTGGAGGTCAATGAGGGTATGGGCTGTATATTTAGACTGTGATATTAATGAGATATTTGAACCGTTTTTAACCTCATTATTTTCAGCAGCTAACAGCATTCGGAGCAACATCGCAACAGCAAACAACGGTTCACACACTGCATCCTTCTGAAAGCCGTCCAACACTTTTTTTTTACAGCACAATTCCTGCTTTTCGGGACTGTTTGAGTCGCGGTCAGACGTTCACTTCCCTGCCTGCTCATACGGATGCAGCGCTGCTGTGGAACTGAAACAACCTTCACATCGAGGTGCAAGCAGAAAAGGTTTTTCTCACCTTCTTGGCAGTACCTCCCCCTGAAGCTGGTATTGATACAGTCGCACAGGATCTCTCCTTGGTTAACCGAGCACAGGCCTTTGTTACTGCAAGGCGAGTGAGCCTCACATATGTAGTCCAGGTCATTGTGAACAGCCTGGCCGTCCAGCAGGATGGGGAGAGCCTCTCCGAGCTTCAAGTTGGCGACGAAGCCCCGGAACGGCGGCTCGTATTTCACGGTGCTGGACGTCAGGGCGGACAGGCGCACGTCGGGCGAGATGCCCCCGACGTACAGGTCGCTGTCCACCACCATCTCTTTTCTCTTGGACTTCACCTCCGCCACTTTCTCCTCGTTGTCCACCACCAGCCGGGTCTCCCTGTGGCTGCGGGTGAGGAGGACGCGGTGCCAGCGCTGGTCGTTGATGTACGTCTCGGTGTGCAGGGAGGCCGGCTCGGCGCAGTGGATGGTGAAGCGCATCTGGAGCCTGCCGTCGGCAATCAGCAGCTCCAGGAAGTCGCAGTTGCCCCCGTCATCCAGGTACAGCACCAGGGCCTTGGTGACGTTGGTTTTCAGAATGAAGCTGAGCTCGCCGGTCGCCTTTGCCGCCTCCCACTTGCCGTAGCGAGTCCACTGACCGGGAACACCTTCGTATTCCAGAGCTATTCCCGTGAGCACCGACCCAGCCAACAACAAAAACCATAAAGCCTTTCCCTCACACATGCCCATGTTGGTTACTATCGTCTACTTCCTGCTCCTGTGTTATCTCTAATTCATACAAATTGAACGCCGCAGTGAGTAAATGTTATCTAGTCTCTTCAATTGTCTTATCACTTTAAAGTGCCAACTCCCACGTGGTGCACAGGAGTTTCTTTAGCCTTGACTGCCTACCCTGACTCTTTTTGCCATATCTCCGCAGGGGACACGTGATGGAGCGAAGAACTGACGCACATCGCAGAATACTTTGCATCTACTTTGGATCGACTGAGAGGGAGAGAACAAACAACACGAGTGATCCACAATGCTGCGCGCTTCCTCGTCTTCGCCATCCAGTGTCTTGGCCTCCATCCAGCACTGTTCCTGTCAGTCCTCCATGGGTTTGCTAGGCAAGCAGCCTAGGTACAGCCTCCGTTCTCCTCAGCATCCTAGAACACAAATGAGGAATGTGTAATTAATCGCTGGAAACATTACTTAAAGCTGATTGTACAAAAAAGGTAAATAGTCTACAATTATTATGAGTAACGGGGGAAAGGAGTTACAAAATTTAGCAAATCGTTAAAAGAGGAAAATGTGGAGCGGCGGGAATCATCTATCGCTGTGAAAAATGCCGCGCTCCACATCGTTACAGGTGCTTTGCAACAGCTACCATAACGATCGCGGCGACGGCCAAGAGATTTCAGCAACAGGGCCCACAACACAATGCTTTGGCCAAGTCGCGTCTCAGTCTTGGCAGCCGCGCGTTCCTGCCCGCATACCGGCACAAGCAGGAGCCGAGGGTCTCGGCAGTTCGCTGAGACCTGCGCTGATTTCCAAGAAGCTGCTGGGAAGGGTCTGTTTCATAAGCGCCCCCACAGATGTTTTGGCGCAATCCGGGGCCTCACTAACTTCAGTGATGTTGAGCCCCTTAAGCCCCCTGTGCTCCCTGGACTCGAGCTAAGACGCTTCAGCCAAACAACACATGCAGGCCAGAGGCTGGAGCGATGAAGAGATAGGGAGTCTATGTTCGAAACAAACGAGTGCAGGAAAGAGAGGAAGAAATGCACTACTTCACTTCATGACGACAGAAAAAAAAGCAGGGTGTGCCTCACAGGCCTCCAGACACAAAGTAATGCACTGTTCTTTGACTTTACGTGGAAACTGCACTGACTCATTACTACCCATCAGGCAGAAAGCCCGAAGTCAAACTGGTGCAATCACCCTGTGAAATGTCCCGGGAAGCTACACATATTCAAAGAGACAAAATTTATATTCAAACAATACAAGGGGTGTTTATTTATCTTTTCATTACCCCAAGGAGAGCAAAGCCAATAATGAAACTGTTCCACTGACTAGTGTTGCCTGCGTAGCCCCCCATTCTGATGTGGCTGCCAAAAAAAAGAGAAAAAAAACCTCCACCGCGGCCCAAAACCTATTAAAAACACATAAAAATGCAATATCATTGCGTGATTCAATTAAGTGATCAAAACCCAAATCAGCCGCTGCAATCAATTAAAAGCAGCTCGTAGAAAATCAGTGGAACAACCGCAGGTGTCAAGGGTGTTTAAAGCTCACGCCATACATTGCTAATCTAATCAAACTCAAAATATGTTTGATATGGAGCCGCTTTTGCAATAGGTGCCGAGGTTTCCGCTGTTAAAAATTCACACGGTGCCCCAAAGTCACCTTGTCTCCTCAGAGAAAGAAAGAAATGCAGAAACAAAAGCACTTCACCTACCAGGGAGTAATTCGCTAAGATCTAATCAATCGGTTACAATTAAACAAGACTACAGAAGAAATGACTGAGTTAAGAAATTAAAAGTATACAAATAGATGGGGGGGGGGGGGGAAATGCCGTTTCAGTCCAAAAAGAAGAGAAAAAACTATTTGTGCATATCAAAATGAGTTCCTCTCCCTCTCATTTATGGATGGCGCTCAACAAAGAGCCGAGACATTTCATGCAAGTTTGGCCCAATTTCGTCTCTGTCACAAAGAGACTTATAACGTGTCTCTGGGCCTGCTGGGAATTGCAGCCTCTATTGGGGATCCTGCTGATGAGGGACTGCCAGCGTTGAGTTTACCCGCCGAAGGTAGATGTCGCAGAAGGAGTGCACCAAGGCAAATAAATCGAAGTTCCACCCCAAAGCTTCAGAGGGCTCCAGGCTGGAAGAAAAGCCGTCTGATAGACGGGTTTATCATGGGAATAGCTGTATCCTGGAAGGTCATAAAAACTGACACCGGATGAATAGCAATTTGCCGGGGTCAGGCCTGGCGTGTGAAATGCAGCTCTGGAGCGGCTGCGGCAGTGTCTGCGTGGTCAACTTCAGCTTGTTGTGATGCTGACAAGCAGCACATTAGTGCCGTTCTGCAGGAAGTGACAGCAAGGTATGTGGTGCTCTCAGTTTAATGGCTTCGCCACATGAGAACTCTTCGGCGGCAAGTCTCATTTACACTCATTAAGAGAAACTCGCGCTTCCATACGTCACTGTAAGACATATAAATGAAGCATAATGTCAAGGTAGAAAAGACAAACATGGCCATATGCACCCCCTGCTAAGACCTAAGAATACTTAAACGTAGTTTAGATAATAAGGTCTGCACAATACAGCCAACTGTATTGCAGTAATACATCATCGCGGCTACATTGCCAGTAAAGAGTGGGAAGACGAGGAGAAATATAATAACAAGAGTGAAAAAAAGAGTTTTTCCTGCACTTAAATAAAACTGTATTTTGAATACTGGACATGGGAAGTACGTTGTTCGGCATTCTGTATCTTTATGCATATGCAGATGCTGACTTACACTATTCTCATCCACAATTTGACATCTGTGTCTCCTGGAGTGATCACCCACTCCAGTGCACACACAACAATCTCACCAACTCTCCAAATGTCTGAGGCTCCGTGAGGGCAACGCCGGCTGAGTGGATGCAGCATACCAGGGCCCGTTTCCGGGGGGGGCTTTCGCATGCTCGTCAGGCAATGTCACTTCTTTGCACTTGTAAATAACAAACTTCAGGGCTGATTCACTTCACATCCTCCGCCGAAGATGAACCTGACACGGAAATTTGATATTAATTATTTTGAAAAAGCCCCGTCTCGCTTTAAGAACCTAGCGGCTCTCAACAGCATCCTGCGCCGAAAATATGAAGCGAAAACGTTTTTGTGCGAGCGGCGCTCGCGACCGACGATGAAACTCACACTCGTCCGAACGGATTGCGCGTTTCTTGATGTGTTCCGAGGCGAGCTGTTGGTGCACGCGGGGTCTTTGGTGAGCTTCCCTCCGCTCCTTTTGTCCAGACAATATTAATGTGTCACTCCGTAAGTGCTGTGTTTACATTCCAGCGTGCGAAATGTAGCATCGCCTCCTCTGCATCTAATGGCTTTTTCTCACTGGGTAACAAGCAATTTCTTCATTAGAAGTAAAAAAGACAATTACCCGTCATGGGCAGGTCCTGGTCTGAGGAGCCGCCAGGGGTTGTCCATTACTCTCATTTCACTGGCAGCCTGTGCCAACCCGCACAGCACAACCAGAGTCACATGCTGCCGTCCGCTGCGAAAATAGACTGAAACCTAAAACTGTGGATTCAGACAGGTCTGCCGGCCTGGTCAAGGGTTGCTGTTGTTGCGGGATAGAGTTGTTTACTCTCCACCCGCCTATTATTTTAGTCAACAACAAACATCAGGCTATAATTAACAATATGCAGAAAAACCACATTCACTAATGGTCACTGTTAAACGATGGCAGGAGTGCATTTTTTCATACCATTATATAATGTTATCCTCGTGCCAGCGCCCTTTTATGTGGGGCGCTTCAAAGTACTCAACCAATACCCATAATGCATTGTTTTGGCAAACAATACACACAAAGGTATTTTTTGAAAAGATGATGAATTTACAGTTAGTGCTGTTCTGCAGGCTGCCAGCGTTAATCAATGGGGGCAGTTACGACGGTAGCCGTGTGGTTTTATAATACACTTAAACAGAACCACATCACCACACTGGACATTCAGAGTTTATGGCTTTTCCTAATGGTCACACTCGAAGGTGGAGTGAAAAGCTGTCTGCTGACTTCATTATATACATCATATACATTAATAATAGCTTCTGCACACAGTTTAATCAGGAGCGCGTTGAATAGTATTTTACTGCGAAGCTGGTAAACTGGAACAATGACGAAATTCAGTGGTGAAAAATAAAAACAACTTTAAGATTCAAAACATTTGAAGAAACACCTGTGTTGGTGCAATCGCACGTGCACAGTATGTTCCTCATTCTACGTGCCACAGATTTGCTTTTGTGCCGAGATGGAATGTAAATATTTGAGGTCCCGCCAATTATTATGCAGCACTTGTGTGACCCAGCCATACGATGCAGCCGGAGGGGCAGGACCTGATGAGGATGACTGATGAGATACTTTGGAGGATTGGGATGTCATGGCTGCTGCTCTCCTACAAGAATCCTTTATCGCGCTGCGATTGGCCACTAGAACAGAGGCGAGCAGAGGGTGCGAGCTTTATATCACTTCGCCCATCCAACTTCTTCCCCTAAATCGATACGTTCACTTCAACGGAACATTAGGGATGGAACCAGGATCCCGCGCGTTCGCCACCGTCGCGGCACCGCTGAAGAGATCGGGCGTGACCGAGCGACTGTCGCGGAGAGTCAACCCGCTACCCTGGGGAAGGACACGGGGGCGGGCGGAGGGGGGAGGGGGGGGGGGCTCCAGGTCCAGCAATTACTGATTGTGCATGCGAAGACGGCGCGCGGGCCCCGCCTCCGCAGGAAACACGGCCCAGCGGTTCTCTCTCTCTCCGAAACCCGGTGGCTGACACCAAACAAGAGGGATCATGGTATGATACTCGGCAACATGTCAGTGAACACGGCGGCGAGTCGAAAGCGTCGCTCAGGCGGTATCGACTGGATGAAAGGTGGGAGCGGATAACAGGAGGTGGACTGTGAAGTGACAAAAAAAATAAATAAAAGCCTAAATATAACCGGCTCAGTCGGCTGGAAAAAATATCATTCAGAAAATGCCGGGTCGAGAGGTTGGAACGAGGTGGAGACGCAACAGGTATTCCCAATTTAGTCTCCGTGCATTGGACGCACGTCTGCGCAATTATACGAGAAAAACGTACGAGACGGGCTCCAAGCAGCAACGTGTCAATGAGCCACTGCGGCACTTACTGTAACTCTTTGATATTCTAATGCTGCTTAAAATGCAGAGGCATGTTTGATGTAATCACATATGGGGTCCACAACTGCTTGTCACGGAGGCATTTTGCGGCGTGCCGTTTGACTGTTCCCCATATAGGCGACGCAGCTTAAGGTCCCCTTGTCTCGCAGCACCCGTCGCTTTCTTTTTCATGCTTCGATGAACTGCGAGCGTCCTGGAAATTATCCCTCTTATCTACAGTTTATCCAAGCAGGTTCGAGGATTACAATGCAGAAAAATGCCGCATTCGTACCCAATGTACCACGAGCGTATTTCTCTCCAGCTGTTTAGCCCTCTACTTTTCATCCATCTCTCTTTTTTTTTTTTTTTTTCGTTTTCTATTAGGGAACCAGTGGAGGTTGAATACCCAGTCCCTCTGTAAATGGAGCCTGCGAGACTATAAACGCAGTTTCAATAGGCCTGGAGGAGGACGCGTAAGGAGATCTGCTTTCAATATGCACGCCCAGTCTACTGGAGGCATGGGTGTGTCACGGGTCTGTGCGCGCACTGGAGGTTGTGCGGGTGCTAATGGCTTCTTGCCACACCTCTGCAATCTTTTACCCCCCTCCGTGTTTGGGGCTTCAAAGTCTGAGCCGCGCTGGGAGCAAAAAAAAAAAAATAAAAAAAAATCGGGGCATATCTTTGGAAATTAATTACCGAAATAAATTACAAATATCCATCGGGGTATTCATAGCATCGGGGGCATCGCGTTTGGGCCACGAGACTTCCCGGGCTGTGTCGAAGCAATTCCACTGTGCGGCGAACGCTCCAGAAATAACCCCCACCACCCACCCCACCCCCCCGCCTCAGATACACCGCCGGGACCGAGACACGTGACGGCGAGATGCTGCGTGGAAATACGCCAGGCGCGAGCCCAAAGAGCGCGGCAGCCGGAACGCGCACGCCGAGCTCAGGTGAGGATTCGTCTCAGCCGCGGAATGCCCGCGAAAAAAAAAAAGAAAAAGCGAGCACCGGGTTGGCTTCCCACATTAGTGGCGCACAGCACGCTGTGGAGGCAAATACTGACTGTTATTAAATTAATTAATGACTGGAGGAATACTGTCATATAACTGCGTGCCTGTGCTGTGTTTCTCAAGTTCGCTGCCCTCGGCGTGATTTAAATACAGAGCAGACGCATCCTCTGAGTGGGAGAGCAGACAAATTAAAGTCTGTTGAATCACTAAAAAGCATTTTATGTCAAGCGAGAGGAAAAACTTCTGCGAGGATTATTACAATCATCGCAGATAGGAAGCGCGAACGGCATAATGGAACGCGCGGAAGCAGAATCCAGCCCGGGCTTTTATTTTTGGGGACAATCGGCGCCCAAAAACGCGCTGAAAAAAATTTCCAGCCGTTGAAACTTGGGAGGCAAAACATTTTGACTGCTGTGTAATTTTTCGGCACTGAAAAACAACACTTCAGTAGTTTTGCTTTCTCTGAATCATCGACGCATCCCCGGAGCAAGTTTTTGTGAATACAGATCATCACAGCGAATCGATTTCTTCCATTAGGCCAGAAACACCTCTCCGAAGACAATATGCGACCATGTAAAAAAAAAAAAAAAAAAAAAAAGTCCTGCTGGTGATTCACAATAAAGTTTTTGGCTGTTAACACATCTTCCTGCTTCCAAATCACGACACAACTTTTTATTTTCTTCATGTTTAATCTGTTTTTCCCCAGGAGGCAGAGCTCATGGGGAACGACTCCATTTCCCCCTAATTGCGACAACATTTTCTTCCTCTATAAGGAAACACAGAAGACTGTTTAAAAAAAAAACCTGTCCTATTTATCACAAATATATTTGAGGAGCTCAGACACACAGGAAATAAAACGTGAGGATCGGCGTCCTGGGAGAGTGCTGCCGCATAGCCGACAAAGGGACTGACCACGAGGCGCTCCCGCTCCACCGAACCCGAAGTCCAGCGTGTGCCGACGCTCCTGCTTCCGCACGCAAAACCCTCCAACGTTTATCGAAAAACTCCCGACTGTGCAGGAATTGCGACAGAGCCCTGAAAAAAAATCCGTGCAGCCACGTTCCCAAGTTGAAGTGCGCCATGACATTTTCTCATTATTATGCAAGATTTCAGGACATTCCAATTCGCCCCGAATCACTTCTCTTTTTTTTTTCTTTTTTTTTTGTTAAGCGAAATTGTTAAACGAACTGACGGATTCGGCGGAGGACAGACCAACCTGTCCTCGTCCCAAACGTGACAAAAGAAAAGGCTTAATTGTCGGCGCTCGTTGAAATGACTTACATTTCCATAAATTGTCAGCTCCAGTGGTTATTAGCTACATGAAGCAAATATTGGAAGACGTCAGAGAACAGAGCGTGGAGAAAAAAAAGCAACACATTTCCATATGGAGGCGGGTCAGAAGGAGCCGGATGGCTCAAAAACAGGACTTTTCTCCACGCAGACTGTTTTTCTTGTGTCAGAACATGAGAGAAAGATGCTAATTTGTTTAGAGGGAAGAATATGCATACATTTATGGAGATCGTGTGCTCATTGGAGGATTGTTCGTAATGATGCTCGAGCAGATTCCGCGCACTCCTGCCGCTCTCTTCTCTTGACTTCTGCTTTCCTCCAGCCAGAATCACCTGATCTGCAATTTGGATGTCAATCTTTTCTTCCAATTATCATTCCGCCTGTGCTTCCCCAGAGACAATCACTCTCTGCTCCCCGCTCTTTAAAAGCCATTTAGAAACAATCACTGTGCCGTTTACACACCTAGAAGACCCTCCTCCCTCTCAGCATCTCCTCCTCATCTCTTTAGCCCGGTTGGAGGAGTCGCTCCCTTCACTGTCACCGCTCTGTCCCGCTCCACCAACGCCGCTGTCGCCTGGGTCACTCCGCTACGATGTGCTTATGACTTTGTTGCTTCTTTCACCGCCGAGTCTAAAAAAAAAAGCCCAAACTTGTGTCGACTTAAACAGTTGTGTCAAGCTCGTAGGTCACAAATCCAGCATCCCTTCGCTCTTATTCAGCTGTCACACTTTGAGCACACTTAACTTGGGACAGAGAGAGAATCCCCAAAATCACCAGAGTAGCCAGATAAACTCCGCCTCCTGTCATTCGGACTGCAGCAGTGAACCCCCAAGCAAAGCTACACGTGCACAGGTAGAACATGGAGAGGCCGCACAGGCTGACAGGCCGGGAATCCATCAGGTAAATTGTCACTTTGAGGCTCGACTTCTGCCGCTATCACCATCTGTCCCTAAATGTAACCCTGCTATTATCATTTTTACATACTAATTATGACTGTTACCATGACAACAATGCTCCAGTACGCTTGTTGCTGAGGCTCTACAATGGTGGGAGTCACTATTTTCTCCCTTAAACTACGGAAGTTGCGGGTCCTATGGAGGACGCCTATATGTCACTCAGTGGGAGTCGATCTGTCAGCTCAATTCCAGAATGACACAAATAAATGGGCACGACTTCCATCAAGGCTTGATTTTTTTTTTAAACCCATCAGGAGAGACAAAATCAGGGTGAAGCAGTCGGATGCCGTAAATGTGATCTGAGTCATCAGCCATCTCACTAGCAGGGTCACGGTTTCTTTGCCTCCAAGGATGTCCCAATATGTCTCGACTGGGCACGGCATTCATCTTGACTGCGTCGCGCTTCCTACCACACCATATTCCGTCATCACACCGAGTCACGGACCCGCCATGAGTTTGCAAATAACAATCTCTCCGTTACACATAAAAAAAGGGGAGAAGCAGAGAAGCTGCGGGAGATTTAGATCTACTTGAAAAAGGAGATCACGAAGAAAACTTGGAAGAAATAGACTTATTTGAGTTGCAATGACAAGCTTGTCGAACAAAGAAAGTATTTCATGCGAGGAGATTCGGTATGTTCAAAAATATACAACATAGAAAGGGAAATAATCATGAAAGACTTATATAACGGAGGTTTTTGAGAGGAAAAATAGGCATGTTTTCAGAGGTACTGAAATGAACGGATTTAAATAGGACATGCATGCAAATATAAGCGAGCAAATGGCAGCAGGAGGTTGTCACTCAGACCATGATATTGCCCGGGGACCTACAGCACAGTTACAAGGACAGCACCCGCCCTCCACCCTGCAGCACCCAGGACGAAGCCACAGAAGGTTGCTCAGCTGTGTGGGATCACTCTAACAAGCTGCTACCTCAGTCTGGCCCAGCTGAAGCTTTTTACGCTGTTTGCCGGGCGCCTATAAAAGCGGCCTCAGTGAGCTGTTGTCGCTGGGCGCCGGCTCGGAATAAATTCCCCCAGTGTGAGCCTGCGACTCCTCAGTGAATCCCTATCACGCCTGATGAGGACTTCTCTTCAGAGCGAGACTGCGAGCGCCAGACATCCAACGTTTTATTCTCTTCTCGCATCTCTTCAACATGGTTTTTTTTTTCCAACTAAACTCGCATGCAAGATTCTGAAATTATATGACAAGAGTAAACATATTTTGATCTTTCATGTGAACATCTAAACTGCTCATTCTGTAGGATTTTTACCATGAACGACACTGTTATGTTGTTCAGCAGGTGCCACACTGGAAGGTCACATACCGCTGAGGCTGAAAATGATGAATGCAATTAACCATTTAACCAGTTCAATCTAAATAACTACCAAAAGAAGCAACATAAGAATGATACACAGTCTTTAAATGATGACAATATAAAGAACAAGACGATGTTGAATCACTGATTCGTCTGTAGTTTTTACAAGCGTCGCTAAAAAGATCACATATAAGCTTTATAAAAGTAAAGATCTGAAATACAAACAGTGGCAACCAAACGAAGCCAAAGTCATGGAAGACTTTTGACTCCAGGCGTCAAACGCGAAAACCTCGGATCATTCGCCAACGACAGCGTACTTGCACACTGCAGCGACCACGATTCAAACATCATGTTAACCTTGCGTTTTTAGCCCGAGGCAAGACAGAACCACTAATCCCTGGTCAGAAGACCTCCGTGACCTCCTGGTAGTATAAGAATGGCACAAATCACAGATGTACACTGCTACGTGACCACAGAGTCAGAAACCCGCAGCTCGCTGAAGTAGCTGCGCCGGGCACTCTCGCTTTGACGTAGGTCATATTCCTCTGCCATCACAAGATAAAGAGCCTCCAAATGCGCGAATGACTGTGAGGTCGCAAGTGGACGCATGCGAACGGTGTCGATGCTAAAAGTGCGCCAGGAAGCAGGAGGCTCATCCCAACTTTTAAGTGCTTGCATGCTAAAAGTGAGCGCAGAGACTGATGGTTCTGCCAGCTTTGGACAAATGAAATTTTGACAGGATGATTGAGACGAAATCTGAAGGGGAACAACAAAGTGACTGAAACGTCCTGAAAGTGGCGCCGAATCAATAACTGTGACATTTCACTTACAACTGCCCTTAAAAAGTCACCAAAATCTGTAAAAACAATCTGCCGAGTGGCAGATGTTAAAAAAAAACAAAACAAACTTCACAGCAATTCGACCGTTTGATTTCGAGATGGGTCAGTCTTGGGTGTTTTTTTTTCCCTTTTTTTGGTTGCTCTTTTCAGTTGTAGCCACTTAAATTCTGGTAATATCTGAAGTTATATTGCAGCTCGGGTGATAAGAGCACAGCGAAGGACTCACAAATTCTATTTGTGTTAATACATCACCTTGTCTGACTCGAATCACCCTTGTTTTTGCGGTTAATAGCAGGTCCGGTTCTTTTCAAAGGTCAGTTTGAAGCAATTTGCAATATTTGCAGTCAGCCCGGGTTATTTGTCATGTGTGTCGGGCAGTAATTTGACGAGGATGCTGTTTGTTTATCCAACGCTTTTTCTCCTCTTTCTTCCCTCTCACTTCTGCAGGAGTTCTTTAGAGAAGCGTCCACATCTTTGAACAATGGGAAAAAAAAAAAAACCCACAAGCTGTCTGAATAAATTTGTAAGATCATTTCCCTCCTTGTTTGGAGCACATTTGTGGTCAGAAGTTAGTGTTTTATGGTTAAAGAAGAAACAGATGATCATGCATAGCGAAGCGACACTTCATCTAATGAGATTTGACAGCAAAAATGTGGCAACTTTGGACACTGCCTTCAGACTTCCTGTTTTGTTTTTTTTGCTTCTTTATGTTATTCGGCTTTGTTATTTGCATTTGAGAAAAAGTCTTTATCACTTGTTTTCACCGTGTTCACCCTCCTGAGTCACAGAAAGGTACACTTTGTAAATGAGTTGCATCGGCGTCCCTGGATGGAGCTTTTTTTTATTCTATCATTAGACACGCAATACTTGTTGTTTCCCCTTGCTTGCAGTTAGGCTAAGCTCGCTGTCTAAAGGTTGCAGGCTCACAGTTGATACAGACCGAAAAAGCGACACCGATCTCGTCGTGCTGCTATTCACGAGAACGCTAATAAGCATATTTATACATGTGTTTGACGGTCAAATGCTCGGGGACGCTCATTTTCCATTTATTAAATGCAGCTGTGTGTAAACATTCCCCGCTCTTAATTTGGTGTCGTTCAATTATCAGCTCCGGCGATGATTTTTCCTTGCACATGAAAGGCGAAGGTGAGGCTCCTTCCATTCGCACGTCACCTTTTGTGGGGGGGGGGGGGGACGACGACACACGGATACCGTTTGTCACTAACGTGTAGGCCAGACACGACGTTTTGGTACAACTTGTAATTGGAACATTCTGATGTTGTTTTTTTGGCTTATCTCTGGGCATCTGTGTTGTCGTTCTAGTCTCTCGGCGCGAGGAGAGAGATGCTTTTTTTATTTTTTTATTTTTTTTCCTTTCCCCTCACAGTGCATGATAGTGTCCCCGACTTCAAATGTATGTCATGTTGCAAACAACACTTTCTCTTCCTCTCCCGGCTTTATGAATCTTACATTTTATGCCTTCTACTTTTGCTCTGTAGTCGGGTCTTTTTTTGGAGGCAACTTCATTGGAATAGCTCAATTTTTCATGAGGGGGTTATGCACTTGTCTATAGTGGTCGGTGTAACCTGAAACTTTAATTACTCACGGATGACATCGGATATTTACTTATGTATGTTATTGTTGCGGATGCGGCTTCCCCGGCAGGTGCCGTGCAGGAGACGGCTGAGTCGGTCCGCCGGCAGAGATGAATCGCTTGCTTGGTTTGTTACTCCTAAGTGGCGTCAATAGTACAGTAGAAAGTTTTGCAGCTGGCTATTGTTTATTATTGAGCAAGAGACAAAAAGAATCCGGGGTGACTCCCTGCTGGGATGTCTGTACATTATGCTGCTGCGTCTGTTCAACAACAGCCGAGTATTTCTTACAACAAATGACCAACGCGTTGCTGATATTGAACCTCGATACTTGCGATTGCCGACTCGTTTGAGTATCCAAACTTTGCGAGACTGGATTTTTTGTGAATCAGATGTATTGATCTGTTGCTATGTAGAGTGTGTTGTGTGAAACGGAAAGCCTGGGTTTCGGGCCTCTTTGTGGTAATTTGATATTTAAAAGAAAAGGCTTTTTTGAAGAACGTCGATGGTGTCAACTTGTTACAGTTTGACTTAAACCACCCTCTAAATCCCCCCCCCCCCTTTTGTTAAAACTCACTTTCAGATGACATCATCCACTGTTTTTTGCATCGCAGTTGCTTTTGTCATGCCGGG
>JASSRZ010000006.1:14049035-14063429 GCA_032164315.1 Malacoctenus gilli
GCCATCATCCACTGTTTTTTGCATCGCATTTGCTTTTTTCATGACTCCCCCCCCCCCCCCCATTGGTTCTCTTCCAGTTTCAAAATAGATCGGTGACTCGTGGTGAGCTCGAGTTTTATCCTCATATATCACTGAATCCTGTCCAGGCTCCGTATAAGTTATGGTTTCTTTGAACTACAAAGAGGTTTTACAGACTTGACTGCAGGTGATGTTGTCATTTTCACATCTGCATGGAGCGTGCGAGGCTGCAGGCTGCAGCCGCTCCAAAGACTGCCAAAGCACAATGCCTGGAAAAGGGAAGAGAGAGACTACTTTATGGTCGACAAGAGTTTTTTTCCTTGGAGGCCCCACAGGGTGACAGGACGCCAGTCCACACGAGAAATAGCTTCCCCCCCTGAAAAAAGGGTGTTTTGGGGTGGGGTTTTTTTTTACTCTCTCGTTTTTGCCGGGATTTACTCGCTTTGGAGGCGCTGAGAGGCAGATTTTTTTTTTTATAAACCGGTCAAAGCCTGCTGCGTCCTCTTGTTTCCAGGCTTGGTGGTAAGATAAATTAGCTGTCTACTGGCAGAAGCTTAATATTTACTGTACAGACATCAGGGTGCCATTAATTATCTTTTCTAACCCCGCTGTAAGACAGCGAGCGAGCAAACTATTTTCCACATGCGATGAACTTTTCCTGTAGCGCTGCTGCTGCGCTGGGACTATTCTCTTACCAAACGCATCCTAAAACACAACATCATTATATTCCTCACAAGGCGGATATTTTAGATTCGATAATAAAATTGGCATCCGCACAAAAAAAAGAAAAAGAAAAGAGTCAACCACGCTGAGGTTTAATTCGTGCGTGCATGTTTTGCCTGGCTTGCGTTTGCAAAAACATTTTTTTTCCCCCCCTTCGACTGCGATCTAAAGGGATGTAATCACCACCCTCGTCAACATCTGCATCAGCGCCGTCCTCACCCTTGCTATCAGGCATAAAGTCTTCATCATCAACAAAGCCATCATTATCCTCATCTTCATCATCCACTTGATCCTCATCTTGACCATTAACTCACATCCCTGCATCAGCTGCTACCCCGATGATTTATATGTTGCATAATTTAAAGAGATGTATAACCCCCCCCCCCTCCCCTTCTGATACCGCCGCTGCTGAAAAGAGAATATTGGTCGCTTCTCTCTCCCCACACGGCCCCCCGCACAAAATGCTTGCCTCAGACAGGAGCGCAGCCTTCAGAAAACACTCATAATACCTATAAACATTCATCGATCACGTGAGCTTCTGCAACATTTGAGGCCACGCTATGAGCCAGTTTGCTGGGACAGCTCTTATACGCAGGCAAAAAAAAGGGGGGGGGTTGGTGCTGTAAAACACAGTGTTTTACAGCACCTGTGGATAAATATGAACAAATATGGTCCTGTGGCTCCAACCACACTCAAGCAGAACAAGCAATTTGAAGTTCCTATCTACTCGCCGCGACACCATGTCGACCATGCACACCGAGTGCATGTCAACAGAATAGACCTCTCCATTTCCTCTGTAATGCGGGGCGCTACAACAGCTGACATTTTCACAAACCAGCAAGCCAGGTAATTAGGTAACTAGCTACAAGCAAAAACATGCTGCACAGTCTCCTCATTAAGCGAACATAAATGTACTGTAGGCGTAGTAGGGATAAAATGCATGCACATCTGCTTGCGACATACAGCTATAACTGTAATACCATTAGAAATGCTTTTCTCGGAGATGTTATTTGGTCGGGTTCCCGTGGAAAGGGGGGGGGGGTGAAAAAAAAAGAGCGATTTAAATGACAAGACGACAGGCTTCATCCTGCTTATTCACTAGCAGGCTGCAAATGAGGCTGCATCACTGTCTCCCTGCTACCCAGCAGGATCAGAGCACCACCCTTATCACACACTGAGGTGGAGGTTGGGTTCTGGCTATCAGGGGCTCAGCTCAAAGGCTCCGGGAATATCCGCAGACAGGTTTCGGTGTGTTCTATCCTCAGTCAACACCGAATTCTCTCACTCGATTCTCTGTGTTGAGCTGAAATCCGATTACACGCAGGAATATAATCGCCGCTGAAATGAAATATCTGTTTTAGGTATGTTAATATTTCTCGTACATATATATCTAGATATTTTCAACTTTCTTTTTTTTTCCCAACAGCCTGAAATTCCTCATTTGCCTCCCACTCCACTGCGTTTCAGCGCATAATGACGTGAGTGATGTGTGTGGACGAGCGAAGGAATGGCGTGGAGCGCCATTTAGTCAGACGCTGTCAATCTCGCGCAGGTGGGCCGGAGCAGGAAGGAGTGGGAAAGTCTTTTAGTTTGGCTTCATGAATGCGTTTGATATTCTGATGCCACAGTGTGATCCCGCGGTCCCGATGTTGGAGGAAAATGCCCGGCGTCTGCGCGAGCGCTCAGCCCTGCATAAGAACAATGTAAGGGCTGCATTGATGAGGGCATGTTCCTTCGGATTTCAGCCAAGCATGAAATTCGGCGAGGTTTGAGTGGCAGCTCGCTGAAGTTGAAGGCAGCGACATCAAAATGCAGCAGGGGAGGGAGCGATACTGTTCGACTTTATTTCGCAGCTCTGACTAAGTTCTATTTGAATGATTGCGAGGTGAGCGGGACGAGGAAGAAACATTCGATTACAAGCCTGCTATCTTACGCCGTGCTAAAGCTAAGAGACAGATGGCAGCGCTATCTGACAGACAGACAAATCCATCTTGTAATCTTTTTTTACTCGCAAAATCACAAGAAACTAACGAGGGTGGTCACAATTCGGCTTCAAGTGCACTGTGAAGTATGAATTCGAAATATAGGTTTAAACCAATGAGATGCTTTGATTGTACATGTTGCACCGTTGAACTGAATCGAATGCCTTTGATGAAGAGATGAAAAATCCAACACTTGGACGTTATGAACGATCTTTTAACTTCAACCACAGTCCAATTCAAGCGGTGTAACACGATCAGTACTCCTCCAACCTCCCGATAAAGGACAGCACAGTATATCTTTGGATTCAAATCCCATAAAAAAAAGAAGAAACTGACGTTAATGAATGCAAACACAGCGATGTGGGGAAGATAAGCTAAATATTGGCAGCACTTATTGAGTTCTCACCAATGTGCTGCAGCTCAGCAACTCAAAATAACACCTTATCGGGAGACACCAGGAGCTTCTGAAAGACGAACTCAACCAACTACACATCTCAGAGCTGCGTTGCTGAGCCTTGGTTTTTTTCCCCTTCTTCTTCTTCTTCTTCTTCTTTTTAATTCAATCTGTCAAAACATACACGGATCCAAAAGCAATAAAAAGAAAATACAGATATCAAAGATCAATGAGGCACTTCTGTTCCTGTGAAACTTGGTGGATTTGCACATCCTTTCGCGGTGCCTCTTCAGGACTGGTTATGCAAATACTCTAAAAGACAACTATCATGAAAGCCCGGCGAGTGATTTTTATTGCAAATGACAGACCTTCCTGCTCAACTTTCAAGGAAGACTCGGATTGCTGCCGAGACGCCGTCCTCTTGTAGGACGCCACGTATGAATGCGCGCACGGAAGAATTAGCTCCTCGCCGAGACACCGTCTAAAATACATGCTCAAAAAATTTAATGAGACAACCAGTCCCTCCTGTGCCTCAGTGACATTACCACGAGCCATCATTCAGCACTGCTCTTGCTTGTGGAGTTCAGTCATTTATACAGTATACTAATGATGGAAATGTTTGCCCTTGAAATCTCAGTTAATAAGCAGCTATGTAATGACATCCATGATTAGATCATCCAGTGCTGTCACATCTCATCCTGAGGAGGATGCCACCAGACAAAACGGAGAGTGGGAGCAAGCAAAGATCCTACTCGCCGATTCTTTTCTTGCCACACATGTAGACAAGCCCGCGACATGCACACTCGCGCACACACACAAACACAAACACACACGCACACTCCTCCGCTGCTGCAATGCAAAAGAACAGCCTGGGTTAATCTTGGGTAACAGCTTCTTGGCCGGGATCAGACAGCTTCACTAAGACCCAATGAATGCTGACATTGATACGGCACGGAGCCTCCTCACACAGGTAGGACACATGAGACAAACGCCTTTATAGACCAGGCAGCCTCGGGCAAGGATAAGATTGATTTTGCAATGCAGCATTAGATGAGATTTCCGATGCATACTATAACAAATTAGCATGAATCTGTTCCCCATGAGAGATGCCTGATGACACCGTCTGAATTGAAATAAACGACTGTCCCAGTGTTTACCACGCCAGCCCCTCATGCTGCAGTCCGTTGGCCATCTGAGTGTGACAGGCCCAGTTCAAGCACGCCACGGATCAGCGTGATGGATGGACAGTCAGGCAGCTGCTAAAAATCTTTTGATTCGCGCCGAGCCCGCCGCTCGCCGGTCAGCCGCAATCCGCCTCAATCGGCCGTTGGCCCTAATGTGACATGATAAGGACGGGGAGGTGGGGGGTGGGGGGGGGGACAAAAGCTGCCGGGGTCCCACGCTTCGGTTTTCCCTGCGCCTCCTTGTGAAGTCCCGCTTGCCGCCCATATGAGAGTCTGGAGGATATTAGCTCGGAAAAGATAAAATGCGGCTGCCACGGAAAGTAACGTCGGGTATGAAAGAGAAAGATTCATTGAGTGATCTGCAACTAAGATAGTGTAAGACCTCCGCAGCCCTGTCAGAAGTCCCTGGCAACAGATCTGATGCAAGCTCAATCAAAACATTTCAAGTGGCCAAACACCAGTCGGGATTTTTTTAAACCCCCCCCTCCCCCCCTCCTCAAACTTAGACTGCTGAGGTGATGCAGATGATACGTGTTATCAGACTGACAGTCAACCGAGGTAAAAATGTTTGACCTTCCTCATGTCACGGGTGGTTTTTCCTTTTTTTGTGTGTGTGTGTGTGCGCGCAGAGGAAGCTGGCTTCTGAACACATTTCTTTAAAGATGGCACTGATGTAGCGTAAAAGAAGCCAGCTCTAGTGCCATCATGAATAATGCATTCTATCCAGCCTGTTGTTAGACTTGCGATTTATCTTATTTCTTGACATTCATTACTAAAGCGTTGGGGAATGCCAAAACCAAATATAGAACATGCCAAACCCAAATATCGCACTGTTATGCAATATATCAACGCACGCAAATGGGAAGATATGTTTAAAAATGAATGATTCTTTACAGTCGGTTCGACTCACAAATTCCGGAGACACGCACACACACAAGATATTAGAGCATGAATGCCACCAAATGTCTCTGAAGATGAGACTAACGAGAGCGCAGAGTAGTTTTTTTTTTCTATTTTTTGGCCACCTCCAAATTTCCCTCATCAGGACCGGGTGGTGGATTTGGGCCTCGTTACGCTGCCGTCTTTGGAGCACTGTAACTGCATAATGTATACCCTGACAGGGTGATATTGTGTTTTATATCTCTGAGGGCACTGATTATGCTGCCTGGGCACATTTTGGTTAACAGTGCAGTTTCAGCTTCCCGTTTTTTTTTTTGGTGCTGTCACACGGTCGCGGCGATGAATGAGCTGAAATACTTACATTTGCAGTGTAATGCAACACTTCTGAGTGTGCGCGAGCTACCTGAACAGAGCAGGGAGACGAACCTGCTTTCTTTAACTGCTGGGTCACATATTTTAAGTTGGGGAGTAAATGCTTCTTTTAAATACCACCTTCAGGGGCTTTTTTTTTCCCCCTGCACTCCAAGAACTCACGATTCCTTTTTTGCTATTTTGGTCGAGCGAAAGTGGAAACGTACCACAATGTAACAATGATTCAGATTATCTTATTTTTGTGCTGCTTTGCTATTCTCGGTCTACAATAGCCTCCTAATCAAGACCAGAGGCTGATGAGAGTCTGCCGAGGAAACACCGAGGGGGCAGTTTATCGTCCAAGTTTTGGAGGAAATACTTTATTTCCCCGACATGGCCACGAGTTAAACCGCAGAGAAATACTCATCAAAACAAAAAAAGGTAGACTCAAAAATGTGCTGCGAAGCAATCAGGCCAGATCTAAACTTTCTAACTGATACGAAAGAAAAGCTTTCATTTGTCCCCAAGTCTCCTCTCCATTTGATTTTCGGATTCATCTTTGTCCCGAAATACAATGAAATTAATTTCAAGCCAAAAAAAAAAATACTCATTTCAGGCTATCAGTCTCCCACCAGTTAGAAAATTCAAACATAATTCCTGCTTCATCATGGCTGCGGTGGCTCCAGCTAAAATGTGAGCGGGTATATTTTTGTCATGCACATATTTAATAAATTACAGCCAAGCTTTTCAAAAGAAGACGGAAAAAAAAACATTTTTTTTCACAGTTTCTCTCGCAATGACAGGCTCCAATGTACCAACCTTTGCTGAATCCTGAGCAGCATTCTGCTTAGGGAAAATTACAGACCACCTTCCATCCCAATCCACCTACTGTACCACCTGTGGTGAAAATAACTGGCAATTTCTCCGTCTATTATTTCATGGATGTATAACAAGACCAATCACGCTTTCCAGTTGCCACCACATAGGTGAATTCTTTTTTTAAAAAGCCTTTTAGATATTCCGACGGTCCACATCTGGACCTTTGTGCCGTTTTACAGCCCCGTAGCAACTCTTTAAAACAAGTGGCACAATGACCCAGATTGTAGGTTAACCAACAGTTCGCTGCTCGTGCCATATCTCTGACCGCAAGACTCCTGGCGATGCGAGTGGCGCTGTGTGCGGGGTTTCGGTCGTTTGAGCGTTTTGCCTCAGCTATTTGTGTAAAGTTTGTTATCATGCAAAAATAATGAAATAACCCCAAACTCGCCAAAGGTGTAGAGAGACAAAGATCTCCACAGTGACCTTTTTTTTTTGTTGTTTTTTTTTTTTGTCTTCACCATCCAGGGACATAATCCCTGTTTGGCTGTGCAGCTGGCATGCAACTGAGTCACGCGTCAGCCCTGATTAGAAGCAGCAGTGGTCCGCGGGCCCCGTTCCTCTGCCAGAGCCAGGAGTGGAAAAGGCCAGGGCCACCACTTTCAGTCTGTGGATATGACCTTGATGGGGTATGATAGAGAGGAAGCGACACGATTCGCAATGCCACACAATATCTGTAACCTTCCACTTCCCCAGTATGCACGCTGAAGCTATTGAGCTGTGACACACAAACAGTCCGTCTCTCTCTCTCTCTCTCTCTCTCTCTCTCTCTCTCTCTCTCTCTCTCACACAAACTCACACACACACCATGTCAACTGTGCCCTGTTGTTATTTCAAGCAGTCTCCTCCTTCATGTCATCCAGACATCCATCTCTCTTTGCATATTGGCTGGTACTTTGTGCGCGATATCTTAATTTGAAATTTCTTGTACATACTCAGCAGCTGCCACTTCAATGCAAGAGTCAAATCAGTTTTAAGCAGTAATGACTCAAATATGTTGAAACATTGAGCTGAACGTTCAGTAGCATAATCGCCACTCACGATGCATCCTAATAAAAAACAGCCATGAAAATAATATCAATGGAAACAAATTCCAAAACAATGGTCGTGTGTATTGATTCTTTTTATAACTGCAGTGGCACCATTTCTTTTTAAACGCTAACTCTGCCTAGCCCCCCTTGTATCTCATTGGAGGCAGCAAGAGAGACAGATGTCTTATGAGTCAGATCATAGCAACACGAGTGTGGTAAATATGGCACTGAAGGCACCAAAAATACCAAATGATGAGCAAAATCTTGGCAATTACGCGCCCCGTGTCACAACAGAGCTCTGAGAAGTGAGGAAAATAAACATGTGAATTGTACGGAGTGCTGCAAACGTCAAGGGAGCATGGCGAAGGGATAGTAAAATGCAGGCTTACAAAAACAACCCCAAAAAAAGGGGAAAAAAAAGCCAATGTGACCCACCCTGCTGTTTTACTGCTGCCTGAAAATATCATCATAAAAAAAACACTATAAGCACAAAAAGTCGTGCTCAGCATTGCATAAATTGTGTCATGTTTGGAGCTTTGCAAGCCGGGTCTTTGTTGTTATGTAGCGCTCACTGAGGAAAAAAAGAAAAAAGAGGCTGAATATGTGGCTCACAAAAAGAGATTAAATCACATTTTAAATTGTCAGCCTGTTTTCAATTCAAAGGTTTTCCAAGTGCTGACGAGAAAAAAAGTGTACAATCTGACATGCAACACTCCTGTGGCGTCCACAAGTGAGGTGCGAGGCGACTGCTTGCAACAGCATTTAAATGAAGCCGGTCGCTCATTTCAGGTGAAACATGAAATCCGAGCCAGGACTACTGTAACCTGCTGTGCGAGTACCAACCTTTCGGGCTCCCTGTTCAGGGGGACTCAGTAACAAAATGTGTCGGATTACAGTTGGAGTGGAATTTGCAAAGCAAATAGGTTTGCAGGAGGTGCAGGTCGGGGCAGCAGACTCCCGTGAGTTGTGCCGCGGCGGCGCTGGTGGAGCTCTGAATCTTGGGCACCTCCCCTCTTCTTCTTCTTCTTCCTTCTTTGATAAATTAATCTAATTATTGGGGAGGGATATCAAGCTGTGACCCGGACTTATTGCCGTTTTCAAGTGACGGCGCTGACGGCACACGCTCAAAAGACAGAGCAAACAAATCCTCGGATGGAATTACAATATTAAAAGCCTCCAGTCCGCCAGTTTCTGCAATCCTGAGCACAATAGATGACGAGAAAGTGAACTGTCTGCCTATGTTCATTCATTTGGAATATGCGGGGCTTTAAACGAGTGTGTGGGATCCACTGACATCTCCATCTCTTGTGAAAACAGGAGGTATTTTTAAGCGCGAGCTCGAAACGTGAACATCCTCTCCTCGGTGGTCAACCCTCCTTAATTGGTGCTACCTAATCTGCTGTATGGAGGCAGCAGCTTCCTATGGGAGTATTGGGACCCAGCTGGAGGTGGTAGGAAACGCTGCCTTATCTCTCAGGTAAAAAATAAAATCCCCCAATGTTCACAACTTTTCTTCCCCTCGTTCTGAGGATGGCTCGGAGCTGACAGCGGGTTCCCTTTGTTGCAAACGACGCGGCGGCGGCTGCTCCTGGACTCAACTCCTGCCTGCCTGCCTGCCTGCCTGTCTGTCTGTCTCTCTGTCTGCCTGTCTGTCTGTCCGTCTCCTTCCGTCTTCCCTTCCTTCCTTCCCTCCCTGTCTCTAAACTGGCCAGTCCTCTGGCACAGAACATGAAATCCCTCTCAATAATGAATAGGCTACCTCAAGCATTTCCGAGACAAGGGCCCTGCATGCTGCATGACTCAAAGACCACCTTAACTTCACTTTTATACATATAAAAAATTAATAGCCGGGCGAAGCCGGCATGTGGCATCTCGCGGACAATCAAACAATAGATCGAGCTGCTGCTCTCCATATCTCCACCGGAGCTGCAGCCTTTAGTCAAAGGGAGGGAAAAAGCCCCCGCTGTAGCCGCCGAAGCCCGACCACAGGGCATGTCTTCCGGCACGCAATTAAGCCACCTCATCCGCAGCCGTGTTGGATTTGGAAACCATACCTCTCTCCTCCACCCACCTCCACTGACTGTAAACACCGGCGGCGATAATGAGAATAATGATAATTAAAAAAAACAAGCAGCAACAGAGGGGCTGCTGCTGCCGCCGCTGCTGCTGCTGCTGCTGAATGCGCCCATCTCCTCTGTGAGATCCCCAGAAGAAGCTTTAAAGAAGTGCCAGTAACATAATTGGTGAGCAGCAGAGGCAGAAGCAGCCCAGTTGCACTGAAACACAAACAATTCCGGACCACTGACATTGAAAAAAGAGACACAGCCAACACACAGCAACACGGCTCGCGCTTTTTTTCCTCCCCTTCTTCTTTTTCTTTTTTTTTCTTTTCTTTATCCGGTATCTTTTCCGCCGCGGCACGTTTTTTTTTTTTTTAAAAAAGCTAATTACCGCCGTCCATAAGGTCGTTTGTGTGTAGGAGCTGCGCGGTGTCATTTACCTGTGCATCATCCGGCGATCCGACACATGGATACAGGGAGGGTTTGATTATTCCAGCCAGGCAAACAGCAAGCACAAAAGAGAAAGAGAGGAGGGAGAGAGAAGAAGAGGGAGCGAGAGAGAGAGAGAGAGCGAGAGAGAGAGAGGAGGGGGAGAGAGGGGGGGGGGTAAAAAAAAATCCTAAATTGAGCAGAGATGAATGCGGCAGATGAATATGCGACCTCTGTCTTCGGAGAGGGTCGTCTTCTTATCTTTAGATGTGGCTGTGTCGATGGAGGCGAGCAGGCAGGGAAGCCCGGAGCTCCTCCGCACAGACAAAGATGCTTTCTCTCCTCCGCCGCACCGAGGGCAGCGGCGGCAGCAGCGGCAGCAGCAGCAGCAGCAGCAGCGGCGGCGGTAGAGGCGGCAGCGGCAGCGGCAGCAGCAGCAGCAGCGGCAGAGCCGTCATTCCCCCGACACTTGATGGTAATAGTTTGGTAGGTAGCTTATATGGGTTGAGGGCGCGGTCAGCCGCTGTTGACCAATCGCGCTCCCCATCAAAACTAACAGCGGCGCCGCCACCAAAGGATTAAACGGCGTTTAACCAGAGAAACGCATCCGAGGCTGCTCAAAGACAGCTCATTCTTTCGGCTTTTTAATTTCTTTCACCCACCCCGCCAAGCACACCGAGAGGAGCCGCTGAAACATAGGAGTGGCATCACAGTTAAAGGAGGCGGTTGAATCCCACCCACCCTCTCTCACACACACGTATACACGCGCGCGCGCGCGCTGCCAGAGTGTCCTTGAGCAAGGCGAGCTCCACCACCGGCTTGGACTCCGTTCAAATCCCTCCCAGGCTACCAGGGCCAATTTCGCGGACAAATGCGTTTTTATTCAATTACTCATCCTCGTATCAAAAGAAAAGTACTTGCCCTGCCTCATTGTGGAGTGAATTGAGATTTTAATCCGTTTCATATTATGTTGAGCTGCTTACTCATCCGGTTGCCATCTTTTATTTTTCAAACTCTCACGCTATTTTCCCACAATCACTTTGGCAGAGGGGGGATATTTCATGTAATGGGCCCATTGTGGGCGGGAGGGGGGGGGGGCAATAAACAGAAAACTTTCTCGAAAGCAACCGTTATTTTCTTTTGGGGGGGGGTGGGGTGGGCACCAACAACATGACTATAGGACTGTTCTCAGTAACTACATTCATACAGTTTTGAAGGTATTCTAAAGTGTTGTCCTGTATATAAAATTGTCTTCAATTTTTACTATCAAATAGTTTGTTCTCAAAGAGTTTTTTTTGGGGGGGGGGGGTGAAATAGTTCACACTAGACATGAAATCTATTTGTTTGTGGCTCATTTTGAGCCAACTGGAGTCAACAAACAGCATTATCAACATCACTTATGTTTGTGTTTCAATGTTTTGGGGGTTTTATTTGTTTGTTTCAAACTTTAGATTCATTTAAGATTTCCAGTATCAAACTTTATTTTGTTTTTTTTAAACTTCATCGTTTCCTCAAAACGTGACAGCCTCGGCTGCCAGGCCAGCCACCCACTTGCCCCCCCCCCCCCCCCCCCCCAAAAAAAAACAACCCACTCTGAATGAACAGTTGGTGTTTGTGTTTTGGAGTGGAAGGGGGTGTGTATGTGAGGTAAGGTGGAGGTTGTGGGTGGGCACAATAAGATGCACCAGCAAATATAAAAGGGGAGTGAAACGTGACCCCGGGGTAAAACTGTTGCATTTTAAAAAATTCAAACTGTTGTGTGGCCAGAAAGTTAATGCAAATTTTAATGCAGATACACAGAAGATAACTATGTGTGTGTGTGTGTATATATATATATATATATATATATATATATATTCAATTCGAGCAAAAGTGCTTAAGAAGCATATTTGAACCAAGACAACCTGAGGGCTAAACAAACACCCAAGCAAGCGATTATATATGTTCCTGCTCTCACTTATCTGAGAATCTTATTCAAGGGAAATCGTTTATGGCTCTGCAAGTAATACAGTAATTGAAATCGAGAGTCCCATTTTTCCTGGAACTGAGGGAAAGAAGAAGCAGCAGGAAAAAAAAAAACAAAAACAAAACAACCTCTATGATTTACTGAGAAATTCACCACAGCGGCCGGCCTCTCGGTGTGCCGGGAAGGGGACGTGAGCCATCGAGATTCGCCAGCAACATGTAAACTGTAATTGTGAGGTCGGTCCTGTGTAACGGCCCCCAGGGCCGCGAATGGAGAAACCTTAAGTGCTGCGGCCGCCCTCGGGTCTCCCCCGTCACATTAACGGCGGGGGAAAGGAGACTGGGGGATTCTCCGATTAAGAATAGCAACAGTTAAAACTTTAATTGAATTTTTCTCGGGAATTTGTGATCAGAATGACACGGGAAAGCCAGCAGAGTGTAAAATGGAAGCCGAAAAACAAAAACATGGATAGGCGCGTATTGCCATGTGTAAAAGCAGACCCACATTTGGGTTGTAATTTAATTTCAAACTCTAACCTCTGTCCAGGGAGTGGATGGGGACCAGTTTGGCCCGAACAACTCCGCTGTCCGCTGACTAATGTGCAGAGCAACGAGGGCAAAAAGCAGGTCTGGGGAACGAGCAGGAGCGTAATGGAAAAGCACAACGCGCACATTTCCATATTGATTAAACTGTATTTAATTTTGTTTTTCATCAATAAAGTTGGATTCACTAAGCAGGCTTTCGTCTCTCTCTCCCTTTTTTTTTTAATTGTTCAGCGAAAGCCTTTCAAATCTCGCAGTGCTAAACTCAGACCAGCAATAACGATGAAATTAATCATTTGTCGGAGTGACTCAGCCGAGGTTATACGTACGAATAAGTGAAGACATTTAAAAAAGCGAGCTGGAAGAAAAAGGAAATAAACACCGGCTTGTGGACAAGGGCACGCTTGAAACCACGTGTTAGGTTTTGTTTCTGAGGGTTTTTTTTTTTCACGTGTCAGTTTGATCGTGTCAACATGTTTGATCAATCTGCACAGCTCCCGAGCTCGGCTGAATACAGCATTGTTGCATTTCCACGCGCAGCAAGCGTCGCGAGACCTTCGCCGAGCAACCCGAGGCGACTGACGGCGAGATTACCCAGAAACCTCCCGAACATATAATCTTTCGAAAGCCCCGATTTCCCGTTCACAGGCCCGCGCGGGGTCCGCACAGCGAGCTGTGAAGTCAGCGTAGGTTCTTTGACTTATCAGTGACGGCTGACTCGCCCATACGAAACCTCTAAAAGCCTGTTAAGGTGAGCTGGTGTGGCTCGGGGCCTTCCTCGCGAGACAGATAGAAATCAAGGCAATCTCCAATCTGAGGCTGACGGATGAATAATGAATGTTTTGAAATGTTTTTTCGCCGGCGAAACAATTCAGCCTGAGTGAGTAAGTGGGGTCGAATACTTTTTACGGCTACATTTCAAAATCCGCACTGCTAAAAATTAACACTACACCGCTCTTTATAATTTAACACCTGTGGGAATTAAGCGATGCATTCCCCGTTTGGATGAAAATGGAAAAAGGCCGTTTTTAAAATGGAGTTTGCATGAGGGGAGTAAAAGTGTTTTAAGTGCACGTCAAAGGATTTCGATTGTATTTTGAAACAGGACAATGAGAAAATAGCAGAAAAATGCTCATTTAAGAAAATACCTCACGAGTACATGTTGTACTTTACGTATAAAATCTCGAAAACACGTTTATGGTTTGACAATTATGGATAAATGTTGAAATCCGACCAACCAGCCCAGGATTACATCCATTCTCTCAGACATTTTGCCTTTCACGCTTAGAGTGTTGAATGGATTCTGTGTAGTTTGAGACAAACTACACATAAAAGAGACAAAATGATCGATTAAAAAAAAAGATCTGGACTTCACAGCCATTAGTATTACAGGTGCATCAGTTGCAGACTACACATAAAAGCTTATTGCTGCAATCTATTCGGATCGAGTCTCAGAATTCTCCGACGTAACCTCGACGTAGAGACGTTTGTCACTCTGCAAGTGAGGAATCGGAAACAACGCCTCCTGGGAAGCTGTTGTCGCAGAGAGCTTGGGTGGGCCAGGTGGTCCGAGTGCCGTGACGGGCGGGGGCCCGTGGGTTCAGGCTGAAGACGCCGTGTTGCCTTGTGACCCTTTTCCAACATGCTTCTTGGAGCTATAATGAAACATTCGCCCTGGCAAAAAGATTGAAAATCTATAAGTAACACATGCTTTCCTTTGTTACACTAGTTAACATGATTTATTAACGCCCTTATCCATTTTTTACCTTCCTGCAGGTCATTTTCATCCCCTTGCTTATATAAGCCGCTACTGTGAACATCTGTGACATTTCTACACATGGAACACCTTATCAAACATTTCCGTGTGTGTGTGTGTGTGTGTGTGTGTGTGTGTGTGTGTGTGTGTGTGTGTGTGTGTGTGGGTGTGTGTGTGTGTGT
>JASSRZ010000006.1:14063888-14094482 GCA_032164315.1 Malacoctenus gilli
TGTGTGTGTGTGTGTGTGTGTGTGTGTGTGTGTGTGTGTGTGTGTGTGTGTGTGCGTGTGTGTGTGTGTGTGTGTCTAGTGTGTGTGTGGTGTGTGCGTTTTAGTGACCTGTCTAACGCAATTATTGATTTTTTATTCTGGTCCGAGCCTGGTGAAACTCTGCGGCCTCAATGAGGAAATCGAGGTGCTCGTCTGTTGTGCAGAGAGCTGCAACTGCAATAAAATATTGAGCAATGTCTACATTATGAGGAAGCGCCCCCTTCCCCCCCCCGCCAGGACTGAAGTAAAACATGCATGCTATTGAAGCTGCTCTCTGGGATTCAGCTGCAAATGACAAGTTACTCTCTATTTCTGAGCCTTTCAAAACACCCACAGAAGGAGCTCGCGATGGTCCGGTGGATCGTACAGTTTTGACAGATACCTATTGTATCTGTATCACTTCAAATCACACTGACAGATATGAAGGTCAAAACGATGAAATAAGTGAAGGTTAAGCGGTTTCTTCAGTACAATGAGGTTTTAATACAACTGAATCAAAGCCGCACTGCAATTACCTGCAGTGCTCAGCAGAAGTGTCCAGGATCTGTTACAGCCGGAACATGAACAGTGCATCCATGAGTCATTACTTGATATTCCACCAGTGAGATTTTGGTCACAGATGACTAAGGTACAGTGTCCCTCCTGCCATAATTGTGTTGTAACTACAGTCGCACGCTGACTCCAGGCAGCGTGTCAAGGCGGGCTGCGTGACAACGTGACACATCGGAGACAAAGACAGGAAATCAATTGCACCTCCAAACGTGAGGCCTTTTGACAAATCACGTTGGGGGGAAATCAGAGGTGTGAATAATGAAATTAATGGCGGCTGCTTTTCTCTCTGGCAGCTTCATTTCCAGAGACCTGGTGTTTGAATGCTGGCACACCGGCCGTATCTCACTGTCCAAACCGGCCTGAATTCATAACAACTCGGCTTTCAAGTCGGAAAATAAATGCATTCTTGTTTGCAGAACAAACCCAATATTGAATACATTCAGATTATTAACAGGATGAAAGATACTTGTTTTATAGGAAGAGTCTCGAGATTTAAGACATTAAGCTGGCAATTACACCCTCCTTCCTTTTAGGCTCAATTTCTTGTTCTATGTATGTAAAATATCACGTTACCTTGAGTTTGATTGCAAGATCAAAGAACATCTGTGTGCATCGGCTCCATGCGTCGTGCTGAAATGACAAAGCACAAGTTTTAAAGACAGGTTTCAATGGCTGCAGCGTTTCATTCAGATCCCTGACAGTCCAGCAACAGGACTGTTCCTCCAAATGTTCCAGCAGCCAAGCCACGAGACGCTCCTTTCTCTCCCCCCGAAAAAGGGGGAAAATCAAATTTTGATTCATGTGACCACAGGACAGTTTTCCAGTTTGCCTCAGTCCTTTTTAAATGAGCTTTTGCGAGAGATGAATTTGGTATCGTCTCCTCACACCATTTATTTTTCTCAACACGGTCCAGTCCCAACTTGCATCTTCGGATTACACATGCAAACAGTATTCACAGATAACGATTTCCGGAGGTGTTCCTGAGCCCACAAAGTGGTTTTCAGTACAAAACCTTTTCTGTTCTTGCAGTGCTGATGGAAAGATCACCGGCAAACAAAACTGACCTTAAGTCCTGTAAGCAGACTTTTTTTTACGCTTTGCCTGAATCATTTGATTCTCCTTCCAAAAAAAACATTGGAAACTGTTCTAGTTTTCTGAGTGCGGGCTGCTGCTTGGAAAAACCTCCCCTTGTTTTCAGATCCAAGAGACTCCGGTTCTCCGGAAGGATGCTTCTTCAAACCAACCACGTTACCCATGCCGAGTAAATCACCTAATAACAGCACCAAATGTGTTGCAAACAGCTCCTTTCGTCTTCGCTTTTTTCGGTCGTCTTTTTTTTTTGTCTTCAGCTCCTTTGTCCAAGCTTTCCTGAGGTGTTGATTGCATCAAATTCACCTGATGCGAGTTCTTTCCGGAAGGAAATGGTTGTTTCTGATTACAGCAAATTACTACATGCTACAGTGGCCTTGTTTGACACGCTGCCCCAGCCTTAAAGGTATTCATCAGTCTTGGGTTTATAGAAGCCACATATATATAAACTATATCGCCTTTTTTTCTGACTGACATCATATTCCTCTCCAGAACTCAGCACGTCACAAACTATAACAAGGATGAAACCGAAAAATATCCGCCGAGCTCCGACACGTGAAACACCCCAAACGCCCGGCGGTGCTTTCGCGCCAGCGTCCTGAAAACAAGCGAATAAATAAATGAAGGACGGGCCCCGATGTTACAACCTATATCTATTTGCATGCGTTACTGGAGGACTTTTGCTAAATATTCCTGCCCACCCACACGGAGGTTAGCATTTATTCTGTTTTAACAGACCTCTACTCAGTTTCAAGATGAGCAAAACTTTGCTCGGCGAAAGGTAATTCATTTCTTTTATTTATTCAAACTTTCTTATTTATTTATTTCAATGAAGTAGCGGGGAGATGGACTACTTTGCTAGAGGTAAGCAGCTATCCGAACTCTTTACCGGTGGGTTCGCACTGTGGCTGCCAACTGTCTTTTTTTGTTGTTGCTGGTCTCACCTTAAATTGCCTCTGTGGTTTTGGTGCCCCCCCCCCCCACACACACACACACACAGGTCGAAGTTTGACATATATTGGCTCTCTACCACCTCTGATAACCTCTCCTCGTGGTGAATGTTTGTTCATAAATTATTGCTGCATTTTCACCACGTCCCATCACATTCACAGGAGCTTCTCTGTTTTTTTTCCCAGCAGACACATGGAGGATTTCGCCTCCTGCTGAAATGTCCTTTTATTGCCCTGAATTTGTATCAAATACCTCCAACATGCATTAATTAATCAATACATCTTTGTGTGTAATTACAAAGGATTTAATTAGCTCACTCCCCGTAGGTATAGCAGCCTGTACCTCTCAGCACCCCCCCCCCCCCACCCCCCTCCCCAGCTCACTGCAGCACCTGCCTGCTGATTTTGCACGGTGACGTTTCTGCATTTACCACCAGGTGACAGTGTTCCTTCTGCTCCGTGTCCCGCCTCACGCTGACAGGTTCGCAGACAGGCAGAGATAAAGCATCTGACCGGGGTACGACGCTCAGCCACTTCACGACGTCCCCGCGAACCAACTCTCCTGTGATTCACCGAATGCAAATCGGATGATTGGTATTCGACAAACACGACCGCTCCAACGCCGCAAAACAGACGTACTTAGTGGGGATGCAATTAAACGCCTTTCTTCGAGATAAAACACACACACACACACACACACACACACACACACACACACACACACACCCGGAGACACACGCGCGCGTGCACAGACACAGAACAAAAACCAACAACACTTATCTTGTCTGTCGCCATATTTAAAATCAGTGTAGTGAAACAAGAGATAAATGATTTTATGGGGTATGGAAATTAATTGAGTAAGTACGGATTTTCCAGTTTAGTCGAACATGTTCTCAAACTGTGTAACTTAATCCAATTTCAGCGTGTTGGAAGAGCACCGAGGCCCAGAAACAATCGCTGTGGCCGCAGCCTTATGTGCAAGGAGCGACTGTGTGCCAAGCAGTAGGTGTAATACCTTAAGTCCATAACTTTTGGTGAGATGTAAACAAAGATGCTCTCTCCCTCCTCAGGCGCAGAAGGGGAAACAGCTTTCCCAGCAAACAGGCTGTGTGTGTGTAACAATGCTGATGTCAACGTGCGAATGAGGCAGGAGAGCGAACAAAGAGGCGCTGCAGCCAGATCAACTCGAGCTTCTGAGATCTAATTATTTGGCCGCTTTGCTGCAAAACGCTGCAGAAAGTCGATGCGAGCGAAACCGGCAAAACGAGAAATGAGGCCGTTAAACTTTGACACGGCGAGGCTCGGCGCCCACCATTCGTCATATACGATTCCTATATCGGTGGATCGAAGCGGTGCAATCTCAGGTGAACTCAGCCAGACACAACCCCCCGCCCCCCCCCCACCAGATTCTCACGAGCCCTTATTCTCCCTTTCTTCTGTAGTCACTGTAACCAATCCTTTCACTCTTCAGTCGCACCATTGTGAAAATGAATAATTAATTCCTTTCTTCATCTTGGAAAGAGCTTAATTCGCTCAGTGGCAAATGAGAATGGGGTGGGTGGAGGAGTCCGGGTGGGGGTGGGGGGAGGTGAGAGGTGGGGGGGGGTGCTGGTGGCAAAAAAAAAAAAGGTGAAGGAAAAGCAACAAGCGTCAATGAAAACCTTGAATGCTTATGAAAGGTTGCAGCGCAACGGGATGTTGAGGTGAGAGACATAGATTGTACCTGCAGACGCAGCGCATTATTTTCTTTGACAGCTTTCAGATATGTTTACAGCTGTGCGAGGAGAGGTTTGGCTGTGATGTCAGCTTCATATTTGGGGTGGTGCAGGCTGAGGTCAGAACTCTGTGTTGGCAAAACAACACAAAGTGTGTGTGGGGGGGGGGGAGTGCTGATATATGATGCTGTGTACAACACATCAATAAAATCAGCCATGAAAATCAGCCCCATAACACATTCCATTAATCTAAGCTCTACAGAGGGGTTTGCTTTTTGGACAACACAGGGGTCAGTGGTCTCACTGCACAGCAGGGAGGTCCTGGGTTCGGTCTTGTTTTGTGCACACCCTTGGTCTGCATTCAAACACACACGTGACACGCTTTTAAATCATCCATAGGTGCAAAGGCGTGCTTGATTGCCCGTCTCTCTCTCTCTCTCCCCCTCTCTCTGTGAGAAGCGTTCGTAATGATGAATGACAGCCCACTTTTTGGGTTTAATGTTACCACATGACTCTCAGTCCCAGTGCTCCAAGCAGCCAGACGACGGGTGGACCAGTGAGTGACAGGTTCGAACCCTGATGTGATCTCGCGATCCCCGGGGTTGTGTCATGGTGCAAGACACTAAATCACTCTTGCTCCGGGAGGCAAGTTGCGTTGCGTGTGGTCTGGGATGCTCCAGCCCATGTATGGGGAGTCTTCCCAACCAAAAGACGACAGTTCGATCCCCCCCCCCACCCCCCCACCCCCATCCTTCCGTGACCTTAGGAAAGACACACAACCCCGAGTTGCTCCCGAGAGATCCCTGCATAGCCGCCGTCACCATCAGTGTGTGAGTGTGTGAATGATTGTGCGAGCGGATGGGCGACGGTGACGGATCGTGTGTAGCGTGTTGAAACCACTGGAGCGACAAATTGTGAAGTCCATTTACCAAAGTCCATTTACGTTGCGTTAGAAGCCACGCGGTGCGATGGTGGTTAGTCATTTTGAGTCGGAGCAGGTAAAAAACAAAATGCGAACCCTGTTTGATTACAGGTTCTGTACAACCTTTACAGGCTCTCTGTGGGTTTTCTGCAGCCGCTAATTATCTCGACTAAAGGATGACTGAGTCAGACCTGTGAGCCTGCGTGAGTAGTCGTCGCTCTCTCTCTCTCTCTCCCTCTGTGATGGACTGGTGACCAGTTCAAGTGTCTCTGACAAGCTCGTGCAAAGTTCGCTCCAAAGGACGAAGGGAAACAACTCCAATGTTTCAGCTCTCAAGTCTTTATTTTCCAACTTTTGAATTGTTTTGAGATACTGGTCAATAATATTGGTTGTAAAACTTAAAGACAGAACAAAAAATGCTTCGCAAACATTGTCAGAGGTTTAACAACAATCCACAAACATACATATCTTTTGAGAACAGGTTATTCCAATCCATGTTTTTTAAACAAATAATGTTTGAATCAAATTCAATTCAAGTATTTTTAAGAAATTAAATATGTATTTTACCCTTTTTTAACTTTTACTTTTAACTTATGATTTTAAACACAATAAAATCACAGTTCAAACAAAGAAAAATCAATGGATCAACGCACCTTTACTTGATTTTTTTTCTTTTAAATTAAAGGTAGTAGAATAATCAAACAAAATAGGCAGAATTTTTGAAGTAAGTGGCATTCAAGAGAAATAAACAATCCACGAACCATCGACGTCTTTGAAGGGAACCTCTGGGCCGATCTTGATCCTTCTCCTACGAAGTTCTTTGGTGGAATGAAGGTCTGGGAGAGAGTGTGCCTTCTCAAGCTGTGCTCTCCAGGTTCTCTCACTCAAGCAATCAGCGGACATTTTCACATTGCATTCTGGGCAATGTAGTTTGAAACTTGTGCCCTGCTGAATGCATGTCGGCCGAGTTTCACCTCAACAGTCTCCTTGTTCCGGCCATCGTTCGGTGGGCCACACGCAACCTTTCCTGCAACCCTAAGCCAGTTAAAGTGAGCACAGAATCAAAGCAACACTGATATGTTGGAAACTGTGACGAAAATTAAAATCGGCTGTCACTGTCGAAGCTGCACGTGAAGATAAGAGAACCTATCGCAGAGCGTCTATTAACAGCAAAGTTACTGGATCGTCCTAAATTAAACCGACTGAACTCACGTGTCCTGCTGATGAAAATGATTGGGGATCATAGATAGTGGCAGAAAACTGCAGGTAAATGGCGGTGATGTGCCAAGAAAATGAAAATACGACTAATAGCGACGCAGGCTTCACTTTGGAAAATTGTCACAACAGTCTGGAACACGGACCTGCTTCAGTGGCAAAATTGTCGCAACAATTTCATTTGTTGTTGAAAATTTGCCTCCACATGTGAAATAATGTGGGTCCCCCCCCCCCCCACTCTCCATCAGGCAGCGCATTCATTCAGTCGGGTCTTGAAATGCTTGATGTACCATTTGACAGAACAGCCAGTAGACATGTAAGAACATAATTTGCTCATCCTAATGGACAAATCAGGGGCACGCCAGCTTCAATCTCTGTCATCTGCCGTGTGATGGTTCCTCTGTTCTGGGGGTCATTTGGCCTGGATGAACGTTAAAAAGGAACATAACAGGAAATGGTGTAGATGGCATTCACGCTGCTGTGTAAGTTCTAAAAATTCTTCAAATGATGCAGAAACCGCCACGAAAGCTCTGCCAAGCACTTCAACCACCACCTACAATTTGATTTCTATTTAGCTGCTGTCCGACTGTTGTGGTGTTTGACAGCACCATCTTTTGTTTCTTTATTTTTTTCCCACCCTCTCCTTCTGCATCTCATCCAATTGTGTGACGCCCAGGAATGGCTAGGAAGACAAGATAATTTTATTCCCAATACTTTGGCTGTCAACATTTATTTAAAGTACAGTCCAATCCAGTGCATCTTGACACTGAAGTAAGAGTCACTCTTTCATCCGGCTTTTAACCAATTTCAGTCCAACGGCACAGCTCCTCCTCTAACAAGATAATGATAATCATGCTGTACTGCATCCCACAGAGGGGAGCTCGGCAGACACTGCTTTCCCCCTATGCTGTGGTCCAACTGATAGTAATGCACTAGTGTTGTCTGCTGGCTCTTGCTGACATTAACAAGATATGCCTTTCAAATATCATGGCCTTTGGGACTGGGTCAGGGTTACTATTTATAGCGGGTCAGGACTTTATGATAGTTTGGCCCGCTGCAGTGATAACTGAAAATAGAGAGGGCTTTAGTTGCCTCGCTACAGCTGATTTTGTGCTCCGGGCTCTCGAACAGATGTGATCTTGCACATACAAACTAGATCACTGGTTCAAACCAACTCGCAGTACCGCTGTGTGCAGTCGTCGTGACCTGGTACAGTAGCATGAAAATGCCAACTGCTGCAATGCTGCCTGTTTGGGAGCGCCGAGGTGAAAGTGATACAGCGCCTCCAGCAGCGATTGGTCCACTGCTGGGACTGCCCACAGAGAGAGAAACTTAAAACTCACTTTCAAACAAGAAAAATCGGTTGTTTTGTCTGCGGGTTTTTTTTGGTTTCTTTTTTCAGCAAAAATCTGTTTTTTTCCCAAAATGTTTTGTAATTTACTGTGGATTTAATTCTTGTTATTTTTACACTTTTGTAGCGTCAGATACAACATTCAAAGGAAACATATAAAAGACAAGTTTCAAGATTTTTCTATATTATTGTGTAATAAATGAGCAATAATTTTGCAGATGCCAAACCAATACAGGAAGCAAAACATACAATATGCATTGAAGGATTGTCTACATTTCACTGAACTCGAACCCATCTACAAAATCGTGTGAGAATCTTTATGGTCCGGCGTGACAGATGACATCCAGCTGCAGCCTCCGACCTGCCGGCTAATCCGGCAGCTCACGCTGGACTCAAACCACCAGGCCAGATTTCTACAACCACCGCACATCCAGAACAGCCCCGGCACACCTGCAGCCACAAATCAACACGAAGATAGGGAAGAAAGTGTGTCTGAAAGCAAGGAAGAGATTGCCATCAGGAAGACACAGCGACTCATAGATCTGCTCAGTGTGAATGGATGAAGGCGCAGCGGCCTCATGTTGTCACAGACACTAATTATAGGACACACCTCAGGATATCAGACGAAGACTGCAACAAGTCTGAATACACAATGTCTGCCGACAAACATCATGTACACACCCAAGTTTTGCCCAACAAATGAAGGAAACTTGAAGCCACGAATCAGTCTTCAGCTCTGCCGTCAGTCAGGGAGAGTTTATCACAGTGTTTGAACTCCACTGACTTAATGTTTGAAAAGAAAAAGAAAACCTGCCGTTTTTGAGATGTTTATTGGGGGAGTGTGTGCGTGTTATCTCGGGAGGAGAGTTGTTTGAACTTTCAGGAAGGAGCAATTCCCAGCATCCCTTCTCCCTTTTCGTTTCAACAAAGGATGGTAAATAAATAAGTGCATGGCGCAAATGCTTTTTATTTGGAACAAACTATAGGTTTGACTAAAAAAACAAAAGGTGTGGTGTAAAAAATCATCAATGTAAAAGGGCAGACGAAATTGGCCAACAACAATTTGCTGATATTTTCAAAACAAAAGCATCTCGTCGGCTCCGGCGACTGACCCGAGTCTCTCGACAACGGAATTTGTTTACAAGTTTGATATGAGACACATGGAGAGGGCGAACATACAGGCCTCCCTAAACACTCCCACTGTGCATGAGAGGAGACATGTGTGACGTGAGAGTGCCAGATTGGAGCTAAATGCCAGAGTGCTGGCAGCCCTGGAACTCTACACCGCCGGCCGTGCTGCACCGACAAGTGTCGAGTGCGAGCGTGACGCTTTACTACACACAGCAACTCCCGCTAAGGCTGTGAAGGTGGGCTGAACCGAAGCTTTGTGATCAAAATAATTTGGTGACAGTGCGAGTTCTTCATTTATCCACCACGAGAGCTCAAATTACAACCATTGTGAGGCAAAGCCAGAATTTTCCTATTCCTCCAACGGAAAATATTTGTCTGGATCACACCTGAAAAGCGATCAAAAACAGAGCTTAGCTGGTAAGACCTCAATTAGTACAGTGTATTAAGATTATTGCAATAATAGTAGGTCCCGTAAACGCCTTCTGTTCGCAGTCACGCAGCAGATCCCAAATAGACGTCTTTGTTTTTAGGTGGTTACATAATTGAAATTCCTCCTCCTCTGTCCTCAACACATGTCCCAACCTATCACCTTTTACATTAGACCAGACCCGCCTTCTGCTTAATATTAATAGCCGCGTCTTTAAAAAGGCCGACCCCGAGCCTGTCCCGTGGGTGCCTCTCTTGCTGTGCGTCTGGGTCCGGTGCTCGCTGTGTGACCGACACATTCTTCCAGAGACGGAGCCCTGAGCTGCCACAACCTCGTCCCGCCATGTCGAAACCCTTGTCCGACCACGATAGGAAGAAACAGATCTCGGTGCGAGGCCTCGCCGGGGTGGAGAACGTCTCGGAGCTGAAGCAGAACTTCAACCGACATCTCCACTTCACGCTGGTCAAGGACAGAAATGTGGCAACCAGAAGGGATTACTACTTTGCTCTCGCCAACACAGTGCGTGACCACCTGATCGGCAGGTGGATCAGAACCCAGCAGCACTACTATGAGAAGGATCCCAAAGTAAGTCTGAGTCACATCTTCATCCAACAAAGACACAGTTTGCAGAAAATGTGACGCGGATGTTTCCAAAATATTTCCCCCTGGTAAAAATGAGGCAACTATTTAAACCAAAAACTCTCATCCATCTGTGTGGTCGGAGTCCCGCCACGATCGTATGACGCGAACATGATGCATTCATCACTGTTCGATGTGTGTCATTGACAATTAATGATCAATTATAAATGAGCTGTAGAGCAAAGAGCATCAAGAGTGCATTTCATTTCAAAGTCTGTTTATAGCTTAAAGATGTGTCATTAAGCGGTTTTTCAAAGGGATGCTAATCACATCTTTGTACCTCTCTAACTTCTCTCAACTTATGATGCTTCAAATGATCATCACTCTTCTTCAAAAGGTGCGAGTTGTCTTCCTCGCGCATCTACGGACCAAACACCTCCGACTGTACGCGTTTGCCTCGAGCATCGTGATCACATTTCACTCTTGTGTGCGGAGGAGTTTCCTAATTTTCGCTGCGATGGAGCTTTTCGGTAACTAAGAGACGCGAACGGGCTTTATAGCCTTCGACTGTACGTTTACCAGCCTGATGTCACACTAATGCCACGGCATGACATTTAAACTTCACTGGGGGTTCTTAGCACTCGGCTGGTATGCTGCTGTGCTTATGGTGTGTTGAAACATTAAACCTCCTCGAGGCCTTCTGTTCCTTTCCTGTGTGACCGTAAAGAACATGGGCCCTTTACGTGTGTCATATGAGCACATGCCTGCGGGGGCACCTGAGTTCACGTAAAAAGCAGCGACATCGAGGCCGTTTCTCGGCAACTGCGGTTTCATCAGCCAACAGCCCCACAAACAGCCTCCGAAGAACAATAGGCAGCAGGCGTCATCAGAATAAAGCAGCACAATTTCAAACCGTAACACACTAATGCTCGGAAATGTCACACAAAGCCCCTGCGTAATTGCACAAGGGACAGTGAGAACTCAACTCCACTTCCATTTACTTAAAAAAAATGTCCTTTGCAAGATCCTTAACAACTCAACTGTATAATCTTTTCCACTCTTAACAGCAGACCGAAATTTCCCCCGCACTGAGGCCTCACAAAAAAAAAAAAACTTCCTGAAAGCGTTTAATAAGATGCTGATTGGGCAAAGTGCCTGATTAAAACCTCAGGAGTCATCTGATACCTTGTTTCTGTGCTTTAGTCAGAAAGGTCAAAAGTGAATCCCTTAAAGGTCTCAGCAGGAAACTCAAGGACGAGTGGTGGTGCCTTAGTTCATGTGATAGTTTGGGGAAAAATAACATAGTCAGAAGTTTAATTTAACTAGAAGACAGAGTTATTTCGATGGTGATTCTTTGGGAAACAAGTCGGCCAATCAGGATAATAACATGAAAGCAGATAAAAATTCAAAAGGCACACTTGTTTTCCGAGAGCTCCCGTCTTGCTCCTCGGCAAAGCGGCTGCGTCACTCATTATCATTCTGCACGTCCGCCCCAACAGCCTCATATATCTCCTCGGACTTGAACTCGACAATGAAAGGGTATCATGCTCAGGCTGACCTTTACAGCGACCTCTACAGGGGCTATTTTTGCCCGGGCCAAAATGTTGGCGTTACGCAATACCCAAAGCAATCTGTCCTCCAGTCGCTCCTCTTCCCTCCTCTGCCGCTCCTCCTCAGTCTGTGTCTGCTCTTCCATGTCGGGGGGGGGGCGACAACTAAATGGCAAAGGCTAACCACAGGCTCAGGTGGCACATTTACTATCCACCCCAAACCATGACGCTGAATCATGAGATGAAGAGTCCCTGACAGTCCTGAGTGGTTGTTATTGCGACATAAGACATACGATTTAATACGTTTTCGGGTTTCAGAGCCTAGTTTGTTCTGATCCTGCATCTGTGGGCTCCCTCTGGGAAACCCTCCAATACCATGTTCCTGAAGCAGCCCGCTCCACAGAGCCGGCTTGGGTTGATCGTTTGCTCTCGTTGACACCGAACACGGTTCTCCTTGCTCTCTCGCTGCAGCGCGTGTACTACATCTCCCTCGAGTTCTACATGGGCCGCACCCTGCAGAACACCATGGTGAACCTGGCTCTGGAGAACGCCTGTGACGAGGCCATGTACCAGGTACAGCCGCAAACCTTTAGCGGCCACCCCTAAAAGTCCTCGTTGCTTCTCGGAGCAAACAAGGCTGTTAGAGCAACCAGTCATCTTCTTTTACCGTCCGTAGTTGGGTCTCGACATGGAGGAGCTGGAGGACATGGAGGAAGACGCTGGCCTGGGTAACGGCGGCCTGGGCCGCCTCGCTGGTAAGCATTTTCTCCCCCCTAAATGCAGCCCCTGGTGACTGACAGCAACGCGTCGTCTCACGCGACAATAACTCCACAAATCCCATGTCGTGTTCAGCCTGCTTCCTGGACTCCATGGCTTCACTGGGTCTGGCTGCCTACGGTTATGGCATCCGCTATGAATTCGGCATCTTCAATCAGAAAATCGTCAACGGCTGGCAGGTGAGAAGCGATCCAGCTGAAGTTTGACTTGAAAACTTTATCCTCCTGCTTCGGCGAGCGACGAGCGACGCTGGCGAAGTGTCTGCTTTCACCTGAAAGCACCTGCTGAATGACTTTCCTTTATCATTATCTTGACCTGAAGTTCCTTGTCATTTTCTATGTCTGGCTCAGCACAGAAGCTGCTTCCCTAATGAGTGTTTTTCTCCGCCGGCCTAAATGTATGTCATTATCCAGGTTGAGGAGGCTGATGATTGGCTGCGCTATGGCAACCCTTGGGAGAAGGCACGTCCAGAGTACATGCGACCAGTGCGTTTCTATGGCAGGACCGAGCATGGGCCTGATGGTGTCAAATGGGTTGACGCTCAGGTGAGATCGGAAATAACCGACTGTCGGAAGCTTCCTGAGGTGACGCCTGAACATGCTCTGAACTCCCGTGGCTTCACTTCACGAACAGGTCGTGTTGGCTCTGCCGTACGACACCCCCGTCCCGGGCTACAGGAACAACGTGGTCAACACCATGAGGCTGTGGTCCGCCAAGGCACCCTGCGAGTTCAACCTGAAAGACTGTGAGTGTCTGACGGAGACGGCCGGCCCTCGCGGTCGTTCAGCTCCATCTTCGTCTAAATCCGCTTGCATTTTTGTTCCGCGCCTACAGTCAACGTCGGCGGCTACATTCAGGCTGTTCTGGACAGAAACTTGGCTGAGAACATCTCGCGTGTGCTGTATCCCAACGACAACGTAAGTCCACGTCGCGCGTTGCCTTCTGATGCACGTCCAGCTGCCGCCGATTCACCGACCAACCAAAACCAATGATGTCGCAGCTAATCGACCCGTGAACTCTGTATGCATGCGTGGCTCTCATTCGAGCTCTGCTGGGAGTTGGATTTCCATAATTCGGACCCTGGTTAATGTCCTTCGTGCTCAGCCGGAGCCTCCGCGCGCTCCCTCAGCTCCCCAGAATCTGTCTTTTAAATCTGACATAAGACCTGACCAATGTGCTGACTCCCTGAAGGCTCGAGGAGGAGGAGGAGGATTTAGGAGATAACCATCTCGCCCGAGACATAACTCATGTCTGCCGTTGTAATTTATGTCCGCGCGTGCGAGCGCAAAAAAAACGAGGTTGGACCTCATAGCTCAGACAGTGTCGCACTACTGTTCTGATACACTGCGGGTTTCTGTGGGGAATAAAGCAGCGCCGAGAGAATAGATTGAATATTTATTAATTTAATCATTGAGAGCGCTTTAAATGTCAGCTTCTAAAAGCAAAGGTTATGGCTTCTCCAATGAGATTCTTTTGAGCTTGATGTAATTGTTCGCTCTGTACATCTGAGGGTTTCATATGACTTCTGTTTTTCTATCAGAATACTAACTCTGTAGAAGCATTCTCCCATTGATGACGCACTCTATCTGCAACTTTAAGCCCGCAACAAAGTCCAAACTACTTTGAGACACACCACCAGCAGTCATCGCTCTTTTTTTAGTAGCTTAATAAATGTGAAACTAGTTTTCAAAGGATGATCAAACTCGACCCCTCCAGCATCCTCATCATTTACATACATGTGAGACTGTGTGCATGCACTTCAATACCGCATGCTGAAGAAGGGTTCTTGATTCTATGTGATATAAGGGGGGGGTTTTTTGAGCACGACAGCCGGTTCCAGGAAATATTATATAAATCGAGATATGAGGCGTCCAAGAATTAAAAGCAGTCTTCGCCATGCAAAAGCATATGTTTAATGTATAAAATACCATTTCATGTTTGCCTGCAGAGCAAAAAGAGACAAATATGTGTCTTTACCCTCAGTTCTTTGAAGGAAAGGAGCTCCGTCTGAAGCAGGAATACTTTGTGGTGTCTGCCACCCTGCAAGACATCATCCGTCGTTTCAAGGTCTCTAAGTTTGGCTCCAGGGAGATCGCTCGCACAGACTTCAGCAAACTGCCTGACAAGGTGAAGTGAAAAACTAAACGAAATAGTTTCTGTCAAGAATGAAAGGATTTTCCCATGATGTTCTCTCTGGGTCCTCGTTTAATTGCCTCTGTCAGTTTGTTGAACAGGTTGTACGGGGGGTTCTTATTATACCTTAGGAGAATAGTTGAAATGAATTGTATCTACAAAGCACTGCCGAGGCACAGTCTAATTCTGTATTGACTTTTAATAATGTTCTGCATATCCAGGTCGCCATCCAGCTGAACGACACCCACCCGGCCATGGCTATTCCTGAGCTGATGAGGGTCCTGGTTGATGAAGAGAAGCTTGACTGGGACAAGGTGAGGAAAAAAACGGTTTTTGAGCGATTCACGAGGAGAATTTCTCAATTCTATTTTCTATTCTTTTTTTGCCTTGCATGTCCCTGCCGTTCGTTTGCTTTTTTAGATTTATTTGTAGTCTCTCATTAACGCTGAAGGACTGCCACTGCCGCTATTGAAATAGGCACCGGAGTTCCAAGTTGTTTGTTCTTGAAACTTCTTCCCTTCTGTTAAATTCTAAGGCCTGGGACATCTGCGTGCGCACCTGCGCCTACACCAACCACACAGTCCTGCCTGAAGCTCTGGAGCGCTGGCCGGTCGACCTGTTTGCTCATCTGCTTCCCCGTCACCTGGAGATCGTCTACGAGATCAACCGCCGCCACCTGGAGGTGAGAGCCGCACACTGCAATCCGTTTCGTAATCTCTTCTGCAGGGATGCAAAAAAAAAGAAGAAAAGAAAAGAAACTAGGTTTTCGCCACTCATCCTTACAGTGTCTGTGGCAAAAAGCCAAAGATAATTGAGTCCTTGCATCAAATGTTTCTCTGTACCTTTGGCTGCCGAGCACGATGAAATGCAAGTTATTAACTCTCAAGTAAAGGTTTAAATTTGATTTAGGGAATAACAGACTGAATTTTAAAGACGACACTAGATTAAAAACCTAAATTAAGAGTGGAGAAGTATATACTTCCATAAAATGTCAGTATTTAATATATTTTTTTAATCTTAAGAAGCTTTTAGGTTGTCGTGGTGTGAAGAGATATTAAAAAAAAAAGCCTATCGGAGTACAAGCTCAGGCTTTAAAGTCTAGGACAAGGACCTAAATAGTGCAAAGTAAAAGCCAATTAACCAACTGGTGCTTATTGACTTTTAATTGCAACATCTGTCAGAATGGCGGCTCCTGCTGAACGGCGGAACGAACGCCTCTGACGGAGCGCTGCGCAGGTTTACACGCCGCGGCTCCACACATCTTTACAACAATGCCACGACTTTCATCCACTTATACGCTGATGGTAATTGGTAGTTTGATATTTTCAAAGCGCTACGCTGAACTGAACGTCTTATACGTGTGGTCACCGATATCGGGCGGAACGTGGAGAAGTGCAAACCCACCGATTTTTGATCTTCCTCTCGTCTTTCTTTTTTTTTTATCGTTGCAGAGAGTCGCTGCTAAGTATCCAGGTGATAATGATCGTCTCCGCCGCATGTCCCTCATTGAGGAAGGAGGACAGAAGAGGATCAATATGGCCCACTTGTGCATTGTGGGTTCCCATGCTGTCAACGGCGTGGCCCAGATTCACTCCGACATCCTCAAAGCCACAGTGTAGGTCCCTAAAATAAATACCAGGGTGTGTGTGTGTGGTTTTCTTTTTTTTTGTCATACTTTGACGGTGAAAAAAAAAAAGAAGAAATCACCAAAATAAAGTGAGTGTAGGCTGCAGTATATGGAGCATCTCTTTCAATATTTCCCAACCGCTTCTTTTCTCTTATTGGCTGCTTGTCATCCGAGTGATACATGCGACGCCTTTGCTCTGCCTGCAGTTTCAAGGACTTCTACGAGATGGAGCCGCACAAGTTCCAGAACAAGACCAACGGCATCACTCCCCGCCGCTGGCTGGTCATGTGCAACCCCGGGCTGGCGGAGGTCATCGCAGAGGTCAGCCGCGTAACCAACACGAAGCCAATATTCAACTCCTGCTTCGGAGTGTGACAGAACCAAAGATTGGCTTCAATTCAAAACGTGGCCCCCCTTTTTTTTTCCTGCTCGTCAGAGAATCGGCGAGGACTTCATTCGCGACCTTGACCAGCTGCAGGCTCTCCGCGAGTTCGTCGACGACGACGCGTTCATTCGCGACGTCGCCAAAGTGAAGCAGGTGAGAGGGGTGTCTCTTTTGTCGGAGGGTAATGTGACTAATAGGCTCCGTCTCGATCTTCCCGCGGAAAACAAGCAGGCACCTTTGCATAACAATGTGATTGGAGTTTCTCATTGCACAATATGCAAATCCAGCCTTTGTTTAAAAACTCCAATCCCTCCGGGAGACGTCACATAAATTCATCAATCAGCAATCTGTTCCCGTTACAGACACAAACAGGCGTCGGTGCAGCACATGGCCGACGCAGCCTCCTCAAAAAAAGTCATCCTGCCGAAATGTTCGTTTTTGAAAAGGAACACTTACGAGGATTACCGTCAGAGTCAAGGATGGTCAAGTTTACCAACTCATATTTACACCTAAATAGACAAACATTCGTGAAAAGAGATGAGGAAACTCATCATATTGAGGAGCTTTCTCAAGGAGAAACAGACAACGGTCAATAGTTTAACCAACTGCAAAACGCAAGGCGCTAAATTCATGAACGAAAGGTGTAGAAAGTAAAAGTTGGGTTCCCCCAACCTAGTTTTAATCCAAGCTGAATGAAAATGTTAGAAAAAGTGTTGCAGAATTTGGCCAGAAGAGACTCCAGTTGCTGTCACACAATCAATCAGCGATAATAGTATTTACAACACACACGGGACCTTTCAGGAGTTCACTCAGGATGGCTATTAAATTAAAACCTCTCGTTTGAGACGATCTTAATAACTGATTTTCTGCAGTTTTTGGTCGGCCATAGGGACTGAGACACTTCCCTGTTTTGTGGCTGGTTCACTTTTGTAAATTTGACGCTAAAGCTGCTCATCGGAAGGCATTAGAAGGGGTTATTCCGTACCACGCGAGCAGAAAGCAGCCTCGCCGATAGTGCTTCCTAAAAAGGGCAGGTTTGACGATGGCCTGAAGTTATTTATTACCGAGGCATCCAGATTGGATTTTTTTTTTAATAACTACTGTCTTCGGGGCACTTGGAAGATGGCCTAACTGGAGAGAACTATTGAGTATGTGCAGTACATCCAGTGTTCTGCGGTGAAAACATATTTAAAGAAGCTTGTAGGCGGAACGTTGAGGCAACTAATAGCAGGCCTAAGGTGCTGAACAATTTATGTCAGAGCTGCAAAAATCGAGGAGTTGAACACTCGCCAAATTAACCCGAGTGACTTTTTGCCTCCGAAGCAGTTGCAGCTTGTGTCACCCTTGAGAAAAATTAAGCTCTATAAAAAAAAATTTAAAAAACGGTGGTGAAGTTCGACTGGTTTCATGTTAGGATTTGTGCATCATTACTTCAAATAATAATCTCACAGAAAAAATACTGTTAAAGTCAAATGTTGCAGGTTAATTTTTCTGATCGCGTTAAAAACAATGCTCAGAGTTGTTATCCTGGAATCATATATTTTGTCTTTTGACACACTTTCTCTCTGACCAGTCCAGTTTTGCAGCACTGTGCGTTTAACGTGGCCTCTGCGGAGGCAAGGACTCCAGTGCCCGAGCAAGGCCATAATGTCATCAGCAGGAGCTACAAAACCAAACTGATCAGAGCTTAAAACGCCACGCCAATAGTTTACATTAGAACGCCAAAATTGCACGTGTTTGGTCTTTTGATTGGCACTTTCTGATGACCGCCGTGTTAGATGACGCTTTTAGAAGAGGCAGCCAAGAACGCAGGGAACTGGCTTCGGCACCTTCAAAACTATGGCGTTCAATAAACAGGTTGAAAAGCCATACACACACTCCTGACTTCTGTGCTTGATTTGCAAGCATGTTGTCGTGGTTACCTCTCTATTGTGGTATGGATCCCTTCCCAAGTACAGACTGTGATTATCTCCACGGGCATCCAGCGTGTGATGCCGAGCACTCAGTGCAGCAGGGCTCTAACGGGGAAGGGGGGGGGATCACCTGGCTGTCAGTCCACCATGAGTCGGAGGGGGGGGGGCGACCTCAGAGCCTCAGGCGCGACGCTTCACCACTTTAGACTCGCCTAACATTTAGCAGCTGGTGCTCTGCCCCGTGTGCTCCTGGTTACCGACATCAGCTGGTCACACCAGCATTCATGCAGCGAGTGTTATTTCTTACAGTTGTCCGATGCAACAATTGGATCACAAAAGTTAAGGGCTTTTTTTCCCCCCGTACTGTTCAATGGACCCGGATATCCCTCTCCTTCAAACTTATGACACTCTCTCATTAAGTCTGCTTCGCTCTGTAATTGAGGAGTAGTCCAAATGAGACCCGTTGTCGGCCCACCTCCCCCTCCTCAGGTTTGACAGCCAGTAATCAGCGTTAAGAGGTGCACTGGCATTTCACAAGAAGTTGTCAAGCGAGGGCTTATTTGCGACTTTGCAGATGTTTTGACACCTTTTTTTGGCCTTCGGTGTGCATACTTTTTTTTTTTTTCTTTTTAACCTCGGTATTGTTTCAGGCAAACTCTGAATACTCCTCTGCATGCAGCACCTACGTGAGAATCGCTCGATTTGAAGCAAGGGGGCTTATTTTTGATCCTGTAGGAAAACAAGCTGAAGTTCGCTGTGCACTTGGAGGAGCACTACAAGGTGAAGATCAACCCCAACTCCATGTTTGACATTCAAGTCAAGAGAATTCACGAGTACAAGAGACAGCTGCTCAACTGCCTGCACATCATCACCTATTACAACCGTGAGTACACACGCCAAAGCCTCCGCCACAGACACGGATTCGAACAGTCATTTCGAATCTTCTCAGCTCTCGCGCGAGAGCCTGGGAACATTTCACGGCGCAACGCTGATTTGTCATCTCCCGATATTCTCTTCAGGCATCAAGAAGGAGCCCAACAAGCAGTGGACTCCCAGGACAGTCATGATCGGAGGAAAGGTCTGTGTTTGACCGGAAAAGGACCAAGTTCAGTGTGTCCCTCAGCGTGTCTCTAAGAGTTGGGGTCTTGCAGGCTGCCCCCGGCTACCACACCGCCAAGATGATCATCCGTCTGATCACAGCTATCGGTGAGGTGGTCAACAATGACCCCGTGGTGGGAGACCGGCTTAAAGTCATCTTTTTGGAGAACTACAGAGTCACACTGGCAGAGAGGGGTAATTACCAAATCATGATACATCATAGAAAAAAAAAACAGCCAGCAAACACACAAAATGCTTATTAGGGTCATTAATGCTCCCTTTCTGTCATCTTGCAGCCATCCCCGCAGCTGACCTGTCAGAGCAGATTTCCACAGCTGGCACTGAGGCCTCTGGCACCGGCAACATGAAGTTCATGCTGAACGGTGCTCTGACCATCGGTACCATGGATGGCGCCAACGTCGAGATGGCCGAGGAGGCCGGCGAAGACAACCTCTTCATCTTCGGCATGAGGGTGGAAGACGTCGACGCGATGGACTTGAAGGGGTAAAAGATCTCTCCCAACACTGGATTTCAGCGTGGATGTTTTGCTTTTAGCATGTTTTGCACTGCCGCCAATCAAATGTTTTACCATGTTCAAACTCGGCTGATATCTGACCTTGACACAATGCTGGAGGGGGGGGGGGGATTGATGGGAGCAGAGGCAGAAAAAAGGATTCATGCTTGTAATATCGTTGCATATAAGAACCGAGTGCATTTCCACTTATCACATCCATTTGGGGAAATACCTCCAAGATAGGGCAACTGTCAAGACGTTTTAACGTCAGCTCGCTGAGCTCCATCCGGTCTGACAATCCTGCAGCTCCGCAGTCCCGCAGTGGTACTGGTACTGATCTCTTTCTTGCTCTCTGCCTGCTGGGGCTCCCTGACTCAAATGTTTTGCCCACACAAGCTGAGGTTTTCCACGCTGAGGGCTGCGACCTTGGCCAACCTGCGGATATTTGTGCCCGGCCGTCGATGACGCCCGCCGTCTGAAAGGGGGTGGCCACGGCGGCGGCGACGCGCGAGCGAGCGCTGCCGCTTTTCCTGAACCCTGTTTATTATTGATGTCTGGTTCCTGCTTAGATACCACGCCGAGGACTACTACAAGCGCCTGCCTGAGCTGAAGCAGGCTATTGACCAGATTGCTGGAGGCTTCTTTAGCCCAAAGCAGCCTGACCTGTTTAAGGAAATCGTCAACATGCTGATGCATCATGACAGGTAGAGACACATCTAACATTAGCAGCCGGCGGCACAGACACGCATAAACACATACAAATAAGAATGTGTATCAACTTGCAAGCTGGCCCAATATTCTGTACACATGCACGCCTGCAATTACAACCCACTTAGTATGTGTTGGATGTCTTCACATGTGATGTTTATTTGCACTAATTTCCCAACAGGTTTAAGGTCTTTGCCGACTATGAAGACTACATTAAATGCCAGGAGAAGGTCAACGCTCTCTACAAGGTAAAACGCGCGAAAGGATCGGACACCCGCGGTCGCACCAGATCGAATCGCTCACTCGCCAATCCTTTTGTTCGCCCGCCAGAATCCCAAGGAATGGACCAAGAAGGTGATCTACAACATTGCCGGATGCGGCAAGTTCTCGAGCGACCGCACCATCTCCCAGTACGCTCGCGAGATCTGGGGAATGGAGCCCACACTGGAGAAGCTCCCAGCCCCCGACGACAAGGAATAAACGGTCCACATGACGGCCAACACATCGACTTTCCCCGTAGGCTCGGAGGCCCTCGGAGGCCCTCGGAGCCTACACGGTAGTTACTGTATGTCGCGTAAAAGCCCCCCATAAAATCTGCGTCCACCTTCTTTACAACGTGTCCCACTGCAATCCACTCAAGAGTTTACAAGTTTCATACCAGCACAGCCACAAGATTCAGGTTTCAGAGCGATGCGATAAAACTGCTGCACGAGTCAGGGATGCAGAGATTGCTATTCAGCATGTTGCCGAGAGGATAAAACGCTTTGTGGGGGGCTTTGTAAATTTAATGGTGGTATTTTTTTATTATTCAAACATATGAACTCTTGTATTTCCACAAACCCAGTCTGAGTAAAGTTTGTCTTAAATACAATCACAGTCTGAGAGTCTTTTTATTTGGCTCTTTCAGGAGCATCGTTTTGTGATTCACTGAATAAGTATGCACATATTTTGCAAAAAGCCTTTTTTTCCAGGCTTGATGCACAAATATGTTCTTTTGAATTATCATCTAAAAGCCCAGTTGTGCAAATAAACTTACACTCGTTTGTCTGTCATTGAAATGAGGTTTGGCAAATAAATTTGTTCAAACCAGCAGGAAAGACAATTATAAGCTTTTGTTGAGTGTTTGTGTTTTGTTTTTTTTAACCTTCGACTGCAACGTGAGGATCATGGCGCAATGACGACGCTGTCCCTGGATCAGCAAGCCGGCGATCCTCTCCGTAAAACAAGAACGACAACTTATACAACAATAGACCGTTTCACAATGTTTTCTATAGCTGCCAATGATTTCGAATGACAAACAATTCAGGTTCCCACACACACATTCAGGACTTGAAGTGACAAATTTTACGAGGCATCATGAGGAAGTTGTGCTTCCTTCTGAATGAACACAGTGTACATTTAACCCCGTCCAGACCTCATTTGGTATTTTGGATGTGAAAAGGGAGTATAATTGCATTAATAACGGAGTATGGAAGAAAAAGGGGGGGGGGGGCTGGCTAATGACGGCATCAGCAATTGGGTGGAAAAGCTCCAAAGCATAATTAGATAGCAGTGAAAAATACATTGCGCTCCATCATCCTAAAAGCTTGACGTGTAATTTGGAGGAAGCGATGATGTCAGCGCCGATATGAGGCTCGGTGTTTTGTTGGACGGATGTTGCGGATAGAAACCGTGGATGTTTTGTCTGGCAAGCCGAAGGAAGCCTGAAATACGAAGGCAGCGCAACAGCCGGTGTCGGCTTCCTCCCGAAGCCTGCTCGGCATGACGTCTGTGAAAACGCGGGGAGAATCCCAGGTGTTGATCTTCCGGTTGGCGTGCAACAACATGATCATTTGTAATTAATGGGAGACGGCACGACATAAACCTGTCGGAATAATTCACGGACGGTCGAAAATATTGAACCAGCCATGATGTGAATAAGTCCGGCGGTGGGCGGATCGCTGTAAATAAAGGCAATACGCGGAAAAAATGTGCTCGTCGAAAGAAACGGAACGGGGAGTTGCACAACAGGGAGATAACAAGAGCTGAATACGGGCCGCGAATGACAACAGCAGCACGAGACTCGGCTCGGGACTTTGGCTCAGCGGCCGTAAACCTGACCTGTTATCACGGTTCCTTCCTGATAACGCTTGTTGTAGTCTGAACGACCCGCCCCCATACTTTACTCCAAAACCACGAATTACGATGTCACCACGCACAAACCGCGACGGTCTAAAAGTTACATAATCACTGTGTTACGTATCAGTGAAAAACTTGGAACTGCATCCATCACATTCTGACACTCAGGCGAGTGAATGAACGGCAGTCGGCTGCATTAAGGGTGTTGTTGCTATAAATTTCCACCAACAGCTGTCGTGTTCGAATTGCACCTTTGCTTGTAATTATGACAACGCCACATGACTCATTGTTATTTTGGGAAAAACAAAAAGATGATTAAAAACAAAAGAGGAAATTGGTTGCAGTGATGATGATGAATAATAAATAGAAATGAAAGACATCAAAGAACGATGTTTCGCAAAGGCAGGGCGATCCAGGCCCACTTTCACCACCTGTGCCTGAAAACATTCAGCTGGGGGGAGTCAGGAAAGCTCCTGCCTGAACTTCTCCACTTCGCCTGTTGGGGGAACTGTTGCAGCCGAATACAGGCAAGAGGAAACGGAGAAGTCACAGGGAACCGTTCATTGCCATCTGTAGAGTTACTCAGTCATCCGACGCGAGTCGGCTCGAGCTCTGAAGGAGACTTTGAGTAAGGCCGTCTTATAATGGGAAACCAGCATCCAGTGCGTTTGCTGTTTAATGTTCAGCAAGTCCTGGGACCAACGGGTTTGCCTTCTGCTTAAAAACAAGAACTAATCAATGAAGTACAGTTCTTGAATGTATGAGGGGAGTGTGAACAAAAGTTGTCTTGTCACAAAACTTTCGATGCTGTTACAGGTAAAACAGGGAACTAAAAAAAGTCATGTACAGGTCAAAATAACACTAGGTTTAATCAAAGGGAATCTGTGATTCACAATAACCATAGAAACCCTCAAAAATGGTGCATTTTTAACCTCTAAAAATCGTTTAAACGAGGATAAAAGATGAAATCTTTCTTGACGGGACGGCCCGGAGTTGTCAGGAGTGGTTAAACTTTTCCCCGTCTCCATGACGCATTAACGAAGGCCAGGAGTGTTAATTTTTTTCCCCCTGACAACCATCAACACATGAATCGGGGAGGAAGAGAGCACACGTGTGGATTGTTAGCACTGACAACGTGATTGCAAGTGAGGGTTCACGGCTGTAATAAATGGTGAGATAATGTCGGGAAGACCTTCTCCTGACTCGCACTGGCGAACTCGGTGTGAAGAAGATTCAGCAGAGGAAGACTTTGGCAAAAGTCTTATTTTTAGCAGTACAGCCGCCAGCGTGAGTACTTCCTCTCACCTGAGGATCTGGAAGCATCCTTAGGTTGGATGTTTGTTTTTTTACAGTACAACAAATGTGCCACCCATTGGCTCCTCACAGGCCTTCGCTTCACCTGACCAACAAACCAGCTGTCCTCCTGGCTTCACCACTCACAGCTGCAACAACTTTGACAAACAACACGACGTGATGACAAAACACAGTTTCCCGGCAGATCAGTCGTTTTCTCTTTCACAAGTTCAAAGTTCAGAGAGGCACGAAACTGTTGAACAGCTTCAGATAATGACAGAAAAAAAAAAGGAAAGTGTCACGTTTAATTACTGCGACGAGCTGCTCATGTTTTGTAGGTCTGTGAATAAGTTTCCAGAGAGGACCTTTGCTGCAGCTGCAGGAAATGTACTCGGTAAACTATTGTGTCTCAGCAAAGCATAACGTTTTAACAGCAGGTTATCCTGGGTAATAATAGCGTTTATCGATAAAAGACATTTTCAAGACGTAGCACGCTCGAGCTGATGGGCTTCAGGTTCAGCAGCCGAGTCAAATACATCAATTCGAACATCTCTGAACCTCAGTCACACTCAACTCAACAATCCCCACCGCCCAGGACTCACTCTGCAGGGCGGCAGGCTGGAGCAGCACAGGTCAACACGGCACGCTGAACCCAGGAGCCGAGGAAAAGGTAAGGACAGAAACGGACAGAAAAGAAAAGGAAAAATCTAATTAAATTAAAGAAAAAGAGAGAAAAGAAAACTCCAAAAAGATTTTAAAGAAAACAGAGAGCAAAAGGAAGACAAAAAAATCAAAAAATGAGAGAAAACTGTTTTTTCCAATTAGAATCAACTTGGAAAAGAAAACGATTCTCATGTTTCTATTTCTTGATGTTTGTCACTCTTGCGTTTCCTTAGGAATTTTATTTTTCCTGCCAAACATAAATAGGCACATGTAAAACGTTCCAAATGCAAATCATCAATTGCATATTTGTACACGAGCTGTGCAACATTTTTAGAGGCACGATTCCGTCGCCTTGTGGAACAGTTGGTCGTACATGGAGGTTGTGGAAAAGGACTACCATTTTTCATCACTCCAGGGTGTTCAAGCACCAGATGGACATTTATACATTTATTTATTAGTGGAGCTCATCCAAAGAAAGGATTTGTTTACAGTTTCTTAGTTCGCAGTCTATTTGGCTCGGCGCCAGAAGGACAACAAAGCCCAGAGGGTCCCACGCAGAGCATCCCTCAGGTGTGGAAGTGCAGGATGACAACTGATTCCAAGCAAACAAAACTACAACCGCTGATGTCACGACGGCGTCAAAAGCAATATCGGTAGCGAACTGTCGCATGTCGAGAAGGATGCGAGTTTCCTCCGCTGATGATCCTGTTTGGATCACCAGATGTTAAAAGTCGATGCATCTGGATGCAGTTCTCTGCGTCTCAGGGTAGCAGCAACGGAGGAATCGAAGGTCCTCTCAGGTGAAACCGAGGGTGTTCGAATGGGGGAAAAAAAAAACACATCGTTGATCGATATGAGCGGGTCTTTTCTTGCGTTATTGCTGCGGTACAGATCGAATCAGGGCATGCCCATTAAAGGCTGGACCACCTTTGGCACGTGTCCTCAGAAAACCAAATGTTTGGACACTTCAGTTAATTGAGAACTACTGGCTGGGTTGTCGTCCAAGATTTGCACACACCGTTTTGTTGAATCCTCTGGGAGAGTGAGACGAGCACGTTTCGCCAGGTTCAAACTCACAGGTGTTTTTGTTTTCCGTCTGGATTATTCATTTGGTTTGGCCATTCGTGGGTGGTTACAACATGTCAGAGGAGACTTCTGCAAGCAAACTGTGGCAGACAATTCAACATTTGGTTACCTATGTGCTCCGATTACACTGTGTCATTCTGTTTTTGGTTGGTCTGCTTCAAAAACGATGAGAAAAAAAAATCTTTCACATTCGGTAAATCTTCCCCTCAGTCTGGCTGCTTCCTGCACACGGCGACCTCCAGGCGCCTGTGGTTTCAGAATCCCGACCCGGCCCAAAAAGACCCACACTTAGCCTTTTTTTTTTTCCTCCACTAAATGCGTTAAAGTTTTTCACGTATTCCGACAGAAAGCCGGAGTCCCCGGGCTCAAGCTCCAAGCTGCACGAGAGAAGCGGGGACTCGAAAAGAACAGATCCTTCGCCAAACAGTCTCGCAGCTGCGAAAAAAGCGGCAGATTATTGTTTTGCTTTGGTGCACCTGCAGCTTCATTGGGCCTGACATCTCATGCTGATCCTTACACAATGCACACATTCCTCAAAACTCATTGTCAGGACATGAGGCGGGCCGAAATGTCCCCGGTCCTCAGCTGCACGCACGCCACAAAGCACGAAACAAACCGCAGCGAGTCGTGTACAGAGACGATCGGCGGAGAAATGGCAGTTAGTCTTTCTGTCTGCACGTGGTCACTTATTGACCGTCATTTCTGCTGTTTCACAGAAGGGGACAAAGAGGGAAAAGGTCACTGTCCTGAAATGTGTTTCCAAGCTAAATATTAGTCCAAAACTATGCCCAACCATCATTTGCTGTCCCTATCTTCTCGAAAAAAACGTCCGGAGACGTCTTCCTTTCAATCCGCCTGCTTTTACTTCAACATCCACTGAATTTCATAGCGCAGAAATGTCAATAAAAGCAACCGGATTGAAAAAAGGCAACAAAACAGTTTGTTTAATCTGGCAAGCCGGGCACACAGACGCTCAAACCCACATATCAGAGTCTCAAACTCAAGGGACTAAAGGTCAGGGGCTGTGTGACTCCCTGACAAAGGGTGCAAAGAGGGGGGGGGGCAGTTATGTGCTCACTCTTGATGCCGGAGCTCATTTACTTCGCAACACTTCAGAGAAAACTTTGTTACTGCACAGCGCGGACTCGGCGCGGCATTCTACCTCGGCGCTCGCTGGCATTACCTCCGGAGGTTCCACTGTACTTCAAATAATCCAGAGTTCTGAAAAGCTGCTGGAATTTGAGAGCTGATTACTCACTTTAAGACTCTGCGGCAACAAGGCGACTTCTTTTACTTCCTCTTGATTTTTTTTGATTTTTTTTTATTTTGGGAGCATTTTTGAAGGACTCTCTCTGGGACGCTTTACAAGGATTTTATGCGAAATGCTTGAAATAATGATGTTGCGAGTTGTTGTTTCTAAAAACCGAGTTGAAACACTTTGTTAAATGGCAGATTTATTAGTTGTTTTTTTTTTCTAAACATCTTATGTAAGGAGAGGGGACTAATTAATCAGGTGAGTGAAGCACATTTCCTGCTGTTTTACACTTTGAAAGAGAAACCACACCGAGTGGTTCTTGCAGCTGAAGCTTTTTTCCCCCCCAATGTTGTCACAGGTGCAGCAACAAGCCAACTGTCTCGATCCCATCCGAGTGTTTCGCGCCGTTCTGGGAAGCAACTGAGGACTTCTAAGCATGGCTTTTGGCGACCTGCTGGATCAGGTGGGGGGCACGGGGCGCTTTCAGATCGTGCACGTGACCCTCCTCTGCATACCCGTCCTGATGATGGCCAGCCACAACCTGCTGCAGAACTTTGTGGCCGCGGTGCCCCCGCACTACTGCAGCGCCCACTCCAACGTCTCCGAGTCGCGGCTGAGCCCGGAGGAAATGCTGCGGATCAGCGTGCCGCTGGACCCCAGGGGGAAGCCGGAGCGGTGCCAGCGCTACGCTGCTCCACAGTGGCACCTCCTGGACAAGAACGGCACCTCCGACTCGTGGGAGCACGGGAGCGCCGAGGACGAGGACGACGGCCTGCAGGGATGCAGGGACGGGTGGAGCTACAACATGACCGAGATGACGACCACCATCATATCTGACGTATGCAAAGACTGTACTTGAAGTAATTTGGGGTTTGGGTCTTCGGGTTTCTGGTGAAGTTGTCACTGTCTGAACCTCTGTTGATTGTCGACTAGTGGGACTTGGTGTGCAACATGCGCTCTCTGAAGCAAATGGGCCAGACTGTCTACATGGGCGGTGTGCTGGTGGGAGCTTTCGTCTTCGGGGGGCTTGCAGACAGGTAACAGCCAGCGTCCTCGACACCCCCTCTCCCCTCCGTTCTTGGCCTTGCACGCTGCGCTCCTCGGCATCACCTCCTCTGCTCGCTCCCCCCTCCCGCCAGATACGGTCGGCGCATCCTCCTGCTCATTTCCAACCTTCTGATGGCCGTGTCGGGGACATGCGCCGCCTTCTCCACCTCCTTCCCCATGTTCTGCGTGTTCCGCTTCGGCTGTGGCATGGCCCTGTCCGGCCTGGGCCTCAACACCTTCTCGCTCAGTAAGACACGCGGGGTCGGCTTGAACGCAAACGGTCCGGATGGGTAAATCTGCAGCTGGCGGCGCATCAAAGCCTCTTTCCCTTGCAGTCGTGGAGTGGATCCCCACTCGAGTGCGGACAGCGGTGGGCACCGTCACGGGATACTCGTACACGATGGGACAGCTGATCCTGGCGATCATAGCCTACTTCATACGAGACTGGAGGTGGCTGACCCTGGCTGTGTCCCTGCCGTTCTACGTCTTCTTCCTATATGCATGGTGAGTTACTGGATAAAAGGACGAGAAATAACAAATAAATCCGGTGCAATTTGGTAGCAAATGTCGAGTCACAGTCGGGGTGAATCTCAAAATTTCTGCATTTATGTACTGATCTTAAATGTGAGGCCAAATATTGCACGTATTTCATCGTTTACTGTACTGCATATTGTTATATAGCGTACATTTTAGAGGCTTTTACTTTGAAAGTTTTAAAGTTGCATGCTACTATACGTCTCTGCAAAAAATGCAGTAAAAATGCAGTAACCCTCAACATCCCACAATGTTCCTTTGAGGTGGTTTCATGAATCTTCGAGATGGTTAGCCCTCAATAACAAGCCGGCCCTCGCCGTGAAGAACCTGAAAAGTGTGGCCAGATTCAACAGACGCCACGAGGAAGGAGAAAAGATCGACATTACGGTGAGTCCTCGCCGTGTCTCGCGGGGTTTGTCCGGCGTCCTTGCGAGAGCGAGGCGAACGATCTCTCTGTCGTCTGCGCGCAGATGCTCCAGGACTCCATGAAGAAGGAGCTGTCCTGTTCGCAAGGCTCCTACACGGCCCTGGACCTGTTCCGGACCCCCCACATGAGGGTCATGACGCTCAGCCTCAGCGCCGTCTGGTGCGCGCTCCTTCGGCTTTCAAATCACTTCCACGACGCCAGGCCGGCAATCCGGTTGACGCCGTGTTTGCGTTTCGGTTCGCTGCTTTTCCTGTCCTCAGGTTATCGACCAGCTTTGCCTACTACGGTCTTGCCATGGACCTGCAGAAGTTCGGGGTGGGCATCTACCTGATCCAGGTGATCTTCGGCGCCGTCGACATTCCCGCCAAAGTTTTAATCACGGTCTCCATGAGTTTGATCGGCCGCCGGCCGTCCCAGTGCGGCGCCCTCGTCATCGCCGGGATCACCATCTTGATCAACCTGCTGGTGCCTCTCGGTAGGCCGCGCCGGCCGGCTGCTCCGTCGCCACGCCGCCCCAGCGAGCGGCCTCATCACTTCCTGCACTCTCTGTCCAGATCAACACACTGTCCGCACCTGTCTGGCCGTGGTGGGGAAAGGTTGCCTGGCCGCGTCCTTCAACTGCTGCTACCTTTACTCGGGGGAGCTCTACCCCACTATAATACGGTGGGTCTTTTTTGGGGGGGGGGGTTCCAGGGGGTTACAATTCCTTGAAATTATCATTGAACACTTTCTTTTAGATTTTTTCTTTCTTCATATGTTACTAAAAGATGCAAAAAGTAACCTAAAAGCGTTTTCCCCACTATTTGCTGCTCTCAGTTTGCAAATCCTAATAAAAACACACACTGTGAGTCTTTGGGTTTATATTGGTTGGTGCACTTATGAACGAGCACCTAACAGCAGCAGCAGCAACCACAACACCTGAAAAAGCTCCCGTGTAAAGTACAGTAAGGACGTTACTTACGTTACTAACTGTCCTCCACGCTGCCGTCGGACCTGAGCTGCTCAGAATCAATGCAGCGCGACAGTCTCGCGGCTGCAGCTAACAGCGGGGGCGGCCTCGCGCCCCTCTGCAGCTCACCAGGTGTTCACAGCCACAGCAAGGACGGTTCCGATTGGCTGAACTGGAGGTCGCTCAGTGACGTCATTATTGATCGGCAGATATGGCAAATGGGGATAAAAAAGTGGGTCACGTAGGGTACACAGTGGGTGAAAATCAATGATAATCACGTTATTCCGTCAACTTTTGTTGTGTGTGTTTTCATAAGATAGTGAACATATAAGAAAAATTATGGATATGGGATTTGTAGTCCTAAATTAAATAATTAAATGATTTAGTTTTGATCCTGAATATTTTAATGACCACAATCCACTATTTGTTCTTTTTTTTATTATTGCCATGCGGCCTTGAGTTTACCTAAATAAAATGTGTGTGTGTGTGTGTGTGTGTGTGTGTGTGTGTGTGTGTGTGTGTGTGTGTGTGTGTGTGTGTGTGTGTG
>JASSRZ010000006.1:14101299-14118443 GCA_032164315.1 Malacoctenus gilli
CCCCCCCCCCCCCCCCCCCCCCCCCCCCCCCCCCCCCCCCCCCCCCCCCCCCCCCCCCCCCCCCCCCCCGCAGAATAGCTGTAAACACATCAAGCGATGACCTGCATAACATACAACCCGACAGCAGCCTTTTACCTGTCCACCTACGCTGGGGGAGGGGGAGGAGGGGAGGGGGGGCTGTTCTGATGGACCGCTATTCTGTGAACCTCTGCGACGCTCCACTCTCAGCTCTCCCGAGACGCCAGCTGACCCACACGTTTGATGTTACCACAACAAACAATGAAATTCATCTAAACAATCACAAATGCATGCAAGCAAGCTGGCATGCGCACACGCACACGCAGGTACGCACGCACGCACGCACACACACACATACACACACACACATACTCACTCGCAACTGACACAATCTGTCTCTCAGTCTCAGTCTCTGTCTCTCTCTCAGTAGACATTATTCAGAGGGCGATAAAAGAATCTACATTGTATTCGTCAGGCTTTCTATCAGATCCCAAATCAAAAAAAAAAAAAAAAGCCCTAAAGGCGAATCATACCAATGTAAACATACACTTAATGTTGAAGTGGTTTATATTGCGTGATATGAAAGGGATTATGCTCCAGTGGGGCTAGACTTCTCAAAGAATGCAATTTGGAAAGAAAGTGAAACAGGAAACCAGAGAAGGAAGGAAGGAAGGAAGGAAGGAAGGAAGGAAGAAACAAAACATAAATGTGTATAAAAAATGAGGCGTCCATATAAGAAAGGCTACAAAAACCTCCACTGGCCCTCTGGCATCGGCATACAGCAAAAGGCACCACAATATTACTCTATTTTTTACGTTGTGAAAAAACTGGCACATCTTTTTATGCTGTAAATCAAAATGTACATATAAATAGAGTTTTCCCTATAAAAAAGTCTTTGCTGTTAACTAGTAGACAACTTTTGCTAAAATGAAAATAAATATTTCATTTGTTTAGAATATCTGTCAGTTATATAAAATAAAAATATTTCTTATAGATGCAGGTCTATACTATATTGATTTTTGTTGGTTCGGTATCACTCTTTAATGGGGTGTATTGTCCGGTTTGGAGCGTGAGTGTGTGAGTCTCGTATGCATGTTCCCATGCCCGCTGTGCCGCCCTGACGAGTGAGAAGTCCGACTGTCCACCGGCCTGTAGATGGTGGAGGGCTCGGCATTCATGTTCTGCATACTGAGGAAGGGCGTGCTCTCCCCGTCCTCCTCCGACTCACTATCCGTTAGGCAGCTCCGGGACCCGTAGTCCCGAGACGCCTCGTATCCCCGCGGGGCCACGTGGCCGTTCAGTCTGGATCTGCGCCAGCGCCGGCTCCCTGCCCCGCTGGACCCACTTCTCTTTGGTTGCTCCCGAGAGGAGAGGTACTCCTGGGTGGTCTCATAGTCTTCTTCCTCCGCCAGCCGGTAGGGACTGGAGGGCAGGCTGCCCCTGCTGTCGTTCAGGTAGGTGCGACGCTGCTGCCGGTAGGGCTCCTGGCACTGGGCGTCGTGGAGGGGCACCTGGTAGCGACGCAGCAGGGGCTGGTCGTCCTCCAGCGGGTAGGGATTGTGGACAGCAGGGGGGAGCGACATGGCGTGGCTGGCATTGGGGGACGTGATCTGGAAGGTAGGCACCTGCGGGGGCAATGAATAATGGAAATCCACTGGGGAGAGGCGGGCTGGTGTTGTCAGGGCCGACACGTATCTGCGGTAAATACAGAGAGAAGGCCATGTTTAATTGAAGGAGACCAAAGACGAGGCCCGAGAGCGAGGCGCCGTCCGCTTCACGAAATCCACGCAGTACGTGCGAATGGCGTCGAGCCACGGAGTCGACCGCAAGAGTCGACTCGTCGACGCATCGATCAGCCCCTGAATCTCGTGCAGCACGTTGTCTGCTCAGCATCCTTTATGTTCTGTGAAGGATTTCATCGATCACGTTGCACTGCTGCCTTAACGTCTCAGCCAGAGCTGCGGAAGCAACGCCAGTCAACCTGAGGCGCCAGGTGGGAGGTAACCAGGGAGGCCCCCGGGACCCTCGGGCTCTGGACCAACCTGTCGAACAGGATCACCAGGCAACCTCAGTGGCCTGTTTCTTGCAGCGCATTTCAAAACAAACTCCCTGGATCCCGCCTGTGGTATGAATACGATCTGGCAGTCCATTAAGGATTGTCTGAATGTTTGCTGCTATTGCTGACAGGGGCTCATGTTTTAACCATAAAGCATAGTTAGTGTGGCTGTCATGAGGAAGCTGTTGTTGAAACATGCCCTACTGCAGCATGACCATAATGTTCAGGTCAAAGTGGGGGATTGTAAAAAGGTTCAATGAAGCCAGAATGAAAACTGTTCAAATCTTGCTCGAAAAATGTGTGTGTGGGTTTTTTTTATTATCAAGTTTGAATCCTTTTTTTCAACAAAAAGGGAATATTCGTACACCAAAAAGAAAAGAAGCGTACATGTTTTTCCTATTGTTACAGGATTAGAATCAACAATTACAACATTTGAATCGCATTCTCGTATTTATGTTTGAGTGTCAGTGGAGACTGGATTTGAACCAGAGCATATAGCGTGTGTGTTTACTGCCTGTAGGAAACTTCGAAACTGGCTGTGTGAGACACAACACTGCGATATTCCCACAACAGCGCTGATTCAGCTGATGCAGAGGCTGTCACCGTGATATAAGAGGTACTTGTTACCTGGAATGACTCTGAGGGGGATGTTGATGAAGCAATCTGGCTATGCACAGCATCTCAGCTGCCGTGGTCTTACTCAGGCGAAACAGGCCTCCTGTATGCCGGTATTTCTGATATCTTAAGAAGTGGAGCGCTTAAAAGGCGAGATACATCTTGTTTGATGAGTTGCGGAGGATTTTCAAGTCAGGAGGTTGATTCCGAGACTTTATCTTCGTGGATTTCAGCTGCTTCGCGAACCGCTTTTTTGCTACATTCATTTCGGTGCCGGTGATAAAGCGCGACTGAAGCTGGGCAACACCTACAGGACGCATCTTGCAGCAATCACGGACAATAAATCACTGCGGGCGGCTTCAGCTCGAGAATGGTTTAATATTTTAAAATGTCGACATCTGGTTTTTATTGTTCCTTCGGATGGCTGCGATGTTAAAAAAAAAAAGGAAGGCGGAGCTAAATCAATCTCGCAGCAGTTCACTGAAAGAGTTGCGCCTTCAGAGATGTACACAGGTCAGTTGTAATAAGTAATAAAATAAAAACAGCTAAATTGGGTTATATCCAATTTAAGTTCTGTTTTACAAGAGAATGAGCGCAAAACACACAAAAACATTGTGTCGACGCAAAAATATCCACAACTCTTTACCTTCTGCCTTAAATTGAGGATCATCAGAAAAGTCGTTATTAATCATTTGCTCCGCCAAATGGTTGAGCAGGATGTTAAAGGGTTAATGCGCACATCCATCATCCACCTTCGCTTTAATCAAACCTCCTCGCAGAGTCGGCGGAATTCATGCTCAGACTCTTTTCCATGGCGACACTCCTGACATGAATGGCCTGCCGGTCAGCACGCTCCAAATAACAGTGGTCGTGAATTCACGGGTAAAGGCGCGCGTACGAAACGTTGCTTCCAAATCCCGGCCCCACAGAGACCCACCAGCGTGCATGTCGAATGCGTCCGGTTGCTCCAACGCAGCTGATTCGAAACAATCGATCATCATCAAGCGCTGAGAAAAGCCCGACGGCGGCTCGGCTGTTTGTGTTGGAAAATCCGCAAAGATGGCGGCCAGTGAGCTCTCTGTGGACCAGCGTTGGGAAACGTTAGTATTAGCGATAGGAAGGCGATGCCTTGTCACGCACAGGAACCTCTGCCAAGGTTTCTTTTTTCTTCAAACACGAAAAGTCCCAGAACATCTTTGAAACTATGCGGTCTATTAGCATAAATACTTAACCAAATGTTTTCTGGGAGTTGCGTTGATGCAGCGGGGAACCATTATGCTCCCAAACGTCGGAATTTTTCTCCCAGACCGGCGCAAAAAATGCCGACCGGTTGAGCAACAGATTCTCAATCGGGGATCTTTAGTCGAATTCAGAAGATCAGCGAGGACCGTTGGGGGACACGTTTGCGACAAGAACCTCGGATTCAGGTCGCGGTTAGCAGCGAGCGCTCCCGGAAACACGCGCGTCCTGCTTGTCGAGCATGTGGAGGACCTGACAGCACAGTATTCGGAGTGGATACACTGCGTTTGACCTGCCTGCCATGTGCTACTTCATGTTGAAGAAACAGCCAAATATTTGAGGAAATCGGGCTGTTTGCTGTCTCGCTCAGAGTCACATGAAAAGATTGACACCTCTGTGGCTCCAGTACAGAAATGTGTACAACTAAATATAGTGTGTGATGAAAGGCATGTTTCATCACTCCTGACAGACTGCCTCCTCTCTCTCTCTCTCTCTCTCTCTCTGCCAATCTGGATGTCGAACCCAAGCTGACGTCTTCGTATGTGACTGCGAGCAAAACAGCAAACACGTATATTTCACCAGACTTCCCGCTGCTCCTCGCGTAAACTTACAGGGAACACGAGCCAATTGGAGTCCCATGCTAGCCAGGGATTGGTGTTACAATAGCTGTATGCACAGAGTTCCCATTAAAATAAGCACTGGTTCTCACTCTTGCCTACCTTAGCGTATTTCATCATCAAGCCTGCTGTGTGTCAGTTTCCACTGAGTCACTCAGAGTGCCCTGACTGGCCTCTCGAGGCTGAGAGAGAACCAGCAGAGAGAGGAAACTTCTCAAAATGTCCGAGACACACCCAGCGCCGAATCGGCCACGCAGTGGCCGCGCCCCACCTGTCGCTGTGCGGAGAGTCGCCCAGCGAGTCGAAGGAGTCCCCGTACTGCAGGCCCGGCCGATGGGGGTCAGAGTAACCACAGTGTGCGGCGCGCCGTGCTCGTGCCTCCACGCACGCGGGACTGCTGCATTTACTGGTCCCCACGGACGATGACATCATTCCCGGCGAGTCGGAGAGGATGCTGTCAGAATGTTCCAGGCTCCATGTCCGCTCCTCGTGTCTGATAATAAAAAAAAAGAAAGAGGTGTGAACATGCAGCGAGTCCCGAGGCGAGAAGAAGCTCGGTCATCGGTCAGTGTTTCCAAAGACGCAGTGATGATGCAAAGTGTCAGAGATCGCTGCACATGCACGCCAGGCCACTGATGACTTCAGATGAGGTAGAGGCCTCCGACTTGTGTTGTGTTTGCGTGTTGTGTCTCTGTTACTCTGTTTCAATATCTCAACAGCCTAAATAACCAAACCAGTCCGGCTCCGTGAATTGAATTTCAAAATAAAACCACGGTGCAGATATTTATTTACACCTTTCTTGCACTTCTGTCCAAAAACAGATGATTTTCCATCAGGAGCTGAATAGCACTTTTGGATTGATCCAGTTTCCATGTCGGTATATAACATACAGGCCAAAAAGACTAATTGCGTAACTCTTTCTAAACAAAACGAGACACCTTTCTTCGCCTAGATTGGATCGAACGACGAGTCGTCGTTATAACGGGGCTCCTTTGAGCGCAGAAGCTGACCTGTGGGTTGATGAATGGGCTCGCGTGGAAGAGTTGTGAGATCTGGAAGAGGCGTGACTGGCGGGGAACGATCCCTCCGTTGCAGGCCGTATGACTCGTTCAGTCGCAGGGACATTCTTTGATATGTACTGTTGAGGGAAGGCGCACGCCAGGAGGAAAAAACATATCAAACTCACCGTATAACTTGAAATGCAGTTCGTGAACACGTGTGTATGCACTTGAACGGAGAAAAAAAAACAAATCTTTAGAAAAACATAGGAATCCTCCATGAAACGTACATCTACCATGGGGATTTCCTCGGGGCCGGGTCCTGGGTGATTGGGTCCATTAGCTAGGCCACGATTGGGATGTTCTGGACACATGTTTTGCCGCAGATGATTGTGCATCTTCTTTCTTTGTTTCCTGTCAAACAAACCGTCGGTCATTCCCTCTGTTCTTGTCCACGCTCACCGTTTAGCAGTTTATGTTGCAGTGCGTGTAAAAGGAAGACATGACCTTTTTAAACGAAAAGAGAAGCTGGGCTTTTTTGGACAGCAAGCTGAGCAGTCTGCTACATACATTACACTTCACCTGCAGCTTGTATCTACCGGGAAGTATTTTTATTGGAGATAAAATAGCTACATGAGGCTACATGTGCAAAAACGATGAGCGGTCGCATGCGTCGCCGGGACTTACTTGGTTTTACAGTAGGCAACCACACACACGATGCCCACCACCAACAGAGCCACACAAATACCCGTGATTGTCAGGACTCTTTTCTGGTAGAGTTCCTCTGCCTCTGTCAACATCACACCCACAAAAAAAACAAACAAACACACGAATGCACCCACACAAATACACAAACAGGGAGAAATGACAGGGGAGAAGAATTAGCGTCTTCCAGGCGATCGTGGTTTTTGCACTTTTTCACTGTACATCCATCGCCGCTTTTTTCCCGACTAAATCCTGAGCAGCATGAAGATTCCTCGCCCCCCCCTCCTCACTGACATCTCACTTCACACTCAAATCTCTCCTCTCACATAATCGCAATTACAACAGATGCTGTTGGTCCCAGAGCTGCAGTGAGGCGGCGTGTGGGTGGGGGTTGGGAGCTCAGCGAGACTGATCTATTAAGCAACTGTACTTCCTGAATGTCTAATTTCACTTCATCTATGATACTCCGCCGCGCTGCGTGTTTCCTCACGAATCAGTGAAAAGCTGCACGCGGTGCAGTTTTGCTGCACAAACTCACATAAGAGTTGGAAAATGCGAGATCGACGACTTTCTGTTTCTTTTGGATATTACGAGCTCACGCGTTTGTACAAGTGTTTACCCGCTCAGGCATTTAGTGAGGAAAAAGTGCGTCGGCATTTGATTTTCATGAAACACATAACAAATTGTCTGAATTTAATACAAAATCAGATTGATGCAAATGATTGTTTTTTTCCAGGGAAGAGCCTGTGTGAGGTTGAAGTGTCCATGTTTTATCAGGAAGTGAAGCTTCTGATAAAAAATTCAAGAAAAAAGTTGTATTTTTCTTTATTCGCATGGACTTAAACTGACAAAATGACGTTTCCTTCATAAAATAACGAGTGAAAATGAACACACTTGTGTGCCAGCTCGTCATTGGATATGATTTTACGCTCTCAACCACTTGAAGCTCTTCCCAAGAAAAATGTTAAAAACAAAACAAGGGCATAATGAGAAAAGAAGATGGAAACAGTGTCAGACAGATGAGAAGTTTTGGTTCTGAATTTAGCATCGCATGCTCACATCACAGCATTGACTTCTTCAAGGATAATTCAGACATCACATGTTCCATCCGAGAAATACATCTCAGCTGTACTAACGGCGAGGTGATGGAAGAGGAATGGACAAAATCATACATATATATAAAGAGAGAGGGAGAGAGAGAGAGAGATGGCATGTCAAAGAAAGAAGAGGGGTCAGGGTGAAGGGTTCAGAAATGGAGAGATGAAGGGCGTCTACAAACATGACACATCATGCTTGTTACAGATGAGGGAAAAAAAAGGGACCAAAGTCCAAAGGAAGAAGAGAAGAGAGACGGACTCTCAGTTAATTCGTTGTTTTCTTTTCATTGCACGTGTGCGAGAGGACGAGATGATCACATCCATGTTAATGGCGCTTGATGGAGGATCGGCCGAGAGGGTTGTCATTCTAACAGGTTACGGTACGGCCGATCGGCGGGGGGGCGGGGTTCGACTGGTTAATCGAAGGGTGGAAGGGGGGGGGGGGACGACGATGCGATTCACAGTGGCACACCACAGACGGAGCGGGAGGGAGCATGTCACAAAAAAACAAAGATGAAGGGCGTCGGAGGAGCTACGCGAGGGTGGAGAGTCGAGAAACGGATTGTTCCATACCCATAAATTCAATCCCAAGATGCTCTGCCATTGCAGAGGGGGTGAGAGTTGGGAGGGAAAACAGAAACAAGAGACCAGATTAAGAGTGCAGCACCTTCCAACATGGAGTGGGACACACACGGCTTGGCGCGACAGCGGGCAAGACAACACGCAGCCGCCAGTCACTGCCGACACGGTCAGTAGCATCTACACGAGTACACCGGCATGCAACACAGACTTCAAACGACACCACACAAGTCACACAAAACGACACAAAACTACAAGCTGTCATTCGAAAAAAAAAAATCGTATTCATATCGATTTTTGTCGTCAGTTGACTCAATTTAATGTTTCTGTGGCAAGTTTTGGTCCACTGCATGGAGTCAACGTTAAGCTTTGATACGAGATCGATGTTTTACTCGCATTTTGTTTCAGGAATCCTAACGGTTCTGTTCTTCGAGAGAGCAATTTTGTTACATAACATTGCGAAACGTCTGAAAGTGACCTGGATATTTGTCACGTAGCCTCTCTCATTACCACCGCGTGAGGAAAATGTGCGTCATCAGCTGAGATTACCTGCGCTTTCAGTTTTTCGTCTGCCGAAAAAAAAAAAAAAACCCCGCTACAGTCTGTGTTCCCGGACACACCCGCCACATGAACGGACAAGTTAAAAGGAGTGTATCCGCGCTGTTTTGGAATAATCACGCTGAATACGAAGAATTATGACTGGACTTTGTGCTATACGGCGCAGGGAGGCCTGGGGGAGGTTGTACCAACTCGCCGAGTCCATATCTCTGGCAACTCGCTTGCTTTACTTGGGCTAAAGCGAGTCCCAGCTGTTCTTATGACAACATGCTTTTATTAATCCAAGCCCTTATGGCTGAGGAGCAGAAGCCATCCTCCTTCTCCCTCGGTATCTCCTGGGGATGGGAGGCGCCCCCTTCAGGGGGCGGGGCCTGCTGCGAGGGAATGGATGTGTGTGTGCACATGGGCCTGCTCTTCGAAATAAAACCTGACTTCTTCTCCTTGATTGAGAGTCGAATCTAAAATGTAAGCAGCTCCCCAGGTAATACCATCATGCACAGAAAGAGCCTGTTTTTCATTTGGGTCAAATGTGTATGTTATCAAGTAGAAATGTGCCTCGGTTTGGCTTTTATCGAAGTGCCCCCTCCCCCCCTTCCCTGTTCTAGCGAGCTTTGGATGGACCCCCTCTCGTTTCAGGATGGCAGTTTTAACTCGTCAGTCAAACGCTCGACCAAGCCGGCCACGAAACAAAGTTCCTGGTCCGTGTTCTCGTGGCTTTTGGACGGGAACGCTTTACTTGATGCAAATGCACAGCTGCACTGAAGTTAAACCGAGAGAGAGAGAGAGAGAGAGGGAGGAAAAAAAACGGTGCAGTGAAAGTCAGCGAGCGAGTGGAGGAGAAAAGAGCTCCCACACAGCACTCTGTGCTCTGCCAAAAAAGCAAGTAATTTCTGCACAGTGCATTACGACTTAATGCGAGATGAAATTACTTGTAGTTAAGGGTTGTGTTGTTTTTTTTTCCCTCTCTTCCTCTTCTTCTTCTTCTGCCTCCCTCCCTGCATTGTGAAGCGTGCCAACGTACAACAAACAGTACGTGTAGGCCTTAAAAGTGGTACCACAGCGACGGGACACCGAGGACAGCGTGAGGCAGCTCCGGCGGCGGATGCACTTTTGTTATTTTCCAAAAGCAGCGTCGACGCCGAACTGAGACGGAACGGGCTTGCAACGACACGAGGCTGACAAAAATGCAACGAGATTGCAAAAGTGTCTTGGCCATAATTCAGCTCAAATGACAGACACGTTGTTGAACGCCATATAATTATGATACACCGTGTTTAACCTTATATATACAGCACATCGTTTGGGGGGGTGGGGAGGGAGGGAGGAATGTCGAGTCCCGATCTATATAAAGTCTCAATAGCTTACTTTTGATTAACGTCCGCTCAATCACTGCTTCCCGTATTACCACGCATACTCCATATGTAATCAACCAACCACTGATAGCGTCATGTCAACAATGAGGACTGCAGCAACAAGTTGATAAGCGGAGAAGTAGCGTGATTCCAGACCAGGCGGATACCTTTCAAAGAAAAAAGCCTTCGGGGCGAGATCTATCAAGCGGCAGTCTCTCGCACAAACCTTCCACTAATCTCACTGTAATTCGGCAGTTGATGGATGTGTTTGCTGATGTTGCTGTGTGGAATGGCGCAGGGACGGCTTCTCTCTCTCTCCGCGGGCCCGCGCGGCCCTCCTCGACACGGCATCGGAGTACGACGCGTGAACCCGCCGCTGAGGACATCTGCTGCCAGAGCACCATTTTGTTGCTTCCCCCTGTAGCGAGGTATTCTAGCGACGGAGGCAATTTGCCGGGTGATCCAGTGTGGACTTGACACTGTCTCTTCATTTTTCGCTTTTTTGTAAAGATCGTCTATAATTGAGCTCCCGAACGAGTTACCGAATGATCTACAACTTGGGGGAGAGAGGGAAAAAAAAAAAGAAGAAGGCGGCCCAACTTGCTACAACTTGAAAAATCCTGACGTGGAACTTGCCTGAAAAGTCATATTACATATAATTTTGGTGTAATCAACAAAGTGAAAACACTTGCATTTGAAATATTAGTTGTTTTTTTTAAAAACAAAAAGATGTTTTAGACATTTTGTGACACCGCCCCCAAAAGGCTGGTTAAGAACCTTCAGGTGGAACCAATTCCTACATGCGAGTTGCTTGATTTGCCTAAAAAAAAGGATCCTATTAAGATCTGTGGGGTTCCCTTCAAGACAAACAGTTCCTGAACAGCGATAATGCATCATCCAGCAGTCATCCGTCATGCCTGTTAGTCACTGCTGAGCGCTGGGGCCCGACTTTCCGTCTGATCACTTCAGGTAAGTAGGCTTCGCTTACATGCTCGCATGTCTGCAGATGATTGCTCCAATAGGCATCATTAGTATGTGACGGACTCATTTTTGGTAATTGACTTGCGATTAGACTGTGTTGTTACATGCAGCCATCTGTGTGCAAATCAGCTTGCGTCTGAAAAAAGCCGCCAGAATCAGACGGCCACTTGTTGATGTCGGCCCGACTGAAAGGCCCCTTTCCTAACGACGCACATGCAACGCCAGTCAACGGGCACACAATCTCGCATGCAGACGAAACTCGGCAACGCGCGCGCGCTGCTAATCTATGCCAGCTTGCGGGTGAGTCATCGGAGAGACACAGACACAACGATGAGGTAATAACAGGAAATTAAGGCGGTCGCTCTACATTCAGCATGCACGTGTGACACGAGGACAGTCCGACAGAGAGACAGAGGAGGAAATCGACATACGGTAGAAACTGGCCATAACGTAGGTTTGACAGCGATCACCATTAAAGTCATTTGGACACCTGATGGAAAGAAACAAAGCCAAAGAGAGAGAGAGAGAGAGAGAGAGAGAGAGAAAGAGAGGGAGAGGGAGAGAGGGAGGGAGGGAGGGAGGAATAGAAGGGAGGTGGAGAAGTGACAAAAGAACAGGGAAATGGAGGGAGAGAGGACAAGGGTGGAGTGAAAAGGAGGGAATGTGCAAGAGAGGAGTGAGGAAAAAGGGAGGGAGGGTGGGAGGGAGAGAGAGAGAGAAAGAGAGAGAGAGAGACACAGAATTAGACAACCGCACAACTACAGACAGCAGAAGCAGAGCGTTCCCATGGATGACACCACCGGGTGCAGGGTGTAGCGCACAGCTCATTGCGTGTTGACCTGAGAAGGAGAAAGAGGAGGAGAGAGAGAGAGAGAAAGAGAGAGAGGAGGAGGAAACGGGGGGAGGGAGGGCGGCAGGAGTCCACAGAGGTAATCCAGTGACAACTGTGTCTCTGTTCTCAGCTGCTCATATCAAGTGAACATACTTTTGAAAGGATTGGGCATGTACAACCGCAGCGGCTCAGTCTGTAAGCATCGCGGGCCGGAGTATCCATCCAAACATCTGGGAAGGAGCAGACAAGTGTTATGAAAAGGAAAACACAGGAAGTGAGGAGCATTGTAAATTTCATGGACTGCAAAATCCCCCTTGGCACACGCCGTTGCCCAGTGTCAGTTTGGTGCAAAAAAAAAAAAAAAAAAAACAACGACCCAAAAACGCACCAACATCACATCACAACAGATGAAAGGGAGACATCGCAGAAGCAATAAAGAGCTGCCTCCGAAAGTGACCCGCAACACAGAAAATAGCCAAAGAGCAACGAAAACAGGCCTGCAGACACTGCTGACTGTCCAGTTCTTTATCTGAGAAGCGCTCTATATGTTGGGAGGATGAAAAAAAAAAAGCAGGCTTTTATGAGCGTGAGAAGATAAAAAAAAAAGCATGTGGACTGCAGCTGAGAATAAACAATGTACAGCTTCATAGGTGGTCAATAAATCAATCCGAGGAAGCCTGTGAAAGCCTGAAAAATGGGACAATGTTGGGTTGGGTTTTTTTTTTCCCTTCTGGGTGCCTGCAGGAATCCTGGTATCTGCGACGATAACCTGCAAATGTTTTATATCAAGGATCAAAAGACAAGGAGGTAAAAACAGTCAAAGGGTTCGAAAAAGATAGAAAACATCCCAGATTTCTGCTGCTCCTTCGAAAACAAGATAACATCTTAATGTGCGGATGAATCTCGGGGGACCAACACGCCGGGACGACCTGTTTACTTTTGCCTCGAAACATAAGTCAAGGTTTCCAACATGTTGCTTGGTGTTTTCCTAACCGAAGACAGACGGCCGTCACCATCCAGTGTGCTGGGTTGAACCATATTTCCTCATTATAATCCCATTAGGATGAGCGGTTGGTCTTTGAGGGCCACCAACATTCCACTCGCAGCCCACAACCAGACCACCAATCCAACAAAGGTCACTGCTCCTGATTTACTGGTTTCACACAACGCCTCCCAGGAGCACCATAACATCCAGCATTAAATTACTCATCCTGAGTGATGGCGCTTAACTGGGGGATAGCACCACCTAGGACCGGGGTGGGGGGGAAACTTGGCAGAAAGATGAAAGAAATCAAACTGTCACCGGGTAATTGGAAAATCAGAGGAGTGGGCAAATATCCACCGCGGCGCGGAAAATAAACATGTGACATTCAGGAGGAAAAAGCATTTAACCATGTGTTAAAAGACGTGAAGCAGAAGCCCCGCGCTTGAAACGCTCCACGAAGCCACATCTCAACTGTTGACGTTGGTTTTCTTCTTACGGATCTTTTCGATCTGGTTCCTTCGTTTGGAGCTGGGCAGCGCGTCCAACGCAAACAGGCATAAAAACCCGACAAAGCTTGTTGTTTTATGTCAAAAAACGAACATTCACTTCATTTCGGTAAACGAAGCTCGATGTATTTTTTCGTATCTCGAACTACTGATCGGCCTCAAATGAGGCTTTGGGATCGCGGAAAAACGTAAAGACGGTGTGGTGCGTGTAGCCCGAGGGGAATCGTCACACCTCGAAACACATGTGGCGGCGGGAGCGGACGGGTCACCGGGAGCGTCGGAGATTTCCCATCGGCCGAGTCACTTCTGAATTAACGTGTTCTGGCCTGGTAGTAAACTCAAACAGCAGGATCACCGTGTTTCAGCTGAACAAAAAAAAAATTAAAAAAAATGCACCGTCAAAAACTGGGAGCACTGCGCTTACGACTGCGGCCCCGAAATCCCCGAATTTCCTGTCCGGAGCCTGGAATTCTCTCCCTGATGAGCATCTCGTGCAATATATTAGATCAAACTCCCCCCTCAGAAGGAGGAGGGACGAGCACTGAACTTTGAACTACCGTTACAGTGCTTAAATCATCCTCAACTATAGGCAGAGTTACTGTTTCCAGAGGAATACTCGAGAAAAAGCAGGAAATAACTCTTGCGCTTTTTTCCTCAACTGCAGTGAACGCAGATGAAAATCTGAAGTCGTTAAAACACTTTTTTTTAACAGCGATCAATTGGATGACAAAGCACAAATTTCACATTTGCATGACAGCAGTGATAGCAAATTGTACTTCAATCCAAATATGTCAGAATTTGTTTTGTTTTTTTTCCATTTGTGACACTATTTCTAGATGTTACTAGCTTTTTGATGATCAAGTCTATTCGGGAAGAACACAAGCGCAAAGTCCTCTGAGCTCCTCACCTCACTGTGTGCCATTCACCGACCTCAGTCCTACCTGAAACAAAGTTGGTGCCGGAAAGTGGAGGAGCAGAGCGTCCAAGTAGGCCCGGCTGTCTGCAGGACTTGTTTAGCCCGTGAGTAATACCCCCTGAAGCCTGGCCTATATTGAATGAGATGGCTGTGGGGCAACAAATCCCTGCAGGCCTTCACTGCATTATCCAACTTTTCTGGACCCATGCCCCGGCCGTGAGTGAATTAGCTGCGGCAATTGAGTTATTGCTGCCTCCAATTTGTACGCGGCGCATTGAACGGCTGTCGCAGCCGTGTCCTCGCCGCTCCCTCTTGCTTTTTAGCCAACCGGGTACCGAAGGCTCGCCCAGCGTTTTGGCTGACGCATCAGACCAGCCAGAGGACTTGCGCTGCGTTGACACATGGTTTCCGACATGCGACGCACAGACTGGCGGCCATGTCGGTGGAGCGTGTGTATCGTGTGGAGGAAGGAGGACTGGAAGAAGTACATTAACAATACTCACTGGGATTGAGTGGTGTTTTTTTGAGGTATCTTCAGGAGTATTTTTGGCAAAAAGGCAATTTTTGCTCAACCACCTCACCTGAAACCCCATTTTTTGTAGCGAGTTACTTTGTTTTTTTTTTACAGGTGAATTCTTGATTACCACTCTAATCATTCTCTACTCTGTTGTTCCGATGGAAAATGATTTGAATTAAATGCCTTCGGTTGACGGGGAAACATGCAATTGTTCAGAAGCAAATAAAAGTACATTTTTTTGTTGAAAATTAGGATCACAGAAATTGCCTGAACGTTTTTTTTTTTTTCTTCAGATGACTGTGACTAAAAATGGACACCTGAAAGACGGAGGAAAACACTCTGAAAGCAAAGTTCTTGTTTGGGTGAACTTTTTCCATCTGGGTTCTTTTTAACACAAACGAAAACGTAAATGTCAAAGCCAAAAAAAAAAAGAAGAAAAAACTAGCGGGGTGGGTGGGTGGGGGGGGGCTGTCTCTGTGATAATGTCAACCTGTTTTCTTCCTGAAAAGCAGGGTTACGTGGTTCTTCCACTCCACTTCACACGGGGGTCTTGCTCCCCTCTGCCAAATGTAAGCAACGATTCTATTTACTTCACTGGGGGCCTCTAACAGGCATAAATATTTGCTCACTACTAAACCAGTGACTCATGACATTTTCAAAAGGCTTTTAATGTGCGGCCCTCCTGTACACTAAACATGACTTAAAAGGATGAGCACACCGCCGCCTCACTCCATTATTAGCGTTAAAATACACAACAGGTGGGTCGTTATGCAAACGGGCAGCTTGTCCCTGTGATGAGTAGCTGCTGCTGCTGCTGCTGAAAGAAAGAAGCGGGGGTGGGGGGTAAAGCAACAGCATGGAAACAAAATTGGGGGATAAAAAAACCCCGTTGTTTTGTTCAGCAAAGAACATTTCACGAAGTCATGAAAAGATCGGACACACCAACAGAAGACGGGAGACGGAGGGAGTAACTCACTTGCAGGAGAGCTTATTTATACCATGGATGAAGTAACAGTCGCCGCCATTCACACAGTAGGCCTTCTCTGTGTCGTTGCATCTTCTGGCGTGGCCTGAGCCTGGAGATAGCGTGCTTACTGAGGAGAAAGGGAAGAGGAGACAAAGACATCAGAGGGAGTCAGTCGGGCTCATCTTTAACAAAGATAAACTCTCCAAAACACTCTCGGTCATTATAAATGACTTTTTTGAGTTGGTTTTTTTTTTTAAACGAGTAGTTTGACTGACCACAAGTAGTGTGTTGTATCAGCGTGAGAGCGTCTGTGCTGAGTTTCCTGTGTTTCGCTCACATCATGCACTTGCATTAGCACGAGGACTCTTGGTTTTCCATCCACAAATGTAATTGTGTCCCTAAGCAGTGTTGACACGATCTCAAGAAGTTCAAAGATAAATATTTTTCCCGGCATGGCGTAGGAGTTGTTTACGCCTTGACTCAGGTCCTCGCGATGGCCCGAAATGTCATGGATCTGCACTTAATCCCCCCCCCCGACTGAATAGATACAATATGTTTGGGATGAAGTCTGCTTATCAGACGTGTGGGGGGGGGGGGCAACGACTCCAGACGAGCGCCGAGGGAGCTGCAGCGCGGCAGGACCGGGCATGAGCTTCGGAGGCGTGCGCCTCACATGTCAGATGTTGCCACGTGATTGCAACTGTGTTCCTGCTGTCAGGCGCCATTAGCACCTGGGCCGAACGTGACAGTTGGTGACAGAGGCTCTTTTTCGGGGGGTGTTTTTTTTTCCTGTCCCAATTGGAAGACTTTGAACAACACCAACACGTCCGGCGCGGCCGCCCGATGTCCGCGTCATGCAGAGTGTTGTGACAGGAGATGGCGCGCGGATTTTATTCCCCCAGCCGAGGCCACTGGCGCCGGCGTATCGTCGGCTTTTTGCCACCGCAACGGGATTTCACAACTCCCATTTGTTCCCCGCTCGCGGTTTACAGCGCGGCCCCTTTCGCGCAGGCCCTTTCGCGCGGGAGCATGTGTCTGATTTGGCCGCTGCGGCGCGCCACTCGAGTCCCCCCCTCGCTGGTCAGCCGTAACAAAGCAAACACATGACATCAATCTGCACCTCGCGACGATCAAGAACAAGTCAGCGCTTTTGCGGAGTCCAAACAAAATATGCGAGGGAATTCGAGAGTTGTGGCATATTTTCGTAAACATAATTAGCAGTCAAAATAGGGCGCCGTTGCTCTGCAAACAAGCGCTTGGATTACTTTCCCAGTTTTTTTTCCGCAGATAAGGCCCGTAAACCTCTGGTCAACGCACCGGTCAGTTGGAGAGAACGGCCGTCCAAAGAACATAAATCCACATTTGGCTTTCAGACGATGGACTGCACTGATACGACTTGAGGTTCGCATTTGATCCTTCATTTCTACGGTTGCAAATGTATCCCCCTTGGGTATCAATCAGGAGGTGTCAGGTTATTGTCCTGCCAGAGTTTTTCCTCAAGAGAAGACTGAGTATTTTTCTGAACAACCAGTGGTGGGGGGGGGGGGGGGGGGGGGGGGGGGGGGGGGGGGGGGGGGGGGGGGGGGGGGGGGGGGGGGGGGGGGGG
>JASSRZ010000006.1:14153419-14178253 GCA_032164315.1 Malacoctenus gilli
ACACACACACACACACACACACACACACACACACACACACACACACACACACACACACACACACACACAGACCTGCTACCAGATGTGATCTCTGTGCCTCGAAACTCTCACTGACCGTCTTGCTTTTTCTGTAGGGTCGCTGTGGAGCAAAACACTGACCGACAGCCACACAAAAGCATCAGAATTACAACTGAATTGAAGTAATTTGATCTATTTCACTTTTTTTGCTGCTGCTCGTGGAAGAGACAAGAACACACACACACACACACACCCACGCGGCAGATACACAAGTCTGTGTTTCTACTTGATTCATGATTGCAAATCGATGGCTGTTTTTGGCATTGTGTTTTACGACGTGATGGGTGGTTATGCGAATGTGTGTGTGACAATGAAAGAGAGAGAGAGAGAGAGAGAGAGCATGAGAGGCAAAGTTTGCTCAAAGTCTTTTATGTGCATGCATGACAGAAAAAGTGACACGTCCACACTCAACGCAGCCAAAGTAGCAAACAGGCAAACCATACAAAAGTGGATACATTTCATGATTAATGAGTCACATGTACGTTTGTAAATGACAGCAGTGGCCCTCTGAATAGGATGATCATAGTTCACTGGTATGATATTGAAACAGCACAAATATATTTAATGACAGATGCTGTCTGAGCACGACTTTGATCCTCTTAAACAAAAATCCGCTCTATCTTCTTAAGGCTGTCTGATTGAATCTCGATCTGTCTTCCCCCTCTGTATTTTTCTTCCTTTTAAACGTACTTATTTTCTGAGTCTCTGGCTTGCTTTCTGTCTGTCCGACTGCCTGCCTGCCTGTCTGCCTGCCTGCCTGCCTGTCTGCCTGCCTGCCTGCCTGCCTGCCTGCCTGCCTGCCTGCCTGTCTCTCGTTCTGCCCGTCTCCCTCCTTTCTGTCTCAGGGAGAGATAAAGAGGTTTGTGTGACTGTGAGCAGATTGACTTGAAGATAGAGGCTCTGAGCCGATCTCCTCCACCTCCTCATTCTGCTCTTTCTCTCCTGCTCTCACCCAGATGAATAGACAAACAGTCTCCCACATGCTCTCACAGTTTATCAAACACACACCCACATCGAACCAGGTCTTCACGCAAACACATATGTGTGCTCTCACCAGAAAAAAGCAACACACACTCAATCTAAGTGTCCTCGGGCTGACAAAGTATACACTGTCACACTCAAACACAAACATATACCCCCTCAAACACGCACATGCACGTACGCATACAAACACACAGGTGCATCCACACATAAATAGAAGGAGCACACGGGTCATTGATGCGCTCAAAGTGGACCTTTTTCCACTCGCGGCGGAGCAAACACAAACCATTTGACGGCATGAAAGCTGACTTCATTTGCGAAACACGTCTGAATCACGGCATCCTACTTGGCTTGTAAAGTGCCCGGGCTTTTCCATTGTGCACACGCGGTGACTCACAAAACTTTCTATTTATCTTACACACAGTAATTGGACATCTCCCTAAATGTGTGCGCTGCGTACGCATACACTGGCTGGGTCTATCTTTACCCCGGAGTGATTTCCTGGCACTTTTTGGCAGCCGCAGCACAGCTGAAGCCGACTATAAAGATTCCCATCGTGGGCTTTGAATAAATCATTGTTAAAACTCATCCCAGTGTCCCAGAATGTGTAAATAAACTTTTCATCTGTGTTCCAAAGCACATAAATGTGGATTTACACAAGGGAGAACATGGGACGCTTGTCCTCTTATCAGCAGCCACCCCCCTCTCCAAAAACATACAGGCATCCGCTTTTTGCTTCGCATTCTTCGCATCAAATCAAATTCCTCCTGCGCTCGCCACTTGTCCTTTATCTCCAGAATGTGCTTTTAGAGCAGCACAAACATGTCACAATGAGGACACTGTGAGGAGTTTCGCACAGAGAGAAACCAGCCTCTTGGTCCAATCATTTGCATTTTTGCCTTCGCCCCTCATGGCTGAGCTCGGGCTTATCGAGGGTCTTTCTTATCTCTTTGTTTGTTTTCCACCAATGTCGGCTTTTCCTGGAAAACAGGCCACTACGCATGTGTAAGCTTAGATCATTCTTTGGCGGCATAAGCCCAGATCAAGGCGGTCTCAAATTAAGTGCGCCTGATAAGTGGGCAAGAGAGAGTGGCTCCGGCCGATGGTGCCAGGATGGCCTCAAACTGCGCTCTGGCGGGGCCGGCCATGGCTGACAGGAAGCCAGGGGCTGCGACTGGGTCAAGTCAGAGCGACAAGACGACTGCACACGCATAGAGACAAAAAAAGAGAAGAGAAAAGAAAAGAAAAGGGGGGAAAAAAGAGAAACAACCTCCTCATCTTTAACCCTCTCGATGCAGTGACAGCCACAGCCGAGCGCAGCAGCGACTCAGAAGGAGGTCAAAGCTAGCTGAGGCCGTAATAGTCCTAAATAGGCAAGCCACCGCCAGCGTGAGCAGCTTAGCGCGAGAAATGCCGGACCAAAGCTTCAGCCTAAAATCTAATAGTTGAGTTTTAGCCAACGGGGCATTAAATGTTTCCCAAAAGCCATGTAGTAATAATATCACGCTCAAGCACATTTTGTCTGGATGGGAAACGACTTGCTGGGTCAGTGGACGACGCGATCGCGTCTCACCGGGCGGGTTGCGCAACCGAAGCCGAGCCGTTGACCAGTAGTTTTCCTACCACGTCTCCACAGAGGGCGCGTGAAAGGGAAGCTATCGTCTGACTTTCCTTCGGTGGCGCACATTGTGTTGTTTTGTAACAGAGAATTGCCTACAGTGGTTTCCTGGCCCGTGGCCATTCGCAGTATGATAACTGCCTGCTTGTAAGCCTAATGTCATGGAGACAACAAGGGAATGAAAAGAAACATGCCTAGACAATGCGTAGCAAAAGTACACATCCCAACAGATGTGATGGAGGAAAAGCGGAAACGGGGCTACGGGCTCACACTGCAGGGACTTTCTGTAACACTGATATTACTGGCCTTTACAAGTACAACAGACCTCTGTGAGGAATGTTGCTTTCTCATTTAGGGTAAAACACCCCCGGAGTTAAGGGGTATCAATATCACAAGGGAGATATATTCCTCTTTTGTCTGCATTTGCTGCAGTGAGGTGATGGTTAGTGTGCTGGTCTGTGGGCCAGCTGGGACACATCTCAGTTCACCCGTGCGCGCACGCGCACACACCCGCGCACGCACACACCCGCGCAGACACACACACACAAACACACACGCGCGTGCGCGCACACACACACACACGCATGCACATACTGAAGCTCGCTCTCCGCTGCTCACTATCTTTCAACAACAAGCTGAGCAGAGACCAGACGGAAAGAGGTCCTATTTGTGCAGGAAGATAAATACACTTCTGCACCCAGTCCTGTCCCCTCCAGATTAGAGCAACACAATAATGAGCAGGAGCGCTGGTGGAAGGTCAGAAGAAAGCAAGGGTAAAGGACAGAGGAACGGCCTCCTACCAAAACACACACACACACACACACACACACACACACACACACACACACACACACGCTCACATCATACATGCAGGATAAATCACAGACAGTCATGCGTGCTTCTTTTATCGCCAGCACTTCGAGCCCGGTGTTTACTTGCCGTCTACGCTTTCCCAACGGCTTTTCGCACCATGCGCCACCTTTTGCACGCAACTGCAGCGTCACACGTGTGTTGTTTGCAAAGTTCAAGTATGTACGTTTTGAATATGAATGAAAAGGCCCTGCAGGGATTTACTATCGCTTGCTATCTCGCGCCAATCATTCGCTCTGGAGAAGCTCCAAGATTTACAACTTGATGGCGTCACAGTTTGTAGAAACACAGACAGCACGCAAGAGCCGCTGCGAGTGTGGGTGTCAAGTATCTAGTCATCTTATAGTGGGATCAGGGTTCACTCATATCGGTCCAAAGAGCCACTTGCGCATTGTGAATATTGAGGAATGCGTGTGTCGAGTTGTTGACGAGTTGTTCTTCTGTGAGTCAGCACTGTCATAATCTTTTATCAACTCCTCCTCTGCGCTCCCCTCCGAAACTCACCGCAGAAGAAGACGAGTCATCGCCGCTCTCCTGTGCGCGCCTGTTCTCAGCGACTCTGTTCAAATAAATTTCTGTCTGAAAGTGCGAGACCCCCGCTGAAGGGAAACGCGATTTTCCCTCGGTCCGATTCCCAACCGTGCTAACAAGCCGTTCCATTCACAGTGTAAAGTCTTTTCATGTTAAGACACACATCAATCCACACCTACAACATACCTGAGGAAACAAACCTTCTCTCAGGATATGTGCTCTGTGTGTGGGGTGAACATGGCCGGACACGTCCCTTAAACACACCGGGAGGCGCCCAGCAGGAGTGCCGGCAGCCCCTCTTTTCAACACTTCGGCACGCTGCACACAAACACAGTTGCCCTTCCCATGGTCCTTTTGTTCCCCTATCGTTCTGTTGAAGTTCCTGTCATGGACAGTGTCAGCGTCTTTGGACATTTATAACTGACGGCCATATTGCCCTTCTGGACAAACGCCCCATCAAAACTGGACTCTGTCGGGGTTGCACCCACCTGATCATGTTTGAGTCACTGCACAAAGGTGAGCAGATCTTCTAAAACCAGCCATCAAACAATCATCTGACGCAGGGGAACATGCATATGCTTGCCGAGTCAGAATTATACCAAATGTACTTTACAGAAATTCAGACAATTAACCAAAGAATAACATGCGCAAGCACTGGCACGCACCTATGCACTCCTGGGAAAGAGGAATTGACTGAAATTGCTTGCATTCCCTCTGACACTGCACAAAGCCAAATACAGTCAACCGGAGGGAAGCAAGCAGGGAAAAGCTCATCCGAGTTCATGCATCTTTCAAATAAAGCATCAGAAGTGGTTAGAACACAATGAGGCCTGCCCCATGCAGCTTTCACTTTCAGTTAAATGCAGTGATAAAAAAAACCCCCAAAAAACGCATTATTGATCCCGGCATCGGAGAATGATGAAACGTAACGTGTGTGTTTCTGCAGGTAAAACCACCAGGGGCCCTCATACAAGAGAGAAGCGGCGTCGCCAGGTCTATATAGCTCGCGAATGCCACAGAGAGGGTCTTCAGTGAAAGGTTATCTCCCGCACCGTCCTTCAGAGTCACGTCGCTTCCTGTGACTCGACCTGACACCTTGGTGAAGAGATGCTGCAGTGTGAGAAGCACCTAAAGATACTGACAAGAAGATTCCGCAAACAACCTGTTACAACGGATCAATTGTCCTGGTTTTGTTGAGGTAAAAGCGAACTTTGTGGCAAGAACAGACCGATAGTTTTACAACAACAGATACAAATACCCAAAAATACTGATTACTGTGTCCTCATACCTACTGTTTGATACCCAAAAAGCAAAGAAAAAAATCCATCAAAGTATTATTTTGACACAAACTTGTGCTGATTTACAGTTTTGCATGCTAATTTTGCAACTTCTTCTGTCTTGCAAAATATATTCTGGCTCTTGCAACATCATTTTGCAACACAAGTTTCCTGCTTTCCACAGAAACACAATACGCATCACTTTTTTTTCCACCTAGTTTTTCAAAATAAAAAAAAGCACGATTGCTCAACTTTTACCTGCCACCCTGACACGTCATGGCGCAACTCCTGCAACAACACAATGCACATGCCTTTGTAAAGTTTGTGTGTTGTTGGACCATAAACAGATCCAATCTAAAGAGGACACTGAAGATCTTAAGCTGTTTACACAAACCTCTGATACCTCGTGATTGATGAAGCCTATTGTCTCGTATAAAACCAGTTTATGGATGTTTTGGAATGTGTTTTTCGCAGCGATACGCCCACAGCTAGAAAAACCTACAATTGAAAGAACGTGAAAATGTGTGCCCGCCAGCCTTACCCTCCCCTTGGCCCGAGCAATGGCAGATTCACTTCTGCGACATGCCAAAACAGTGTTCAGCTCGTCAGTCGTTTGTGTGATCCTGACACCCCTGACCACAAGCCTGAGGTTGCAGGCAGTTACGCGGTGTGGCTGAGAGCCGTCAAAAGTGACTGGAACCCCCTTTGTCAGTCTTGCAGAGACGACCGACACCCAGACCGGGTAAGGGAGGCGATTTGGACATGCCACGGTAACCAGTTTAATATCGGAGCGAGCCAAGCGGCTTAACCAGATTGCAGATCGCTGAAAAATGAGCTTACCTGGGGTTTTCAGAGTTATGCCGTTTACATGCATTGATCCAGCGCGAGATTACCGGGCAAATCAGGGTTAATACTGGAGCCGCTCACCGATGTCAACAATGCCAATCACACGGAAATGTGCTCAGTTCTGCGCCCTTGTGCGGAAAAAATTTGCGCCTTTGTGGCTAAAACAATCAAACTGCAAACTGCTAACTGCCTACGTCCACAGCATGTTAACTGCACATCGAAGGCATTTATAACACACCTTCTTGTGTACTTTCATGATGCCTAAATTTCATGTTTTGACTGATTTGGATGGATTCTTTCGAAAAAAAAATGAGATTCCAAAACTCAGATTTCATGCTGATACATGTGATGAGTTTAAAGGGTTAATTTTGTCGACAACCTTTCATGCTGTGCGGAGAAGAGGGGGGGGCTTTTAAATATTTAATTACATGCACTGGCTGCAGCCTGTGAAGGAAGAGTATTGCAGCCCAAGATAGCTGCAAATTACTGAATGATTCAAAAGGTTGGGTAAACTTAAACTGACTTCACAAAGCAGTAGGATACAAGTCGAAAAGAGCAGCACGATATGAACACAATAAAAGCTGGTATCGTGTGTGGGGGGGGGGGACAGGAGGAGATTGTGCCGTGTTTTAATATTGCTTCTTTTGCGACAACAGCTGGCGAAAACGTTCTAATCTTCACATCTAGACAACCCCGGAATTATAGCCAGATATGCTTTTGTCCACAGCATAACGCCGTATGCGACTGTCGCTCCTCCGGGGACCCCGTTACGGTTAGTTTAGTCAAAAGTCAGCGTCTGCCCACAGCTGACTGCGGAATTAACGGCGAAAGTTCACCACAGGAGAAGGCCGCAGGAGCGGGACCCGAACGGCCGCCACTTCCACAGTTGTCGCCCCGTAACGTATCTCGCGGACTGTGCAGCCACTGTGGGCCTGGGAGTGTTTTTGACACGGCTCCAGCTGCAGAGGCAGGGAGTCAAGCAACTGCTGTGACATTCCCCACGGACTCATCCCCCTTTCAACTTTTCGGCGTTTCTCCTCCTTCCCGATCCCGATCCTGATCATATACTGCCTCATTGTGGTGAAGGTAACATTCTTCAATGGGTTGAAAAATTCTCTGACTGCTGGAAAAGCAGCAGAGCAACATACAGAAAAATGTCATTAGACTGGAGAAAGCCATAATAAAGGCTTGCTTAATAGCTTGCTTGTTTAGTAGACCTTTTTTTTGATGCGTTTTCTTTACTTCTTTTATTATATCACACCACAGTTGAAGTAAGGACACACGCTGTTACCAAACTGCCGGGCAGAAGCCAACCATACAAAGGGACACAGTTATTATAACTAATGACTCAGCTCTTAATAACAAACTAATATAATTACTTAAGATGTTTACATGTCCCTTGTCTTCATCCAAGTGCTCTTATAATCATATCACATCATCTCTCAAAGTCCTCATAAAAATAGCCACCGACTTGCTCTCTAATTATAGTCCTGTTCATTACTTTGATTTGAAGAGGAGTTTTCACTCGGACTCCATGCTTGAAACTGTGGCGTCGCTCTCACACACCAAATCTTGATCTCATCTCCTCATATTAATTACCAAAAGATGGATGCAATTTGTACTCATTACCAATCGTAGAAATTCCACTCCGAATAGTTCTGCTAATTCCAAAGCCATCTGTAAGGCGTATGAATTCAAGCGAGCCAGAGATTAATGGAGATTATTGTTTGTGAGATTAGGTACCAACTTGGTACTAATCTTCAATCACACCGCCAACCGACCCAATCCTGCTTCTCGGCCTGACGGCTGATTTCCAAACAGCTGTTTGCAAGCTGCAGAGTCGTAGCATAAAAGTCATGGCAGATTTCTGAAACAGAGCTCCAGCCGCATTCGGAAAAACTTCCGTTGCGCAGTTCACGTAGAGTCACAGCGCGAACTGATTTCGGGAGTGATTTGCCGTGTGAAAGTGTGCGGGACGAAGTCATGTTCATGAATAGTTACATAAAAAAAGTACCACAGAACACGATAATGTCTTCATGACCTCCCAAACGAACAGCAACATTATATTTCTGATCATCAGGTGAGTGACTTCCGTGCATATTTCAAATATTCCCCTTCCAAAACAACGTTTCAACCTGCTTTTGGTTCTTCCCCGGGATCCATTTCTGACTCCAACAATCTCATTCAAACAGTTTGAATGAAAACTTTCCAGTTGTGAGGAACCAATGATTGGTTTGATAGAGAATTACAAGCTTCGAATCGCACGGCACCGCAGACCCGCTCTCATTTGCTCTTATCCAGCTGAACTAAGCCCATTATTTTTCATGAGCCAGACATAATTCTCTTGTACGGCATGGAAATTCATAATCATCTAAAGCATTGCTTTGGTGTGTGTGAAATCAGAGGGTCTGTAAAGCAGACATTCAAAACTGTGGAAAATATCTGCCACAGTGGGGCGGTTAAGCCACTCGCGTCGAACTAAATCGGTAGTACTTTATAGTTCGTTGGTGCGGCATATTAGTGCAAAAACAGAGGGTGGCAACAAGTTAGTTTTGGGTTTCATTTCAGGAAAGTGTAAAGTGGCTGTTTATTTTCATGAAGAGACACCTTCTCGTTTCACAACAGGACCCGCAGTCCAGGCCGAGCAGCTCCACCGACTGTCATCTGTCGAAACACAACTTTGTAGGCATGTTCTCATTTTTGGGAGTCTCTTCCGAGTTTAATCCTGAAAATCTCCCAGTTGCAGAAATTCTCTTCAACTCGGGATGAACTTTCGAAGGAATGCAATAAATGTCATCAGAAAAATAATATGAATCCTTTCAAGTGGATTTGCAAAAAGTTATTTCCATTTTTCATTACTTTAAATAGAAACTTGCCTCTTTTTTTATCCATGGAGAGAACTACTGTGGGACCTCATCATCCTCCGGTCGCAATCGCTCACGAGCGTGAAATGCCCGACAAGCTGCTTAAACCTCTCGGAGGCCGACATTTTGTGTAACTAATAACCTTATTAATGTCTGCATTCCTTTAGGTACATAACATTGGTTTACAACGGTTGCCGTGGCAGCTTGAGCCGCGCAGCAGGTGAAAATCCCCTAATGCTGGATTTTACCGGCTGCCGATGAACACAAGAAAGGTTGGAGAAAGTTAAGGACTTAGTTTGGTAAGTTGATCCAAAACATAGACTCGAATCAGCAACTTTTGCAGTGGATTATGTTGTTTCCATAGTTCATTGTTACTAACTGGAAAGTAAGTTGAGAGAACACTTGTACGCTGAATTGTTGACGTCGCTTGGATTTGTGGCGTCTTAAAAGACACTGAAGGCAGAAGATGAAAAGTGGAAATTGGAGCAAAAATTCATTTTAAAATTAAATCTTCCAACAACAAATTATCATCGAGATTCACACAATGATCACACAATGAAATGAAACAACACTGTAGATTCTAACTACAAGCAATACGGTTGGCCAAAAAGGTCCCACTGAGGAAGGGAAATAAACAGCTGGTTATGTGACTCAACATTTGATTCTGAACACATTCGGTTTAAGATTAATAAGCATTATTAAGGTGTTTTTTTGCAGCAATAATCCCTTTGTGTCACACAACAGTACCTGATCGATTCCTCCTGATTTGATTCGTTGAGTGCATTTCACCATCTACTGTCTCAGAATCTCCGAACACATCGCCACCATCACACGTCCTCTATCCAACAGCCGTGAAGAAACAGGCGTCAGCCACCCCGTGACCTAAATCAGCGCACCTCAAGTCTGCCACAACTGGTCCGTCACTGCTGAATTGTCAGTTTTGCAAACACAAAAGATGGAGAACCAATGTGCCCAGACTGCCATAATAATAGCTTGTAAAATTCTGTCAATGGGAATGTAGACTAACGGGTGTGAGTGATTGTGAGAAAGTGCCTAATGGACAGGAAAATGAGTGACCAATTACTGAAAATGGCCATACCCTTTTTTCACACATCTTATAAATATAAATCAAACCATCTTGTCAGCGTGGAGTATCCGAGCGGGGATTCAGCAGGGCAGAAATCCAACACGAATGGCCCAGTGAACATAAAAAGCCATCAGACACCTGCAATATAACCTCACCGTACTGCATGATAAATCGCATCTGATTCCACTGACCACTGGAACCTCTTCCATCATTCTTACCTAAACAAAGAGACGTCTTATAGCTCTGCCGGTGAAAGACGGCAGGAAAAACATGCAGCTAAATGAGCGAGCTAAAGGGGGGAGGGAGGGAGGGCAAGGGGGTGTGGGGGGGATAGTAAACCTGTGAGATATGCGCTGGCACTAAAGCTGCTCCCAGACAAACCTATGGGGCAGGAAGCAAACCAGGCCGCCATCAGCAGCTGTCATTCATGTTCAATGTCGAGCTCTTCTGAAGAAAACATGCATGCCCGCGAGCAAAATCCTCCCCGTCTACCACCTCAATGCAGCAGCTGTGACCTGCATACAGTGAGGCTTCACAGTGACAGATTAGTGACAGCATGTGCATTAACAACAGCGTTGTTGCATCGATCCACTGTGGAAAAATACAAATGAGCGATGACTGCAAGCGCACACGTATGAAGTGGAGGGGGGGGGGGGGTTTCCACATGTGTGAAGGTATTTGTAGGACAACGTGTTACTCCTCAACTTGAGAGCACCTTCTGATGCGCATAAATATTGCACCGCCTTTCACTGACACAGGGCTCCCACTAGTCTGAATACACCCACACACACACGCACACACGAAATACAATTATGTAGGTCTCCTCCATGGAGTCTGTGGGTAGACAAAAAGCGAGAGGGGGGGGGGGGGGCTCACCTCCACTCTTGTTTTATTATAAAGCTTCTGATTTAGGCTGAGCCATGAGGGAGGAAAAACACTATTGTTATGCCAAATAATAATAGCTAAAAGGCAAATGTGGAATATTTGAAAAAATACAGTTCAAGGTACAGCTGTGTCACATTTCATTGCAATGATGCATATTCACTTGCGTTTAAAAAAAAAAAAGAAGGTACGGCTTGGTTTATCTGTCAGTACCTGCCATACACCGAGCTAATTAAAAAAAGAAAGGCAATAAATCTCATAACGATCGACAAAAGTTGGAAACAGAATAATAATGCGCTATTTCTGACTGCCTTCCCTTCATCCGTCATCAAATGAAGATCAGCACCTGTACTGATGATGCATTACTTGTGACAAGGGAACGAAAGCGGGCCCCTCGAGTTGTCGACATGCTCCCTTCTGTACTCGCGCTCCTTTTTAGGCCTGGAAATTGACACCGTGTTGTTGTTTTTTTTGTGGATACTTGTACATCGGTGGGTTTCCCAACTGTGCTCTGCTTCACAAATCAGAGGTTGAACAGAGGGGTCGGTAGACAATCAGTGGAGGTCCAAGAAAACAAACAAATGGATGGAAATCAAAAGAGTTTGCCGAGGAGCCTCATCAAGTTATTTCGGGTGTTGATTTTGTTGTGCAGACAAAATGTGCCAAACGTCTCTGCTCCTGTTACACACACTATACCACGTTACAGGATGTCTTGAAAAGCAAAACTTGAAAAGGTTTTTTGTTATTTGACTGACGGGTGACATTTTGAAAAAAAATTAGGTTTTGCAAAATTTGCTCTCCTCCGTCTGAGCTTGCAATGCAGAGCAAAGTTTGTGTCTTTATCCTCCTCATCAGCTGAGGCCCAGAGGTCCCAGCTGACTGAGTCCAGAGGAAGTGCAGCAGGTGGTGAGCTCTGCAGGTCGTCTTCCAGTGTGAGGCAGCCCTTAAGAGGTGGAAAAACAACAACAACAACATCGCTCTGAGAGTTGTTCAGCATGCTCGTGCTGTCCCCTTGGTTACACACTCGTCACCTCTTTGTTGGTCTGCACGAGAGGGACTCGAGACAAGTTCAGTCGCCTCCACCACCTTTGGGCCTGGACGTTGAGGTTCGAGGAATAACATGTATTGATGAATTAATATTATGTTTGAGACTGTCAATTGAGAGGAAAAAGGCCTTGCAAAGAAGGCTGGAGCAAAAATGTAGCAGTAAACACATGATGCTCCATCAATGTCTCAAGGAATGGGTGTGGCAACTCAGAGTGAAACTATAGGTGGCTTTAAGACTGTGATCGCCTCAGTGCGGAGCTTAGCTAAGTGACGGCGGGATCTTTAGGTTGTTTGAGAAACCCAGGAGGTAATAATGTCCATTTTGTGCTCCTTCTCTGATGGGACGATGAGTCTAAAAGCCAGAGTGAGAATTAGTGTCTCATGAGTCCAAGCTAAGAGGATTTAAGACGTTTGCAGCACCGAGTACACACACTGTGCTCTGGACCGCAACACTTCAGCTGAGGTCCGTGTGTGTGTGTGTGTGTGTGTGTGTGTGTGTGTGTGTGTGTGTGTGTGTGTGTGTGTGTGTGTGTGTGTGTGTCTCACAACACTCAAATCAGAGAAGGCTATGTCCAAGTTATATTGCAACCTGACCGGGGTGGAACAGAACCAACAAACAAATAAATATAGGGAACAAAAAGAAACAGACTGGTTGAAATAAAGTCACTGAGATTACTTCACAAGCCACATCTAGTCTGCTACTGCACTACATTACTCTACCTGGTCATTTGAGCAACAGAATAGGTTTGGTCCTGTGGAAAAAGCAAGAAAAACCTCACTAGATGTGATATTAACAGTTACAGAGAGGGACAGCCAAAAGTCCATGAGGGACAGTGAAAAAAACCCATTTGAATACAATCAATGATGGGGACACTCCAAAGAGTTCCTCCGTGTAGCTTTGCTGCTAACAGGAAGAGCCGATATGGCTGTTAAATCACTCCCTAAGGGCGACATCTGCTGATGAAACTCCGCCTCTGAAATTGTTGCGCCTGAATGGTAAAAAAAAAAGGAGAAAATCCGAAGCATGTCGCGTGGTAGCGACAGCGAGCGGGTATTTACAAGCAGACAGCCGTCAGTCACAAGCTAGCACTGCAGCACACGCTGCTAGCTCCCTTTACGTGCAAGTGTACGCTGAAGAAGAGGGACATGGTCGTCAATTCGCCTTGCTAAAGTGTGGAGTATTGAAGCATTAATGCGGGGCGTGAGGCTAAATATAGCCCAGGAACCAAATTGCTTCGGGCAGCGTGATTTTCACACGTGATACCGGTGATACAGGCCGCTGTCCCTGGTCCTGAAATGTACCCGGTGCGTTTAAGGTATTCGTATCAAGCTTTGCCCGAGAGAGGCCACCTCTACATACGAACAGAATAAAATGCAAAGTACCTGACCTAGGACACTAAAACCGTGCGTGATTCATGCGAGTTGTTTGCAACGGCGAAACGAACGCAGGTTACCGGATGCAGTTAGTCGAACACACAAACTGCAATTCCTCACAAGCAACAGTGCGAGGCGCATGTCTAATGCAGTTTGGGGGGAGAGAATGGGAGAGAGAAGGAGAGAAAGAGAGTTTGATTGATCATGTGGGCTATGGGAGCCTGCGAGAGTTGTCGAAAATTGCTGCATAGACGCCCCTTAGGCACCTATCTGGTACCCAGTGACTCCGAGCCTTGTCGTGGCGAGAATGGCCACAATTTAGCAGGAAGCCCGTCACCGAAAGCCCCCAAACCGAGCGGCGCTGAAAACACAGCGTTCATTCTTCCGGGTTGGACTTCACCGGTGATCCACAATAGGCTAGGTTGACTTACCGCAGTCCTCACACAAGATCTTCCCAACATCCTTTTTAAGGTTCTTTCCACTCGTGTCAAGGGGCGCAAACGATGCCTTGAAAACCAAGGGCTCGTCAGTGGGGTCCATGAAAAAGATGTACTTGTGGTTCTTCTTCACTTTGGTGCACGGCGCCTCGGATCCAAATTCCCCCACGGTGACGAGCTGTTCTCGCTCCAGACCCCCGCTGTTTAGGGGCCAAACATCCAGCACTTTGACATTCACACGGTACGGCTCCGCAGAGACGTTCACAGGCGTAGACTGCACCTTGCCCTCGATCACCACGGCGGATTTGTAAGCCTGGTCCTGCAGGGAATTCAAACTCGGGGAGTAGCAGGCGAATGAGACCCCGATGACCAGCATGGATAAATGTACTGAATCAAGCCTCATGCCGCCTGCTTTGGCTCGGTGGTCGCTGGTCGCGTTGCGGCAGGGCTCTCTCGGCTGCGGGGCGATGGCGATGGAGCTGGGTTGGATGAAGAGACAGCAAGTAGGCTCCAGTAGCACGGCAGCGCGGCAGACCTTGCATAAGTGTCCATGCCATCGGGATCCGCTGCTTTTCGAGTGATTTTCAATGGGTAAACAGCAGCTTTGAAACGGGCAGAGCGGGGCGACACTGGCTCTCAGATCCAGTCACTGTATTCGGCTAATAATAAGGCATTGTAGATCGGCTAAGCAAGGAATTCTCCCATCCAGAAGATGCCCCCCTATGCTGCCATAGTAGCCTTAACTGCAAGACGACGCCACTCTTATCTTTGCCCAAAAATTGCAGTGGTGGGGTACCGCTATGGTGGTTTTCTGTATCATCTGCAGCGGAGAGAAAAGACGCAAAATGCTGCAGTGAACCACAAGTTTGGTAGTCCGGTCGCAAAACAACAGCTGCGTTTCATTCCAACAGAAAAAATAAAGCAAGCAATTATTTCTGGACGGCAGCTACAACGCTAATACGCCGCCTTCCACCGCGGCTCTCTCTCCGCCTCCCCTCGCCACAGACGGAGAGAAAATAACGCCGATTGCCAAGGGGCTCCGTCAACAAAAACGCAGGATCGGAGCGCTCAGATGCAGGCAGCCGATGGACCGAAGGGTCGATCTCCTCACTCCCAAAACCCTGTTACTGTACGTCAATCACTCCATGGCGCTTTATCGGCGGCGATCTCGTGTTAAAATGAAATAAATGCGATCCCAAATCCATGACTGTCCCTCCTCAAAATCGCATCCTACTGTAGCCAAGGCATCACTCCCCCCAAAAATGAGACGGATTCACAATGAAAAATGCAGCCGCATATCGTCCGGTGAGCCCGGAGAAATCATATGGCTGCGATGACTAAGGCTGCGAAAGCGTTACAGAGTCTTCAAGCGACTGTTTTGAATGAGTTTTGCGTCTCATCCCATTAAGTCATGCCCTGCATTCAGGTCACATTCACTGCTCTGCCTCTGAAAAAAAAAACTGATGTTGAAGAACCGCATTAAATCTATGTGGCTAAAAAAGCGGTAACATGGAGCCCCAAAGAAAGGGGGGACGTGCAATTATAACCACTTTCTAAAGAGTGAAGCCAAGGAAACTGAAAACCTCTGCGTTTCTATGATTGTTATTTAATGTGTTCACATGACAACAATTTAGATGGAACATATTGGGGAAAGACTGCACCTACCTGGAATAACACAAAAAAACAGGAAATGGTCTGCTGATTAATCTTTATTGTTGATTTAGCTTTAGCCAGTATTTTAAAGGTTTGAATGAAGCTAAATGCCAAATAGAATGCGGATAGTGTTAAAGTGACAGTTCCTCCAAAGAGCGACATCTGCTGACCAAAGTGTGTCTTTAAAGAAAATTGACATACATAATGTAAATGCAGCTGTTAATAAACACGTTACGATCGTGGAAAACAGCGTAGTGGTGAATTAGATCTAGGAGAAATGCTCCTACCATAGACCTAAACTGGGTAACAGATGGCATTAAAACAATATCCAGGGCCAAATTTTGTGTTCACATCATGTTAGGTTAAACGGAAAGCAACAATCACAGAATCATTGGTGTTCAACAGTCATATAAGTTAAAACTGTGCCATCTGTAGAAGTTTCCATATGTTTGTGCGCACTGAGGGCGTGACTATGACGTGGCTGCTCTCCGTGGTGCTGAAATGTTTCATCAAGTTTGAAAAACCAGTCCTAATACCCAATAAACACAGGAAAAGCATCTCTATAAGTGATTTTTGTGTTGTCGAAAACAATGAGTCTTTAGTCAGTTTTCAACCATCACTCGACTTAATAACAGAAGCACCAAATATGAGGCCAGATGACGACTGTAACAAACTTCGAATGGGGTGTAAAGCGAGACATAAATCACAGCATCAACAAAAACCTGCGTGCACAGATCACTAACCTCCCCTGACACTTCCCCTCATTGCAGTAGTACAAATTGTTGCCATACCTGTTACCCGTTATTCGAGGCAAAGCTGCGGTTCCCACGCGGCGCCGAGGGGAGGCGCGCGTTCACCGCGTTTTCCACGTTTGCGTGTTGACATCAGAGGTGAAACGTGCGGCGTTGAACTTGTGCGTGTGTGTGTCTCTCTCCGTGCCACGACTCGCCGTTCCTTGTCCATCTTGCGAAGCAAGCCCGGGCGCTCCGCGGTGCTGTCACCCAGGCCACCGAGCCGAATCCCATGTGTCAGCCGCCTCGTCGCGTCCCCCGCGGCTCGCCGTCGAGGCTGTAAGGCGCTGCGCCCGCAGTAGGAGCGGGGAAGGTAGGGTTCGGGGGCTCTCGCACGGTGGAAGGACGCTCTATTTCCTTGTCATACGCACTGCTGCGGTCCTGTTAAGTGCCCGAACGTGCATACCACCATGTGACATTGCTCGCCAGAGTTTTTTGGGAGTGTCACGATGCAACCCCGCTGCCTTGCGTCCGTCCGATCGGGAAGATTGCGGTAGGTTGGGGGGAGGGGGGGTGGTCTGCGCCCGAAGAGACGCCCCGGCAGTCCCGCCTGTGCTGGGATGTAGGGCAAAACTTTGTGAGGTGATCAGAAGCGGCTGCCTTTATTAAAGTGCGACAGCGCATTCCGAGGCTGAAATGTGCGCACGGGACGTGGCCTCGGCATCGAACTGGGAGCGTTACCGAAACATAATCATGGCTCAAAGTGGCTCAAACACAAGGCCCATGTGAAAACTGATTGCAGCGAGAGAAAACTGACAGGTTTTCATCCGTCGGGCTCAAAGAGAAAAATCGGCGTACCCGAGCCCATTTTAGGCCATTAGGTAAACAGCTATCACATGAAACATCTCACAGAACTCATCCTATTCGAGCTCCAATCTAAATATGAAACTCGAATGCGCCCCAAATTCAAATTTGGGATTTTCCCCCAAAATATATATATATTATCAAACAAACCCCACCCAAGTGTACAAATGATATTTGGACCTACCTGGATGCATGCGCCCAGAATCGAGTTCATCCATCTGAATGAAGAGAAGAAAGATGACTAATAAAACTGACCAAGCAAAAATACAATACCATGTTGTAGATTTGTTTCAGTGAGATCAATTAATCCCATGGGATCACTGGCTTCGATTTGGAACAAAATGAAAGACAATGACAGCCTTAAAAAAATAATTAAAAATAAAGTAAGAAAATGTAGTTTGGAGGCGAGAAGAAACACAAAACTGTGAATAAAAAGGTCACATTTTACAATAAAGTTAGGCGTGTGGTAGTACAACTGATTTATTTCATTAAAAAGTTCGACTACGTGAACGAAACAGTTTGCGATTTTTTTTTCTAAGGTGAAGCAACTTTCTGGACAAACTGTTGCGCTTCTATCATGCATGTGACGAGAAAAAAATGGCGCATACTTTTAGAAACGCGAAAAATGCAGAACGGTGATTTTTAAAAAAAAACGAGATTAAAACGCTGAAATGAATAAATTAATAAATGCAACATGGACACACAGGCTCATCCCGACATCCCGAATCACGTGCAGATCCTAAAGTAAGCCTGAAGTATCAAGACTGTTTTACCAATACAAACTCGAGTATTCATCCCCTTTACAAGTTCAGGTTTATGCAGCATTTCAAGGCATCGACAAATATGTTCAGTGTTATTTTTCTTTTATTTCTTTACCCGAGTAAGATTACAAGATTACAGCGACCAATTCATTTTTGAATGTTTCTCACATCCAAAACAGCTTTGAAGTTCGAACTCATTAAAATTGCCATATTGGCAGTATATTTGGGCATTTTACTGCTAATTAACGTACGAAGTGACAGGTTTAATAAATATGTATAAAATGTTATTAATATCGAGGTAATTAAAATAACTTGCGTTTGTAGGAATAAATTCGCTCCACTCTTTTAAACCGTCTTTATACAGCTAAGAAAGGTCCTTTTGGGGCTCATTTATTCTTTATGCAACCATAACGAGTCATAGGCTTCATTTTTATCAGATTAATCCAAAAAAGTTTTGAATAAATGCACAACAGGACCACAGTCTGGGCAAAAAAAAAACCCGAGTAATAAAATTGCATTCAAAAATAATCTACGACTTATTTTGTACTTATTCAGGGTTCCAAAATTGACCCTCATCTGTTTATGATGCAAACATGCGAGAGGCGGAACGAATATTGACTTTAAGTTTAGAGAACAACTGGATCGTGGAGGTGAGGCGCACGATGCGTAAAAGATGCGTAAAACAAGTGGCCAGGATAGAGATCGGCCTAGACAAAGACACGACAATGTCCTATGAATGGAATAACATGTACGGACAGATCTTGGGTTGATAATTAAAGGACTAAAAGGGTGTCGGCCTTCGGTCATTGAAAGCGTGAAGCAAGTAGGGACTTCCCAGCTGACAAAGCCTAATCGAAGCCGTTACCAGTTGAAGACGACGCACTTGAAATGACTTGAATAAGGTGTCGCTCAAACGTGGAAGTCCATCGATACGGTAACTATTGGGTAATAAATCCAAATTGTTGATTTATGATTTATTTTGTTGCACGGTTAAATATGTTTAACAGCCGCAGCCTTTCCTTTAAGATTCCAAACCGAGCTGCAGCCCATTAAGCCATCATTAAATTGCGGGGGTGCACTAAACTGTAAATCAATCGAGTGGAGGCATTTAATAAACTCCAAAGGGGATTCTGAATGAATGCTGATGCATTGAAGCTTTGGAGGGCCGTCGTCATTTCACACAGAGGCGATCTCTGCGTTGCACTTGGCATCAAGGGAGTAAGTGATAGCTCAGCAGGTTAGCGGCGGCTAGCTGAAGGCCTCACACGGACGGGGCGACAGCATTATTCTGGGATAGTGCACGAAAAACAGAATGGCGGGGTGAAGGAGCCGCACACCGGTAAAACGTCTGCTTTGACGTGCCAGCTCCAACCGAGGAGACTGAGGCCCGTCTGTGACAGATCTAACTGGGAGGCCTTGAAGGTGGCAGCTGCTGCGCCCTGTAACGCAGCGGTGAAGCTCTGTGAGCCGGGCCAGCGGGCCGCCTTTAGCGCAACGTCCCGATCCCGCTGGAAGTGAAATGTCGCGCTTTGAGGGGAAATTTGGCGAAACAGAGCTTACACTGACGCCAAGGTCATTTTTTACTAATTTTTTTTTCCTTCAATTTTTCCACTTTTCAGAGGGTCTGTATTCAACAGGAGGCTCTTTTATGGGTTTTTCACAGAGCTGTGTATGCGCGTTTACCCGAACAGGCAAAAAGACGCACCCACTGTGTGCACGCTCACGTATCTCAATTGAACAATTGTCTGTATGGAAATTTGAAGCTCAGTCTGAACACTCTCAAAAACCCAAGAGGGCAAAGAAATCCACCTGTTTGAAACAAGCAAAAAAAAATGATTAACTTATTAAAAATCACATTGCTTTTTGCCTCGAACCCAACTGGAGTTTGTTGGATATTGGCCGCGTTTATGTGATTGTATCATCTAATTAATGGCTGCTGAAACTGTTCCGACGTCGCGTGCTGGTTAACTGACTTGCTCTGACACTGCAGCATCCGATGTTGTTCTGTTACTGTGTTGCAAAGGACGACACAAACGTGACGTTGATGCTGAAAATGATGTTGCATTGCTCATCTGACATTGTTACTTCAATAAATAGTTAAATAAATACAAACGCAGGGCAATTCAAACTTTTGTTTACACTGATGGAAATTTAGGGGAAGCTGTAGTTGAACCGCGATTCATTATTGATCCCTGATGTTGACAGCAGAAGTTCTTGAAAGGGAACAACGACTTATATTACCGTTATTACCCTCTTTTTTATCAGGCTTACTTGAACTAAAATAGTGCCTGTACGTATAAGGAAAATAATTTGTAAAGGTGATATTTGGCTACAATGTTGAATAACATGATTTAAGTATCGAAACATAATTTCATTTTTTTTTTCTAATTTTGAGCCGCAGACCTTCGATAAGGAGGTGTTCAAAGTCTATTTAGAGTTATAACAAGTAATTGCCGTTTTTTAAAAATTAGAAGGAAGTTGTCTGAGCTCAGATACGTGTGTTTTCCTAGCAAAAGACAACACTGAGGGGTAAAAATGTGCTTCACCTCCAGCTGTTAAAAGACTGAAGACAGGGTTGATGGGGGGGTCTTTTCAGGTCACGGTGGCACCAGCAGTTTCGGAGGCCGGGTTTGTAAGCAGGAACTGAAGCGTGCCAAGTTTTGCTTCCCGTGAACGACCCCGCTCGTTTGGTTTGGCCGTGAATGGCAGCTCGTAGCAGGAGTGATGCACAGCAACAGCCATCGTTCTGCATTATAACGCTGCCTCCCCTCGCTCGTCTCTCTCCTTTTTTCTTCTTCTTCCCTTGTGCAGATCTCGCGAGATCTCCGTGTTGGCTGTCGCTGGCCGTGGCTTTGCAGCAGACAGAGGGAGAAGGCAGGCAGCATCATGGCGGACAGAGACAGTGGAAGTGAGCAGGGAGGAGCAGCCACGGGCCCAGGCTTCGGTTCCATGCACCCTGCGACAGGAGGGGCGGGCTCGGCTTCCGGGCTCCAGCACGAGACTCAGGAGCTGGCGTCGAAGCGGGTTGACATCCAAAACAAACGCTTCTATTTGGACGTTAAGCAAAACGCGAAAGGCCGCTTCTTAAAGATAGCAGAAGTCGGGGCCGGTGGAAACAAGAGCCGCCTCACTCTGTCCATGTCCGTGGCGGTCGAGTTCCGTGACTACTTGGGGGACTTCATCGAGCACTATGCCCAGCTGGGTCCGAGCCACCCGGGGATGGTACAAGACGAGCCCAGGCGGGCACTCAAGAGCGAGTTCCTGGTGCGGGAGAATCGGAAATACTACATGGATCTGAAAGAGAACCAGAGGGGACGGTTTCTGAGGATCCGACAGACCGTTAACCGGGGGCCCGGTTTGGGATCCACGCAAGGCCAGACGATTGCACTGCCTGCCCAGGGACTTATTGAGTTTCGTGACGCTTTGGCTAAACTTATTGACGATTACGGCGTGGAGGACGAGCCCGCGGAGTTGCCCGAGGGGTCGTCATTGACTGTGGACAACAAACGCTTTTTCTTCGACGTCGGGTCCAATAAGTACGGCGTGTTTATGAGGGTAAGCGAGGTGAAGCCCACGTACCGCAACTCGATCACGGTGCCCTACAAAGTGTGGTCCAAATTTGGGAATACGTTCAGTAAATACGCCGAGGAGATGAAGAAGATCCAGGAGAAACAGCGGGAGAAAAGGGCATGCGAGCTGCAGCAACAAGAGGAGATGCAGGCGGATGATGGAGACGAGGATTGATATAGAGCGCAGAAACGTGCGAGAATAATGAAAATAACAAGAGAAATATAATTAAAAACTCTACTGTATAAAGAAAGAAATCTAAAGATTTAACTGTAATGGTTTAACTCCAAGGGAGCATCACCCACAATATAAGAAACCTCCACAACCTGACAGTTATGACATGTTGTCACTCATCGCTGGATGTTACCCCACTTATCCACCATTAATACAGTAACAGGCTGCTAAACGAAGTAATAACATTATATTTGAACATTGTTTCCTACTTGACAATATTGAACTGAGTGTTTATTTCCCTTATTAACAGAAACTTTTGTACCAGTTAAAGCTATTGTAAAAAAGAAAACCAACAAAAAAAAAGTGTTTGCAATGTTCAAAGGAATTATTGCCGAGTTCGGAGGAAAAAAGTTTCCTTTTCATGTGAGCTAATGACTTCAGCACAAATCAGATATTTTAATTTTTGAACCAAAATTCAAAAGAAGAACTTTGTAAAAGGTCGTCACACCTACTTGCCATCCTATTTACCTTTACCTGTGAGTAGAGATGTGTTTACACATGAATCATATGAGGGCTAGGCCTGCTTCGGAAAACTGGTTAGATGTCATGCAGTATAAAAAGGAACATATAGGCATTTTCATGAAATGAAACAAGTGCTCTATTTGTTGTGCAATATGCATTGCATAAAAATCAAATCTCTCTCTCTCTCTATATATATATATAAATATATATATTGACCTGGTCAATGGATCTCGACACGATGACATTTGCCAGAAGCATTCAAAGAAATATTAATATTGTAATTTTTGTTTCAGTTGAAAATGTTGCCATGCAGATGGATATATTATAGACTACCTTTGTGTCTCGTTGTTAATGCAATGTGTTCATTTTGAAAAGGTACTAAATGTGTATTTGATAGAGGAAACGCAGTGACAACATGTAGCAAAAGGCCTGAATTTGCAGACAACGTGACGAGACAAAACACCCCGCACATCCTATGTGATTGGCATCGTTGAAAAATCCAGCAGAGCATCACTGGTTCGTACTTCTGGGGGGAAAAAAACAACCCAACAACCCGAGAAACGTTTTTTCGTGATCTTGTTTAAGTCTAAATGGTGCCAAGGAGTGCTGTTGCTGCATGTTAATCTGCACTACGATAGATTTCGTTGGTCTCCCAAAATATTGGCTCAAGGACCCTTCCATGTGTATCTTTATCTGCCTATATTGTACGAATCTCAAGTTGAAGTACTGAGTGAGTTCCATCCAAAGGCTCGGCGTCGTTCTCGTGGAAGTCGTTTCGAAGTGTGATTGTACAAGGAGCAACCTCGTGAACAGGAATCTAAATGCCTCCGTCAGACGATGAGGAGGGCTTCCAGCGAGCACGCCTGGGCTCGGCCAAGATCGAGACCCCCCTCGGTCGGTCGCTGGAAGTGCCCGTCCCTCGTGGTTTTAGGATCTGAAGGTGCGAAAGTCGGCGGCTCCGCTTCAGATTTGTGAGCCCGAATATCTACCTGGGTGTGTTGAGATTCTGTCTTTGGTCTAATTGTAAATATTTGGGCTGCCACACGGAAAAATAACTGGCTTTCGTCCAGTTCAGTCGCATCTCATAGATGTGTGATAGCAGTTTTATAAACTCTGTCAGTAATCTCCAGAGAAACTGGCAACAATCAGAAAATGTCAGAGTTACCTCAGCATTGAATTAAATGATCGCTCCCGCGTTTAGATTGACTGGAAACCAGCAAACTAGACTGTCCTTGACCACCTATTTTTGGAGCCTTTGGTATAGCCTAAACGATACCCGATTGGGAGCATCCTCTTCAGCATATAAACAACCTGGTGCCTTACACACTCCGCATGCTTACACGCTGGCCTGGTGCTTTGGATCGCAGTTTGGCTTCTTTTAATGTTCTCGTTTCCTCTTTCTTTCTTCCACGTTTTTTCTCTTTTTCTTCTTTTTGTGTCTCAGCCCCCTTGTGTGCTAGCGCACGACTCGTGGTGCTAAAAGGGTTTGTTACAAACTCTTCAAGAAAAACAGGTGCAGAACTCTTCAGTTTTTTTGTTTGTGTTTTTTTTTTCTTCTTCTTCTGCTGCCTTCCTTCTTTCCCTAACTTCATTGCCACCCCCACCCCCCCTTCCCCCCCTCCCGTGCCCCAGCCATCCAGGTATCGGCCTACTTGTAAACATGGAAAGGGGGTGGTCACCTCGATGCAAGATGATGCAGAAGAGTTGGCTCTTCACTTGCCAAGCGCATGAGCAGGGAGAGCAGGGGCTGATGGTGAACATCAGCAGTGGCCCGAAATGATACGATAGTAAAAAAGAAGAAGAAAAAGTTGTTGGAGAGCCCGACCCCCACCCCGTGAAATGCTTGTTCTTTGGCTTGGGTAGTTTACGTGTTAGTTGTGAGTCGCTCAATTAATGGGGAGTAGCAAGCATGTCTCGTTTTGTTTTTGTTTTTGGTTTTTTTTTTCCTTTTTTTTTTTTCTTTAATCCAGTTTTACCTTTTTAGCGTTATTCCACATTATTTGTAATTTTGGAATGTTTTCGCCCACAAAAAATATATCTATTTTTTCTGTGCAACATTTCATCACTGTGTGCAATATCGTATGTGCCAATGGTGGCAATATATGTATATCAATTAAATATATGATTACTATTTGAAAGCATGTGGCTGAATTCCATGTTTATTTCTCTTGAAGGAGTTGTACGCCTTTATTTGCACTCAAAGCTCCATCCTGGAGAAAAATATACTAAACCAAGGTCTTAGCAGCCTGTTGGGTAAAGCAGTTCACATATGTACTTTAACTTGAACGACATCATTGTCTCTGCAAGTGTGCCCCTCTCAAGGAAAAGGGTAAACTTGGCTGACGGTTCGTTGAAGGTAGACTGTAAACATACAATGGAGTTTTTTTGTGAAAAAGGAAAACTTACGAAAAAAACAAAAAAAAAACAAACGAAATCTCCATTTTAGCTTTAAGCTAAGAAAAGGTGCTTCAGTCAATCCTCATTAAGGTGTATGGTGAACTGTCTTCAGTGGTTGTTGTGTGTAGCACTTTGCTTTCCCAGGTGAATGAAATGCCTGACCAATACTTGTTTAATATGATCTCAACAAAGAATGTCGTCTCTCTCTCTCTCTCTCTCTCTCTCTCTCTCTCTCTCTCTCTCTCTCTCTCTCTCTCTCTCTCTCTCTCTCTC
>JASSRZ010000006.1:14178353-14206365 GCA_032164315.1 Malacoctenus gilli
TCTCTCTCTCTCTCTCTCTCTCTCTCTCTCTCTCTCTCTCTCTCTCTCTCTCTCTCTCTCTCTCTCTCTCTGCCTCTTTTCTTTCAAAAGAGGGTATTTGATTTGCTCATTTGGTTCTGATGCATTACATATAATTTATGTACATTTGACAAATTATAAAATACATTTAATTTTGCCCATGAAGGGAAAAGAGAATCTACATTCGATATGTATGTGTTTTTCATGTTTCATTTCATGTTGGGAGAAAAAAAACGAAACTGACCAAAATGTCTACAATTCACTGAAAGTCTGTTTGATTTTGATGTAGTGTTGTCTACATTGTCTGACTCTACATTTGCAATGATACTGATGACTAACGCTTAATTTTACAGCCTCCAAAATGCAAACGCTGCAATGACCTGAGTACCTGATGACTTATGTCTTCTTACAGATTTCTACATTAGTACTGTATCTGTAACACCGGGCTGTAAAATAAAGCATTACTTTGTTCTCTAATCACTCTGACTATGCAATTTGTGATGGCCTGTATGCAACAATTGCTCTCCTGTGAGTTGGACTGTTGATGTGACACTAAAGGACCGAGGCGGTGTTGATGGGGACTTGACCCGAGCGTCCTTTTTACATGTTTTTGTGACTGAGCCTTCCCCCCCCCCACATAACATCCAGACTCTGACCAACATGTCCGAGACCAAGCGACAACGAACAAAACAAAACACTGCTTCCCCATATTTGTAGCGCACTCAACACTTTCTTGAGGCTCGTATCGATTTGTAAGCAAGATAAACATCCTTGTCAAGCGAGACCTTCCATTAAATTCCTGTAATAAAAAGTATATCATAGCAGATGTTATTACTGTCATTGTGTACGCATGGCAAACAGACCAAACACTAAGCCTCAGTGTTGTTCCCACTGTTAAACTTAATGCAGCATGAGAAAACCTTTGGCCAGTGAGGCTTTGAGGGATCCTTTTCATCCTTCCCTCTGCGCACGACCACCGACTAGAAGAAACCACATCAGAGGAAAAGCGTAGAAGGAGCGGCCAAGTTTGTCTCTCCCGAAGGGCCGGTCAGAGGTGCACGCACTGGACATGCTCAGAGGCATCGCTGCGAGACATTTGTATGCTTCAGGCCTCGGCTGAGGGTCCCAGCCTGTTGGACAGGGGTGAAGGTGAAGAGACTAGTCAGGGGGGGGACGTGCTAAATTGAGATGGATCCCAGCCCAGACGTCAACTCGGGCTCCAACTTTGCTGTTTATCCAAAAGCCCACGATGGAGGAAAGCTTAAGGTCAACGCAGCATTACAAGCAGCTGTAAGGCCTCAGATGTATTCATGGACTATATATAGCTGATCAAAGAGTATCCTCGTTAAAGTGTGACCTCAAACGAAGGGTGGCTTCCTCCTACTCGCCAAATACGCCTTAACAACGGTCGATTGGCAAGTCTAAATTGTTCAAAAGTGTAAATGTGGGAGTTGCTGATTGTCCGTCTCCCCGTGTTAGCCCTTTAAAGGCCTGACACAGTGTCCGGCATGTCTCCGCTTGCAGCCAGCATCGGCTGAGAAAGGTTTTAACCAACTCCAGCCCCTCGATGTACGCATGGATTTTGGGAAATAACATGCTGCTGGTCTGGTGCGTCTCACTGAGCACGGAGGGAAGCACTCCATCACATCCACTGCCTGTTACAGACTGCTAGCTACAAGGTGCAACACTCTGCCCTTTTGTTTTTACCCCGATTTGTGCCAGTCTCCAACAGCAGTTTATCACAGGTTCGTTGACGCAGAGCCGCGTTGTGCCTCCGGATGGCAGTGTGCACCAGAACATACTCATTTTGGTTTGCTGCTGCTCACTCTCTATCAAAGTTTAATTTTGTCCCTCCTGTCCGTAGCAGTTTGGCACCAGCTTTTGGTGGTGACGTAATTGGTCGTCGCCTCTCCCTGATTTGAGCCACTAGATGCTGCTCTTTACCTACAAATGAGTGGCTCCCAAGCGGCAGGCAGAGGAGAGAGGCCACTGATCACAGGAAATGTGTCAAGCATCAAGCAAGGAAACAGTCACTTGGATGAATGGGACAGATTTACAAAGCCCCCCCGAATGATGCAACTCTGGTTTGTTTTGTCTTCTCGCAGATTACACACTAAGCGCCATTTTATACTAGAATAGGCCAAGTTTTATCACAGATCTTTAGATTTTAAAAAGACTTGATCGACTCGTTGACTTCACAGCTGCCGTGGGGTTAATGTGGAGGAAGAATGGAAAACTTTGTGCAATTGACATACCTGCATTTATACCGATCATAACAATATGGGGAAGCAAATTAGGCGAGGAGCTTAAAGAACTTCCTCCTATAAATCTAGGTCTTTCAAAGAGAAGTTCTGGTGTTCATTCTGTGGCCGCACTGGTTTTCCTCACACTCTTGCAGCTTTCTCTCTCCAAGGCACGCTTTTGAAAGTACATGCAATGTAGGCCGATAAATTAATAGGCAATAACACATGACGTCATGGGATGCTGTGCTGTGCGTGATGTTACTCTACTGTCGATGTAGAAACGTGAGGTTTCATGGAGGACTTTTTCCTCTGGGTGGGAAAAGAACCTAAAACATCAGGAGTTTCCACTGCTTTCTGTCCTCCTTTTACAACGTATTTAACGCGTGAGGTCAACTTCCTGAGCTGCACTCTTCCCCCCTTTTATTTAATTAAATGGGCATGTGTTTTTGCGAGCGGCCGAGGGTGTCTGAGGAAGAGAGAGCGAGAGAGAGAGAGAGAGAGAGAGGGAGGGAGGGAGGGAGGGAGGGAGGAAGAGAGCGAGGGAGGAATGCTGTGATGTCATCAGCCCCAGTCATACACACAAAGACGAGGAGGACCCACAAGCACTCTGACTCTCAGCTTAGTTAGCATAGTCTGCTGTGGAGCGGCTGTCTACATCCCACTGTGAGTACTTCAGCAAATTCTACCCTTCTCTTACAACTCCCTTTTGTTTCGTATCACTCACTTTCTCCACTCACTCACTCACTCTCTCCCCCCGCTTCGCCTGGGTTTCCTTCCCTGCACACTGCAGCGTGTTTAGCAGACACCAATCTGTATTCCACCGGTGTGCTACTTCTCAGTCTGAGACAAGCTTTCTCTCCCTCCAAGTGCTGCTTATGTGGTAGCCATTGTTTAACTGCCCACTGTGATTGGGGGGGTCCATTTCAATCCCCTTGTTAGAGCAACTGGCTCACGCTGTTCTGGGCTATGACCCCGTTTCTTCTTTCTTTTCTGTTTGTTTGGGGTTCTTTTTTTCCCTCCCGACTGACAACCAGACACTGGCCATGTTGTTTTTTTGGGGAAGAAAAAAAAAATGGAGCCGCTACCTTGTGGGAGTTTTGGGAAGAAAGGAACATGGATTTGGGAAGGGGATGTGTGGCGGGGAGGGGAAGGAGCGGGGTGGGCCACTGATGACAGAAACAGTCCCATTCCTTCGCAATCTCCTCCCAGTTTCTGCGAGAGTGCAGAAACAAGCGGCGGGCGCTTCCGTATTCATGAAGGGTGGGACAAGATAGAGGGCTGAAACCGAATTTCCAAATAAGTGAGGAGGAGAAGCCAGTTTGTCAGAAAGAGAAGCCGAGCGGGCGTGTGAAAATGCTGCTTTGCAAAAGGCCGACATGATGCGTTTTTTTGTGTTTCTTTCCTCTTGTAGATTGATCCAACCATGACTCCCAAAGTCAAAGAAAACTAACATCGAGGAGGGCGGGGAAACTGGGAGCACAAACACAGAAAGGAAGCAGGCTTGTGTGTGTGTGTGTGTGAGTGAATGAGAGACTGTACAGTATGTACAAAGTGTGGGTGAGACAGAGCATACCCCTTGGTTTGTGAGGAGTTTATCTGGGGGGGGGGGACGAGAGTGATCAAAGAAGAATGAGAAAGTCTTCACTCCTCAACATGAGACGATAAACCTCCACCTCAACCCGTGAGAAGCTGCTGGCCAAAGGACCGCGCCTCCTCCCTCCGACAGCTTGGCCGCGTGGACCCCGAGTGAACCCCGCCGTCCAGCCGCCGACATGCTGCAGCAGATTCTGAAGGAGATGTACATCGACCCCGACGTGCTCAACGCGCTCAACGATGACCAGAAGAAGACCCTGTTCCTCAAAATGCGCCAGGAGCAGGTTCGGCGCTGGAAGGAGCGGGAGGAGAAGCTGGAGAAAGAGGAGCGGGGCGGCGACTCCAGGCGAGCAAAGCCGAGGAAAGGTAAAGCGGGCTGACCCATCGCCGCCTCCAAGCCTCTCTTTACTTCCCTCCTTCCTGTTTGTCCAGAGCGACTGGGTGCAGCTTCAAGTTTTTCAAGCACACACCGTCAGAGGAACACTTTGAACAAAGCTCCTCACTTCTGTTCTCCTTTTAAGGAGTGCATTCGGATCCCTTCTCGTCACAGTGTGTGCACAGTGTCACGTGAATTACCTGATTGAGGGGTTTTCTGATCGGGACCGCCAAGGCAGGCAAGCATCAGCTGCGACGGACCTCCCAAACTGCTGGGTTTTTGCTCTCGCCGCCGCGGTGGCTCAGGTCGCTCTCCATCCCAGCCGCTGTTTGCCAACACAAACACACGGCATTTATACGTGAAGTTTAATTCAGGTCCCAAAACAAATAGTGCCGAAGGACGGCGCTGATCAGCTAAAGTCAACAGCGCACTCGCGGTTGTCGTTAACATTTACAAAGGCAAAGTAAATTAGACGTCAGGGTAAGATTACACTCAGCTAATAGTGAGCGCTTGGTGAGAGCATGATATTAGAGAAGTAATTATGAGAGGTAGTACATTATGGGGAGAGTTGCCGCTGCGCAGGTTTTTGATTTCAGCTCATTTTGTTCCCATTCACACACGTCACACGAACCTACGAGCAACACAGGAGGATTTATCACTGGGTCACAGACTTCACTTGCTTTTTACTGTGTTATCAGTGGAAAAAGTAGGACAAGCTTGGTGCTGACAGACCAGGAATGCCAAAAAAAAACTAAAAAAAAAAAAAAGAAATTCCTCTGCTGGCACTTAGGGAACGTGAAAGGTAAATTTGTTCATCACTTCCTGGCATTCGTTCAAGACTAAGAGTCGTATTCACGGAGGAGTTATCACACATAACAAAAGGAGCTGAAACCAAATAAACCAGCAGTCTGTCCTGAAACTGGTTCGACGTTTGCCTCAGAATCCTGTTTGTCTGCATTTTCCGTTGTGCGTCGTCGTGAGAAAAACGTATATCAGTCAGGAAAGAAAAACCGTGCCATGACTCCGACGCGACAAGTTGACGCTGCATCCTGACAAGGCGCTTTGAGACACTGGAGCGAGCTGCAGAGACTCGGCGAACGGTCTCCAAAACATCGCAGCGTGACGAGAGAAACTAATGGGGGGCACACAACCCCACACACACATACACGCTGCAGCTGGCGCGTCAACTCGGACTGACGTCGTAACGTGATCCTCCGCGTCTCGGCCCGTCACAAAGCGCCCACTATCAACTGTGGGGCAGAGTCCGAGAACAGCACTCTTTCTTTCTCTTAATGACCGGTGCAGCTGTCTTTAGGAGCCTGCGTGGAGGCTGCAGCCAGAGATCACATGCTCACGACTCTTCCCCGCGCGGCCTCCTTTTTTTTTTTTCCTTTTTTAGTTCAGGGGAAATGGTGGATACTTCGTGTTTCTGTGTAAAAATAGGAAGTGAGTTAAGACTCAATCCTTCAAACAATTAGCATGGAGAGAAACAGGAAGCCTGCAGGAAATGTATGTGTTTGACAAACAAAGAGCGACTTTGATTACATCTCGATGGCCTCATGGGAGAACTGGCATACTGAAGTTTGGTCTTTATCCTGTACAGACTGAAGTCTGTCTGTAGTCCAGAGCTCATGTTTCGCCGCCTGCTTTTCTGATCCAGCGTCTTTTTCCCTGCGGTTTTGCTGAGCTGTGTTTATGTGCCGACAAGGACGGCATGCTGGTGTGTCACCGGCTGTTGACGCTTTACTGTAAGCAGGCTGGTGACATTGAGTGGGGGCAGCGTTTGATTCCTGCATCGGAAGCCGAGATCTTGTCGGATAAAGATGTGAGCGAGTGCGAGCAGAGGTGCCGACACAGTTTGCACTCGATGCGCAAATACCGTTACGCTGCCTAAAATGCGCTCATCTAGAGGTAGGAGTGTGGTGATAGAAAGACAATCGTGTAAAAGTACAGATTACTATTCTCAAAAACTACTCCAAGTACCAAATACTTACATGTGTTCGCATTGTCGATAAGCTTCACCTCACGTCATCAGGGATCAGCGCCAAACCTTCGATGAAAAGGCAACATAAAAGATGAATGGCTGCAAAACAAGTGGTACATTCAGACCAAATACACGTGTGTCTTTGCTTCAATTCACCACTGGGAAATGTCACCATTCAAACTACTTTTCTCAGGTAGAAAGACCATCAAATGCAACTTTAAAACCAAGCAAAGTAGTCTGGATATGTACATCGTACTTAAGTATGACTACAATTAGACACTCAAAACTAATAAGGAGCAAAAAAATAGTCTGACCTAATTAAAGTGCGCTTTTGCAGTTTGTTCTTTCAAACGCAGCGTGTAACACACCACAGTGAACAGTTGTGTTCTACCAGCAGGACCTGAGACAGAACACTCCAAACACGGAGTCCCTAAACTCAGCTGACAGCATTTATCTCATGTGCACCTGACGCTGCTGTTGTGATTTCAGCTGTCACCTCGAGTTGTTAACTTGTTTACCCGGGTCTGTTCTGACTGCCGCGACTTCGGCGTCATCCTGGTATGCCCTGCTGGAATGTGATTCACGGGGCAGGCTGGCAAAACCAGTTCGCCGCGAACCTACGCTCGCCTTTTTCTTTTTTTTTTTTCTGTTCGTGGCAGCAGGCCTCCCTCCTTGCGCCTGCCTCCGATGGGTTATCTCGATAAAATCACTCCTCCGTGCTTCCACGCGCGGTCACATGCCGGCAACATGCGTTTGTTTGCATGTGGGAGTGCACGCTTTGGTGCTGCTCGACCCGTGAGAACTCAATGTCCTCGCAACAAAAAATTACATTTCCTGATTCGTCGTCGGTCAGGAATTGCGCGCAAGGCAGGAAGTGAAGAACGCTCCGGAGTCACCGACGGGGACAAAATGTTTTCTTTTGACTGTCAAAGAAAAGTAAGGCAATAAGATAAATGTAAGCCAGATGAAGGCTCTCATCAAACCCACTAAATACCGGCACAGGTTGTTTGCGATGTCAACCACAAGAGATAGTGTCACACATCACTGAGGTTGTCACTGGAGCGTTTCTTGTTGTGTGTTCACATATCATGATCGAGCTGAGGAGAGATTAAAACTTTCAATCTGAATTGTGAGGATTTTCAATGAAACAAGTTGCATTTCCTGCTTTCCTGAATCCAGAATAACTTGTGGATAAATCAGAAATGTGTTGTTTTTTTTTGTTTCTTACACCTCTGAATCGATGTAAACAAGTGACAAGCCTCTGTTGCTTCCTCTTTCTGTGTTTGTTTTGGACAGCGAACAGCAAGAGTGTGAGCTGGCTGCTCGGCCGGGATGGAGACGTGGCGGTCATCGTGATCGGGGAGGTGGACGAGCTGACCTCCAAATTCATCTGCTCAGGCCCCAGCGAGAAGAAGACGCCAAGTCTTCAGAGCAACACATAGTAATAAACATACCTTTAAACCTATTTAATTGAGGGCTAGGATGTGATTACTAGCAGTGAGCAGTACATATTTTGATAAAAGCTGTGGGGTTTTAGAGTGTTAACATTGCTCATAGTAGTGATTTAACAGCCATCAGTGTGGTCTTTCGTGCTAACTTCATAAAGCAAAAGACAATGAGGGGAACCAGAACAAATGACAACATTTGAATATGTTTTACAGCCTTCAAACTATCTTGAAGTGCAAAAAAAATACAGAACCGGACAGGAGAGAGAGAGAAAACCTTCCTCCTAACACACAACCTGGCATCTCGCTCAATCTAAAGGTGAGTAAATGTTTGTCTCTTTGTCAGATCTTATTATTCTTATGTTCTGGTCTTTATTTTCTCATGATGCACGGGCAAGTTGGCATTTTCTAAATATATGAACTAAAAAAGCACAAAATGATGAATGGTAAGATTAGTGGTCAGATGAAAGTCCGAGCAAAGTTTGCTTTTGTGAACACAGCTTGAAATTTCCAACCTCAAATTCAGCACTGCAGAGAAAATGGTCAAAACTATCAATTAAGCCTTTGTGCATCGCTGTTAAACGTCAATGTCCCTATTAGAAACACAACCCTGTTTTTTTCCCCCCTCTAATTTGTGTCAAAAAGAGCTTTCGCTAGAAACGATTTCTGTGCTGGTGTTATTTCTGGGTGCGTACGCGCAGTGTGTTGGCGTTGGGGTGTTGTGGGATGGGTGTAGCGGGGGGGGGGGGGGGAGGGGAGAGCCTCCCTCCTTTTTCACGCCATCTCAAAACGAGATTTGCCGTGTTGTCATGGCAACCGCGCACACACTGAGCCGGAGCGAGCCGGGGTGGATGGTCTCATCTGGCCTGGCCGCGGCGAAACAGCGTGCTGCTCACCCAGTGGAAACTCCAGCATCCCGGCCGACCACTCGTTTCCCTGCAGACGCATGACCTCTGTCACTCTGCGGATAACCTCCGGAACAAAACTCGCCGCTTGCATCGGCGCGACAGGAAGCACTAATTTCTTCCCCTCAACCAGCAGGGCGACTCCCGCTCCGTTTGTCCCTGCGTCCTTCAAGTACTGAACTGACTCAAAGTTGAGGAGGATGACGTGTCGCCTCCAGCATCCACTAACACGGCACTCTGGTCTCTTCCCGCAGGGCAAATGCGAGGAGACGGCGACTTCGCTCCCTCTGCCGGTGAGTCGCCGCTACTGCACGCTGTGACCGAGCTGTGCGTTCTCAGGCTGCATCGTGGCCTGAAAACACTCATGTAATGTCTCGGTTATACCCACAGGTGTCAGTGAGTGAGCATCCAGCAACGACAGCAGAAGAAAAGGTATGTATGAATCAATGCAACAGCAAGTTTTTTGACTGAGTATCAGCTGACATCCAAGTTTGAATTAAAAAAAATGCTGTAGAAGCAAAACATGCCTTATTTTATGAGCCTTGTTTGAATTTTTTGAAGTGCGTTTGGCTCTTTTTGGCATATTTCAATGCAGGTTTTTTACAAAATGTGGCGAAGGCATCATTAAAAGTCCTGCGGCGCGCTGCAGTTTTTTGGACTTTCGAGCGCCTGTGTGTCTTTTCTTGGCTGTCCCTCCCCTCCGCCAGTAACAGGAAATGGTGGTTAGGGCCAGCTGTCCCCTCGCTCGCAGCCTCTCTGCAAGATCATCTTTCTCCCAGCATTCTCCCCTCTGTGTGTGCTCCGGCTTGTCTGAGCCGCCGCGCCCCTCACAGCTCTCTCCGGGGAACAGCTGAACTGAACTGTCCTCCCACTGGCTCCATCATCGCTCCAGCCCCACGTCGTCTGGGGAGCGTGCGCGCTCCGTCTCCCCTCCGCTTTCTGTCTCCTTCTGTGTTTTATGCGCAGGCAAACGTGTGTGTGCGTGCGTGCGTGCGTGCACGGCGTGCTCGTGTGTGTGCGTGCAGGTGACACGCTCGGCAAGAACAGCTGAATCACAGAGGCAAGGCAGGATTTCTGGACTGCCCTAGAACAGATGGTTGATGAACTTGATCAGGGAATTAAAACGCCAGAGATAGAGAATGCGTCAGTCGCAGATGGATGGGATTGTGGGATAGTCTCGGGAGGTTTGGGCGCGTGAGCTCTCCTCTGTTCTCCGCTTTTCTCCCCCTCTCTCTTCGCCACGGAAGGAAGCGTCTCTTCCTCACTTCTTACAGCCGCACCGGGCTCCCCATATTCCAGGCCCCAACACATCTTCAGCCCACCCGTGCTGATGTGGCGGAGCGCGTCCGCACCTTCGGAGGCTCCGCCATTGTGGCAGCCAAGGGTTCGCAGCAGAAGCCGTCCCTTCTTTTTGACGAGATTCATTATTTCTTCGCTGAAACGTCTTGTTTGTAGATGGAATTATTTGTTCCTTGGAAACGGCGAGGGAGCGAACGGGGTTTGGTGCTGTGGCAGGGGGTAGGGGGGTGGGGGGGGGCTGCTGCTCACGCTGCTGCAGGTTTTCGCCAGTTGATTTAGAGTGGGAGCGAGTCATCCTGAGAGAGGGGGAGTGAGGGGAGATTGTTGATTAAGAAGGCGTAAGATCAGGAAGGAAGATTAGCGAGGCAGCTTGATTTTCGAGTCACCTTATAATTTTCTCCCCGCACATCCTTAAACTCTTAATCAGTGGTCATAGTTGCGCGTGCTTTCATTATGGCACAGTGTTGTCATTGGAGAGCTGTAATTTGGTGAATCATTTATCCAATGATTTAATCAAACATGACAGTAATTCCACTGTATGTGAATTAGCTGTCAACACTGATCGCGCTCCTCTGTCCTTCTCGCGTCACTCTTGCCTCCGCAGCCCGAGCCAAAGTCAGCCGGCGCGACTGGGGAGAAGTCGCTTCCCCAGCCCTCCATCTGCTCCAGGCCTCCCGCGAGAACCAGCCCCGTCAACGTGAGACCGGCTTCGGCAAACGCGGCACCAGGCTATGTCAACACGCGACCCGGTCTCACAAATGTGAGGCTGGCGACCACCTCTCCCCCCAGCAGCACTGTCAAAACAGACCCCGGAATGACGGCCGCCGCCAGCGGTGGGCCGCGCTCTCAGGAACCTCGGAAGGCCCTGGAACCACAAGGTGAAAAACAAACCCCACCAAACACGCTTTCATTTAGGCCAATGGCTTCTCTAATTGGCCAGCACGCACCAGGGTCCAGGGTGCGCGCCCGCCTCTCGCTTGGTGTCGTCTCAGACAGGCTCGAGACCTCGTGTGACCCCGGAAAGGATTAGCGGTTAAAGCTAATGTGAAAATGTCCTCCGGTGTCCATTCGGAGGACTACTCTATTCCGGTCCTCCCTGGTTTTTACGAGACAATTAGGATAAATACACAAGCAGCAGAAGTAATTATGTCAGGTGTCACTGTGGACAAACAAATCCCCGAGCCTGAGACTTCCACAGCCCTTCCGCCCCGTTTCTTTGTCGCAAAAACAAGAACAAACAACGGCCGCCGAAGTTAGATTCCAACTACCCTAAGATGACAATAACCAGCAGTCCCTGAGCCAATCCCTCCCCACCGCTTCCTCTCTAAGAATAATAATGGTGGTGGAGAGCTGTGAAGAACCAGTCTGAACAAAGTTCATACTCGATGGGTTTCTCAGAGCTGCAGCAAAGGGAGAAGGATTTATTTCCCCAAACCCAATGTGGTCGCCAAATAGCGGGCTCAGCTCCGTGGAATCTTTATAGACTGGCAGCGTAAAAGAGGCCTGCCTGGAGGGGGAAGGAGAGCTTATGCGACTGGGATTTGTCCCCTGGTACCACATCACTCCGGCACACCTGCTGCTTGCGGGAGCTTCTCCTATTGTCTTTCAGGAATGTTAACAGGAGAAATTGCGATCGTACATTCCAGATAATTTCGGCTTTATGGTCGCCGAAGCGGATCACGCTCGATGCCGAAGGACCGGTGGGCAGCGAGACCGCAGGCGGTTGACAGCGACGCCTCTTATACTCTGATTCCGGTGTCTGTACTGGCCCCAGGAAACATCAACTTCTTTTTTGGTCTCTGCAAAATTCAATAGTCCTCTGAATAAAAGATACATTGAGACCAAATTCTGAATCGGTTTCAGCCAGAATCGGTTATACTTCAGTGACCGAACGTCTCCATTTTCTCTGACCCAGACGCAGATATTCAAACTCAAACACCATTTAAAAACAAAGTATATCACATCTTGTGCTGTGTTTTCTTAGCTGCCTTCGCGGTTATAGAACCAGACGCTTCACTTAACTTGGTAACACGCGGCAGCGCGAGGGGGAGAGCAACTCTTGACAGTAGCAGCAAGCCTTATAAGCATGACTTTTAAGCTGCTTTGAACGTTCACGTTCGTTCTCCCCCCCAAACAAGCCAACAACTCCGTTCGCTTTCTACTTGATGTCCTTATTCGCAGGCTGTCCTTTGTTTACCGATCCACCTCTGCCGTGGCAGGTGTTTATCTTCTGACAGATAGTAAGGATTTCAACGTTACTCCTCCAGCACGTTGCTTCACAAGATGCTTCAGTTTCTTTAACTTCCTGTGTTAAGACAGCGACCAGTTACAAGATCCCCCCCCCCCACCTCCAACACTCCACAGTGACACAGCTATGAATAAAGTCTGGGTGGTGTAAAGAGGGAATTTAGCACCATCCAGTGGAAATGTGTGATACTGTAAAAAAAAAAAAAGTCCAGCTGGAGAGAAAATCTCATCCCCCATAAGGTCCCTCTGCTGGAAAAAAGCTCAACCTACAACACGCACACTCACTGTCAACATGCTGCAACAGTTCCTGGAGGTTAGAGCGCTCAGACAACACAGTCTGTTTAACTCTTGTCAGAAAACAACAAAAGATGAAGAAGAAAGACTTTTTTTTTCTTTCCCACCGTTTAGAACAATTTTCGAGTTTGCAGGGGGGCCAATGCACAACACAAACGCAACATTAACTAAAAAAAATTAGTATCATTAATTGATTGAGAATTGTCAGAATTTGTCACCTTTTTTCCCACCAAAGATGTCCTCCAAAACACTAAACAGCCATATCTCCTTTCCAGACACACAGTTCCCTAAAAGTGTTGCCAGCGCGTTTATTTTACATTTTGTTGTTTTTTTTCCTCAACGCCAAACAAAGACATTTCCAAAACAATGAGAATCCTTAAGCCACGTTTGCCGCGTTTCACGGCATTCTTCCTGGTGCCTGCTTCTTCCTAAACATTCCTGGCATCGTGTGGCAGACGCAGACAAAGCGAACACGCTCGCATTAATGTCATCGAGAGACACCACTTGTGGAAACGTTTTCACGGAGGGGGGACAAACAAACCTTTTTCACAGATACCGAGTGAACAACAGCGGTCTGAACGCATCATCAAAAAGTGCTCTCGTACCATCAGGTGCGAAATCTGTTCGTGCAGGCATGTGCGGCGAGCGCGGAGCACTCAAGGTTGATTTATCAGTTGGAACAGAAACCGTTTCACAGAACACAAATGAGTAAAATCTGGATACAGAGAGGAAAACAAATTTACAATTTCAACAAGTTGTGCTTGTGTGCGTGCGCGCATGTGTGTGTGTGTGTGAGTGTGTTTGTTTGTTTGCGTGCCTGTGTGTGTGCCTACGCCTACATTAGTGGCTGGATTTTAGATCACCAGGCGCTGCCAGGGCAGCGGATAACAGATGAACGTAGGGAAGCGGGAAAGAAAGAGAAAGGCAACAGAACAGCTGGTGTGGTGGGAGTCGAGGTGGGCCGAGCGCGGCGCTGAAGAAATGCGTCTCGACTCTGGACAAAAAATCCTGACGGAGTGTCTGTCCTTGACAATGGCAGGAAGCCCGTTCCGAGGGGAGGAGGAGGCGGCGGCCAGCGAGGATAAGGCTTACGCCTCAGCTGTTTTCTTTCGAATGCGGGCCGTGACAATAATTGGCGCGTCCCGTGACTCGGCCCTGTGGCCCGGGCCAGCCGCATGAAGGAAAATAACTTAGTGACCTGCTTCCAGCAGCGTCCGCTTGTGTTTACAATCATAGTCCAGAGCTGGACGGGAAGTGTGCAGAAACGGCTCTAAACTTTGAGATATTCATGCATGCAATTAAAGAAGCTTTCTTCGTACGGACAGATTACTAATGGGACTGTTCTTTAGATACATTTTCATCATATATTTTGAATCACGCAAGAAGGCCAGTAAAACGGATTGATTTTTGTGTGTACGCGCACCGATTCATGTGTGGGTTTTCTCCTACAGCCAAAAAAAACAGGCATGCCAGCTGTACCGGTGACTTTAAATAGTCCATGAGGTGAAAGTGAGTATATTTGGTCGTCTGTCTCTCTCTGACTGTAACCGACTGGCGGTCTTTTTACGGTGTAACGCGCCTTCGCCCAGATATGAGCTGAGGATTCACCTCCGGGACCCCGAAGGAACCGAAGTTAGAAAAGATGAAAAAAAAAAAGATTGTCGGTGACAGAGTTGAACTCCAGCAAGAGGGAATATTATGCTCCTTCTGAATGACATAAATATTGAACGCGCTGTTGTTGGTAAAGTTGTGAGTCGTCTGCATACACTGAAAGAGGAATCTGCCCCACTCCTAATGTCGAGGAAGTGATACTTTGTTGAGGAGGACGCGCTGAAATGCAGATATCCGAGTGGTGACAGCGTGTTGCTCGGTCACAGTTTGAGGATAGTTGCGTGAGCAGTATGCAGTAGTTTGTCCTCCGTTCACATGTGTGTGTGCGTGCGTGTTTATAAGCCCCTCTTGCCCGTCTGTCGGCTTTCCTCTCCTCTCTCTTCACCTTCAGAGGGAAGGACACGCATTCCAGCGCTGCTTCCCGACTCTAGCCCAGGGCGACGCTCAGCCAGAGCTGATAAGTGACAGGGGCCCCAGCCCCCACACAGGAGCCCGCCCCCACGCTTTCTCACACACACACACACACACACACACACACACACACACACACACACACACCTACACCTCTCCTCCTCCCTGCCCTTCAGTCCACAGACGTGCTGCTCGGGAATTCTGCCCTCTGCCCCACTTCTGCACCCCCCCCCACCCCCCACCCCCGCCCCCACCTCGCCACCCAAGTCCCCCACCCCTCAGCCCCTCCTCTTTTTTTTTTTTTTCTGCCAGAGACGTGGAGGTCTTTAAAGAGATAGATTGGTCTTTAATTTTTGTGCTAGCCTGCTCATTGACACTGCTTCACGCCCCCTCTTCTTTGTCCTCCCCGCACATTTACGAGCCGGCCTGATATGCGGTGAGTGGCATCCGAAGGCTCAAATGGAAGATTAATCAATCCTGATGAGTGATTTAGTGCCGGGACTCTCTTTATGTTAATAGATGTTGTTGCAGGTAGCTTTAATCGTCGCTCCCGCGGACAAAGCTGAGGGCAAGCTGCGAGGAGTCTCTGAGACGCCAGCGTTTTTTTTGGGTCATTTTTTTGCTTTTAGGTGCGCCAAGACAGATTAGGCATGTTACCAGCGCGCAAGACAAAATATATATATCTAATCGGTCTGAAACACCAAAACTACCTATCCTCCCAATCCTTGCTCTCCTTCTCATTCTATCTATCCATCTCTATTAAGCATTCCACTCAGACCTGCACCAAGGCTCTGAGCTCAAAAAACTCTCTGACCCTGAGTGTGTATGTGGCGCTCTCTGTGTGTGTGTGTGTGTGTGTGTGTGTGTGTGTGTGTGTGTGTGTGTGTGTGTGTGTGTGTGTGTGTGTGTGTGTTCGGTGCGTGCCTGAATGTGTGTCAGCCTCAATTGCTGGAGCCTATCCAAGGTTTCCGTGGTGACCACACAACACAACGAGACAATCAGAGGCAAGCCCACGCAGCGCGGCGAGAGGACATTAACACAGGAACCGCGGGTCAGGGGGCAGAGGAAGGCAGGGCAAGACAGGGGGAGAGGAAGATGAAGAGGAAGGTAGAGGGAGGTGTTGAAGCCACGGGGAGGGCGGCGGGAGCGAGCGACGGAGAGGAGGGAAAGGAGAGTAAACAACAATAAACAATAACACAACCTTAAAGGCTACTTTAGGTCTCTTCCTTTCATGCCTTCAAGACATCAAGAGCTTTAAAGGTTTCCTGGCCCCAGGAGTGCTCGTGTGGTTTTGGCTGTGCTCCACCTCTCCGTGTGTGTGCGTGTGCATGTGCGCGTGTGTGTTTGTGTGTGTGTGTGTGTGTGTGTGTGTGTGTGTGTGTGTGTGTGCGCGTGTGCACGCAGGCTCGCTCACGCATGTTATTCCATGGCGTTAGTCAGACACGGCTGCATGCGTGACTGAATCCAAGAGCCGCGTGAGGCTGCGTGTTTGTGTTGACGTGCGTGAGAGCATGCGCGGACCTGAACGTAACATGAGAACGTGCGTGTCTTTTGAAATTCAACTGCTTTAACCTGTGTGTGTGTGTGTACGCCTGTGTGTGTCCTCACCGTAGTCTGTGTAGCCCACACGCCAGTGTGTGTGTGTGCGTGAGCGCGCGCGTGCGTCTGTAGCCGCGCACGCGGGCGCTCTCACATATCTCTGTCCCCCGGGGATGACGCTAAAAATATGTGGCTCCTCAAGCCTTCTGGTGTCTGAGCAGCGTCTGTCTGCTCTCCATTGCCGTCCCTGTGGCCCTCCCTCCCCTTCGTTACTCCTGTTCCCTCCATTCCTCCCTCAATTACACCCTCTTCCAAACACAGTACCTCAGCAAGCTCACAGTCACACACACACACACACACACACACAGACATGAGCGCACACACAAACTACACCCAGCTGTGTCCCTACTACACTTCTACTGAGGATGACCTCTGTTCAGCCGGAGTGGGATGAAAAGAGGCGAATAAAAAGGAGGGGAAAAAACGGCAGAAAAGAGCGGAGAGAGATCTCGGCGTAGCGTTTAGGGAGGGAAATAGTCCAGTCGAGTGGAAAAGAAGGAGGCTTGTTTTCAGAAAATTAGAAATTTGGAAAAATTTGATGGGGATTTTGTGCCTAAAAAATATTTTCCCACTGCCAGAAGAAAATCAAGCAGCCTGGCTGCCATGGAACACAACACGATAATATTATCATCACATGTTGGCATTCAAAAAATTTTTTGAAAATGTATGTTTTGGTTTTTTTTAACACATTTTTCAGCATGTGTGTGTTAATCGCTCTGAAATGGGGGTCTGCGGTCCTCACATCTGACTCAAAGAAAAACCCCTTTTTTTGTTTCCCCAGATGTCGCATCAGAAACGCCCCGGAGGGCCGCCTCTGAGGCGGGGACATCGGGAGGCACGCCGGCCTGCGCGGGGCGTGGCCGCGTGGCCCAGCTGATGAAGACCTTCAGTGTCGATACCACTACCGCCCAACCGCAGCCCGCTCCCCGCGGCCTCAAGCCACCTCTCCCCAACAAGCCCAGCCACTTGCGTGTGGCGACCACGCCCACGGTCAGGTAATCCCCCCCCCCCCACCACCCCCACCCCCCCCACACTGCTGGACAGACGCCCACCCCCCGACCTCGTGTCCTCCTTTCCATTCCAGCAAAGAGGCGTGTGACACCGTGGGTCAGTGGAACGGAGAGCGCCGAAAGGGGCTCAGAAACGATACTTGTTGCAATCGCTCCCAAAGCACAGTGAAGGAAATGCTTGAATGTCGCGGTTTTGTTGTTATTTTTGGTTGCTGTATTACTGTAAACACTCTTGTTGGGAAACAAATTCCAAAGCACCACGTCGCATTTTAATATTCAGTTTGTACAACAAGCCGTTCTTCTACCTTTTGCCAGAAAATTGCTGACTATCACCAGCGGACTCGCGAGTTGTTGACGCTTTTCACTTTGTAGAATGTGAAAAACACACCGTTTCATTCGCACACGCGCACACACAGACACGCGGCTTTGTATTCCAACTCAAAGCCTGGCACACAATATTTACTCAACAATTATACAATTTGCCTCTCTTATGAGACCGTTTACATTAGCTCCTGTGCACACACGGCTGATTCTGTGTGCTTTCTCCTCCTGATTTCTGTGTTCTTGAAGAAAAAGAGGGAGCGCGGGCAGCATAACGGGGTGAAAGAAGGTACAATAGGGTCCTCCTTCATCTTGCTGTCTCCTTACGGGGAATAGTGTAGGGTTGTTTATTTGTCACAATGCAATGTATGTCTCCCTCTGCCACCTGGCAGGAGTCTCACTGCGACCTGTTGTGCGGACCAATGACAGTGCCAAATGCACTCATCTGTCACTCCCAGTGGATCAAATCCTGGCAAGTTAGACAGTCGCTGCCAAATAATTCAGCTCTGTGTGTTGCTGTCCTTTTTTTTCTAGTCCTATTTTTGAGATGTGTGGTTTTAAAGTTGTTTGTTTTTTTCCCTTGTTTGTTGTTTTTTTTTTTCTATACCGAGTTTGGAATTTTGTAACGGGATATTTAACATAAGTACAATGCTCACTTCAAAAATGAGAGACAACTTTGTCCTTGACTTCAATGTTGTAGAGTGCAATGGAAGAGACAATAAAATTGTACAACTTGTAAGAGACGGGCCTTCAAAGTCTTTGCTTGCGCTTTTTCCTCAACTCGCAGAACCTCAGACTGAGACGAAACGACGCTGCTCGGTCATCGTAGCGCACAAAGCGCCAACGCCACCAGGCGAAACATCATGGCTGCCGCAGCATGCATGCCATGCAGTCTGCAGCGAGTTTACTCGGAATACACCGTGATGCATATTTTAAATGTCCAGCCTCAGCAAATACCTGCATGCTTCACCAGGGTCAGTGTAAAATTTTAATTTGAATTTCCAGCAGGCTACAGATACACCCACACGCTCGGTGTTTCTGCACTCAGACGTTTCTTGCTTGATTTCCAGTAATGCACTCCAAGCCTCCAAATGAAATCGAAATCATTGCCGGTGCTAAAATCCAGGCTTTTTCCTTTCTTTTTTTTTTCTTCCAAAATATTTGCGAGTGTGATTTTCATCGCCGACCGCGGCTACCTTGGCTAATGTTTGGCAGCTGGCTAATCTGTTTAAAGACAATCTCCATTGTGACAAATCAGCTCGCCGGGGTGAATTAAACCAACATTTTTTGAGTGCACGCACCACTCGGTGACGAATGATGAAGTGAGAAATGCCCTCGGCTGCTGTACAATATCGCCATTAACACGATTTAGACAGAAAGTAAGACTCTTTTGTCCGACTAAACCGAGTCAATTTCATGAAATCTGTCTGTGGGTGTTAAAGCAACAGCAGTGTCTGTGTCATCGGAGCTGTAGGATACGAGACGCAAGTAAAACAGTGCAGTCGTTGAGAGTTTGGCTGTGATTTTTATGTGATACATTAAATACCTGGTTTTCCTCAAAGAGATGAGAAGGTAGAAAGCAACAGATGCACACGGAGCAAAGTAGATACTTCATTGCACTACAATGGCTCTGCACTGCAACACAGTGATACAGTCTAATAAGGAGCAGACGCAGCTGTATTCTCCACGTGTGTGTATGTGTGTGTGCGTTTTACGGTGTATGTTGTGGAACTGTTGTTGCTGTAAAGTTTAAACGACAGATTCGTCAAGACTTTGTTTCTTCTAGTAGCAGCGTAAGCAGACGCACGCTCGCACGATCCATTGTTGCTCTGTTTTGCGCGAACTTTTTACAAGTATCATTAGCAGTTCCTGTTGAACGGAGGAGTGTTTCGAATCTGGAACCAGATGTGCCTCCACTAGGCCTTCAAATCTCGACTATATTGTTCGCGTTCAGTGTCTCATCGTTAGATTTCAAGGTGATGGCAAACCTGACTTCTGCCTTTACATAATCCAACGGAAAATTAATGAGTCGCGTGCATTAAGAAGCGTTCATCAGCTGTAACTGTGCAACCGTTGATGCAGATTGACGGGGCCCGCTCTGTCTTTCGGCTGCTCTGTCTCTCCATACCTTCGGAGGAATGTCACATCGAGGAAGGGTGTGAAAGGAATTCCAATAAGAGCAATAATTGCGGTAAAGAAAATATCAGTGCCCACGGGTCATACATCAGATCAATAGGGGGGATTAAGATAGCAGACTGTCTTGAGGATTTTTGGGAAAGGATTTCGGAGAACAACGCCGGCCACAAAAGTGAAACGGGTCAGACGGAGTCCGAGTCAAGAAAAAACAAGAATACAATTAAAGGATCCTTTAAATTCTCGGCACAAATTTCAAAGTCACAGTGGCAATTGCTTTGTTTGCCATGGTGTGCCTTTACGCTCGCAACAATACTTTACTCTCAGCCCAAAAGCATGTCAAAGGCTCTTTTGATACAGCTTGAAAAAAAAGCCCGGCGAAGCTACTCTTGACCTAGCCTCTGTGTCATTTCACGGCCAAAGTGATAAGGCCCTGGTGGCAAAGCATGCATTGCAAACAAAAGCGCTGCTGTCCAAATATGCATGGATTTTGTGTCAGTGTGGGCCCGCGCGGGGTTAGGCACCAGTGTCCTCCATTATGTCCTCAAAGACAACAAAAAGAAATAATGTTTGGAGTTGAATTTGCGGCCAATTTACAGAAGCCTACTCATCTGTTAAGACTTCCAGCGTGGCGCACCAACCCGAGACGTATAGTATAGTGCTCCATTGTTCGTCCTGTAGGTGCTCGCGCGACACACTGAAAATGCTGAAGCACGCAACTGTGCTCCGCCGCCCAGATCTCCATCTCCCAAACGAGCCCAACAATGGCTGTGGCTGTTCTCTGATGCGCAGAGACATCGTCGAGCAGTTTCCAGGAGATATCTGTGGCGAGTCCCTTGGTATGCCCCCCCCCCACCCCCCACCCCTCCGCCGCCCCACACACACTTCTCCTCTTCATCCACCGCGCCTGGCCACTGCTGTCGTCAGGGCCCTCCGACGGGAGATAAAAAGGAGGCTGTTGTTGTCTCCTCGCAGGAGAGATGGACGCCTGTTTCCCTCTTTTCTCTTTTTTTTGTGCCGCACTCGCTTCACACTCACAGAAGGGGAAGTGAAGGGAGGAGAGAGAGAGCGAGAGAGAGAGAGACAGAGAGAGAGACAGAGACAGAGAGAGAGAGAGAGAGAGAGAGAGAAAGAGAGAAAGAGAGAGAGAGAGAGAGAGAGAGAGAGAGAGAGAACAACAATGTGGAGGAAAGAAAGGAAGCTATACTGCACGCTGTGGCGTTCCACCACACCACCGACACCCCCCTCCTCCTCCTCCTCCGCCGCCGCCGCCGCCTCCTCCTCCTCTTCCTCATCCTCCTCCAACACCAGCCCCATCCACAGCACCCCCAGTAGAGAGAGAAAGAGTGAGAGAGGAGAAACGCGCGCGCGAGAGAGAGGGGGGGGGGGGGTGAGGGCCATGTGATACGAAGAGCATGCGGGCACAGCTTCACCCCCAGGCAGAATGAACGGGGGCCTGCTGTGTCTCTCCTGCATGATTAATCTGGCTGAGGGGCAGGAGGACTGCCACAGCCCTGCCTGCATTAACTCCCTACTCTCCAGGTCCACATGAACACACACTCACACACACTCACACACACACACACACACACAAACTCGCACACCAGCAGCAGACCCGTGATCAGACACAGGTTGATATAGGCAGAGTCCTGTATGTGCGGATAAAAAGTGGCGAGTGGCACTGAAGTGGGTTCCTACCGAGACCAGATTTTGAAAGTTTGACTGATATTCGCCTTTTGCCAAGGGCAGCGCGCTCGCCGTCATTTATGCACAGGCACGACGCTAATCCCCCCCCACCCCCCACCCACACACACCCCGCCCCGCCCCCGCACGTCGCCCAACTGTAAGGGACACCATGATCGCCATGACGTGAGGCCGTTCAATAGTGTGGGTTTCTAGGTAGTTCTGGGTCCCTGTGACTCATCCTCTCATGTGACCTCTGTCTCCCAGGCAACATTGTGGACGTTTCCTGGTGCCGGTCGCGTCTTTTGTGTAATTCATACGTGGCAGATGGTCCAGGAAACGCGGCTTGCGCCTCAAGATTCTCCCAGACAAAGAGTACCTGGCATGCAACGGTCAAATTTGAAAGTAACAGTGACGGCCTCTGAGGGTCGCACAGCAGGCCTGTCATATTGTCTCACAGCCTCACAACCCAACCAAAGCAGACGCGATACCGGAGAGTAACGCGCACGGCGACCGTCCTTCAGGCCGGACGGAGCCTCCCCCCCTCCGCACCCCCGACTGTCCTACGACGTTTAAGCCCTGAACTGTTGTGAGGCAGGAAGTGTTGCGTGGGGGGGGCTGGGGGGTGCAGGGTGTTGTGCAACACTGGAGACCAAGAATCAAAAGGCAGGCAGAGGGTTAACATCCTGCAGTCCGCTCCACATTAACTGGAAAGGAATGAAGTGTCAAGCATGTTTTCACCACAGCGAGACGGTCAAAACCCTACCCCCCCTCCACCCCCTCCTCCCCCTTCTTCCTCCTCCCCCTCCCGCCGCCGCCGCCGCTGCCGCCAACCAGTCACCCCTCAAACCCTCTCCCCCACATCACCCACACGCCTCCCACTCCCAGCTACCTCCCACAGCCATGACCAAATTATTTTCCAGCCTCCCGAGATTTGCCTTGCCAGACAAAAATCTGCAGCGCAGCCCTGATTCAGTGCACGAGCACACTCAGCCTCCCTTGTCTCTTGTTGCCTCCCTGCCACCAAGAAAATAGGTCTTCGTTTTCCACCAACTTGGGTTTGTGTCGGGTTTCACTTCCCAGTTTCAAACTCCGGCGAGCCAAACAAGTTGTGTCTTTGCATTTAAGCTTCCCTAATTCAAACGGGGACTTGTTGAAGTCTCGGAGTATTTAGCCGGAATTAATTTGACATGTCTGCCCAGGTACACCGCTAATACAGCTGTGCTAATTTGACGGGCTTGAATGAAAGTACTGAATGAGCGGCGGAGACAAGGAGAGGGAGGAAGCGCGAGACGGAGAAGGAGGACAGACACTCCATGATTGAGAGAATAAGTGAAAGGGGGAGTAGAATGAGAGTGAAGAGAGACAGAACGAGGGAGGGAGAGAGAAAATAAGCCCCACCAGTGAGCAGGCCACGCAGCCCTGCCAAACTGCTTGAAAAAAAAGCCCCCTCTGTTTTATTTATAGTGCGCTGTATCCATGGCAACCAGAGAGGTCAGGCAAGCTGGGCCTGCGCTTCACCCCGCTCTGGGGATTAGGATTTCACAGAGGTTCTCAGATGTGAGGAAGGTGGGCTAGAGCAGCTTGCCGCTCGCCAACGCAGCCCTCCTGCCTTTTGGTGAAGTCTGGGCCCTTGGAGGGAAGGGAAGGGTGGGGGGGGTGGGGGGGGCGCAGCAGAGAGTCATGGGAATACTGTGGGAACGGTGGTTTGTGGCGTTGGGGCTGGGAAGAAGGGGACTAGCACGAAGGGGGGAAATGTGCTCGTGCGAGCAGTCGCCTGCGCAGCCTGTTTCGACGGAGTACCTTCTGTCACTGCGAAACTCGGAGGAGTTCGTTCTGTTTTGGGTTTGTGTCTTGTCGCACAATTTGAGAAAGAAAATAAAAAAGGTCATGCAAGGTCATGGGAGATTTATCCTGAGGCCGTATATACCCAGCACCGTATGTGTGCGGTTTTTTTTCGTAGTGTGGGGCATAGCTCCCCTGGGGAGGCGCCAGAGAACTTTAGAGGGGGGGTGGTTAGGCATTGGGTTGGTTGTGGGGGTGGGGGGTGGCGGTCAATGGAAGCAACAGGAAAAAGAAATATGAAGCTATCATATGGTGGCTTGAGGCAGAATACATTGAGTACTAGTGTACTTTAGAGAGGAGAGAGACAGAGCCTACAGTCAATGGCAGAAAAACATGGTGATCACTCAAAACTTGTATTGCTATGACCGTGTTCTGTGTGCCCGCCTTGTGGTGTACTGGTCCACGGTGTGCCTCACCCTCACCCAAAGCTAGCTGGGATCGGCTACTGGCCTGCCAAGACTTGGAGTTTGCAAGAGCAGCAGAGAAGAAGGATGGATGGATGGTTCATATGCTCTACTGGCACCATGTGTCAGGAGCCCAAGTCCAAAGTCCCATTATTAGGAGCTGTTCATACAGAAGTATCGTATCATCAACAGTTCCGGATCTCTTCCTCAGCCTGCATATTCACTGGCACAGTCCAGTCGGTTTACATTGCTGCTATGTCTTCTTCTCTGTTTTGGGGTAGTGTTACAGCACCACTAACAGGCCTGACATACGTACTGCGGCATTTGCTGCGGTCTTGTGTGGACTAAGACGTTTTCTGATACAATGCTATGTTGATTTTTGAAGAATCCAGCTAAACACTTCTAACGTTTGTACATTCAACGAGGACTCAGACATGACGTCTGTCTTTAGCTTGTTAGAGAAGGAAATCATTACCTCAGCTTTTGCGGGCGGCTTGTATTGTACATTAGTGTCTACTGTACGTGATTTCATTCTGACCAAAAATAAGCAATGACTCAACTAAAGGAAATACTGGAAAAAAATTGGATCTATGCTTTAGATGTTACTGAGTGCGTATTTGCTAATACTTTAACTTTGCCAAGCTGTTTCTAAGAATTGAGGCTAATTTACTTCCCCCCTCCTTTGGAGAAAAAAAAAAGTGGACTTGTTATTTTCATCCCAAGAAAGACTCCTTCCAAAACAGCTAAGCCAGTTGGAATGAAGTATTGGGACGAGCGAAGCACAAAGAGGTTGGGCGAGAGTGAGGGAGTCGGAGGAGAGATGAGGAAAAGCTGATTGCCCTGCAGGAAATGCATGGTGTGACTACAGCGGAGACCTCCAGATTCCTCCTGGGGCAGAGGACCTACGTTGCTAGGAGATGGTTGTTGGGCTGGTGTTGCCATGCGTGGATGCTGTTGCCTGCCGTGTTTCGATGTGCGGGAGGACGAGGATTCAATACATGGCAAAAACACTTTAAGAGTGGAGTTTTTTTGTTTTGTTTTTTTTCAAAAAGGCGGGGAAAGGGGGGGGGGTGTTGTGGGCCAGAAGAAGTTGTTATGACGCACCCTGTCTCTAGGGGGCGCCATCAACACCTGAGTCACAGCACCAACTTCGCCAGTTTTTCCTGATTGGAGCTGTGACCAATCCAACGTTCGAGGCTGCCAAGAATAGAAGTCACAGGCACATGATCGTTGGAGCCTCCACGGAGGGGGGGGGCCGCTTTATCCTCCGCAGAGCGAACGGGATGGAGGATGTCGTCTGGCTGTCCGAGGGAAGTACGCATTCGTTCACATGGATGTGTCTTTATGTTTATGGACTCGGCTGCAGGGGGGGGGGGGTGACGATATCTACTCTTCCACTATTTAACAGGAACCGTATAGTGTTCACAATACTGGAAATACAGTTGGCCACAAGGACCATGAGCGCAGCGCAGTTAGTCAAGAGAGAACTCCTTCAACCAGAACAACCAGGTTCAGGCCCTTCTATTGACTCGCCTTCTCCCTCCTCCATGCGGCTCCGCTCGGTGTTTAGCCAACCCACTAATCTGACCTCCCAGAGATCATTTTACTCCTCGCCGTCTTGCAGACCAGATGTGATGATATCGGTTGATCTGCTTTGACAAGAATCACACCAACTCGCTGTTCGATGCAAGTCCCTATATGCACGCCATTATGTTTTTCGCAACTTTCAATGGGACAATGTTTGAACACAATACCGGTCAACTCATGAAAGCTCCAACAGTTGTTGCGCTTGCTGTTTCTGAACAGCTGGCAGTGGGTATACAGTAGATGTTTATGCCTGGGAATAATCCTGTCTGGTGCTCAGGAGCCGATACATTACCAGGCAGGGGGGGAAAAAAGCAACAGCACAGCAGCAGTCTGTTTGAAATCAATACAAGGCCTCGGCATATGCATTCTCTGCCACCTTTGCGGACCAACCGAACACACTGGTTACCTTCTACAAAATCCGGGTCAGTATGGCTCATTGAAAACAGTCAAGGCACAGGAACCAGCAGTCCAAACTCTGATCGAGTGCATCTCGGTGATTATGCTCAAGTGGCAGGATAAGTAAAACGCCATCACATGTAAATGCTCAGTGCAAGTGGATCAAGCAGTTGTTTGAGGGCTCTGAAACCAAGTGAAGCGGGTCCATTTATCCCTCTTCTATGCTGCGTTATTCAGCTCAAGGTTCCAGGGTGCCGGAGCTGATTTGAGCCAACAAAGGACGGGTGTCAGCGTCGACCGTTTGCCAGGGCAAACACAGAGAGGCGATCGCATGGACGCACGTCCAAACCCAAGGACGATTTGGAGTCATCAGTGGCATGGGAGGAAACCAGAGCACCCAGAGAAAACAAATGCACAGGAGGAACATGGAAACTCCACACAGCAAGGCCCCACCCAGGAACAAGCCCGTGACCTTCTCTGCAGACCGTGAAACACGTCCAATACCTAAATGAAGTAGCAACAACTACGAAAGCTTCCTGTTGGAGAGACAGCACCCAAACCAAAGCTGATAATTCACCATCAATCTGACTCTATATCCTGTACGACTTTATCACATCTTTTTGTCTGACTCAGACAAAATGAACCAAAAAACGCTACTTCACTACAAGCTACTTTCATTTGATTCTCATGAAATTCTTTGCAAAATGTGTTTGTTTTCTCAGTCCTGCAGTCGACTGGCATCTTGTCCAGTGTGTCAGCCGGGATATTTTCCAGCGCCCCCTGACCGTCAACAGAATAAAGTGGGCAGGATGGATGTCATCTTCCCCCATTAATTTGACAAACACACGCAAAACAATGGAGAATAATATTTTGGGAGGAAAAAAAACAACACCGGGAATTAGCTTCCTTGTTGTTGTTATTCTGCCCATTAGAATTAATTGATAAGATGTTTTGGGTTTTTTTTAATTTGTTTTTTTCTGTTTTAGTTTTTTCCCCACAACAATATCGCATCCAAATCTCTCAACACTGAATATTTGGTCATTTCATCAGTTGACTTAATGGCTTAATGACATCGGACTTTAAACCTAAAATTCACCGTTTGCTTCGGCATATTTTCCTCAGTCAGAATAAGACATCGTCTGTCTGCACGAGTTTGAGTGAATTGTGCCTTTTTTCCCTGTTGTGGTTCTGGCCACACTGTTTTCCTTTGTCCATCTCGCTCCCTGGTATTGTCCAGCCATTCTGTTGATGTCTCTCTCTCTGTTTCGCTCATTTTTCTTTCTCTTCTCCCAGCACGGGGTGACTGGGGACTAGTGTTGGTCTAACGGAGGTGGGCTTCAGCCAGAGCTGTGAGGGGCTCAACTCGGTTCTCCTCTGGTTCTGGTCCTGGCTAAACCAGCAGGGCCCCGCGGCTCGGGCCCAACTCCAGGACAGGCAGTCGCGGAGCGGACAAAGGACTTCATTCTCTGTGGGGGGAGACGGGGCGGCGGCGGTGATAGGATGACGGGGGCGTTAGGAGATGAGGAAAGTGAGCGAGGAGGGGGGGCTGGCAAGCCCAGCACAAGGGGTCTTATCCTCCCGGCTCAAACACATGCCACCAGCTGCTGCCCCCTTCCTGTGCTTTCATTAAAAAGCCTCCCTGTGCTTCGCTGGGTAATCCACATGCTTTACTGAAAAAGTGTGAGGTAAATACAGTATGTCTATCCATTTCTCTGCCGCTAACTCTACTGTTTTGCCATCCCTTTCCCTTCCTTGCTCGCTCTTTCTCTCTTTCTATGATGTGCTCTGCTGGCCAGTGGAGAGCGGTCCATTCTCTGCATGTGTGCGGGTGTGTGTTTGTGTGTGTACCTGCATGTGCGCCCATGGAGTCTGTCAGACTCGCAGCATTTCCAGCACTCAGCCCAGAGCCAAGGCAAGCATTGCCAGAGGGAGTGCCTGCAATGTAGGGCGCCCAGCGAGCTGGACGCAGGCAGAATATCAACGCCACACGGCAGACACTCCTCCCAGCAGCCCACCTGCTGACTTACGTGATCCAAATTTGAGGAGGAGGAGGAGGGTGTTTAGGTGGAGAGAAGGTAGTGGGGGGAGGTTAGGCTGGAGGAAATTGCCAGGTAGTTTCCAGACCCACTTCCCTGCGTTGCGCCCAATTAATCAGGGCTACATCTGTGTTGGATGGACCTCTACCCCAAGGGGAGGGGGTGGAGCGCAGACGCTTGTGTTTTTGTCTGTATATGCACACACATTTTACGTTCCTGCGTGCACCAGTGTGTGCGTGCGTCCGTGCGTTCTACCTGTGAGAGCGCACAGTGTGCATGTCAGACAGTAAGGGGGGGAGTGAAGGAGATTCTGTGTGTTTTTGGGGGCATTTGCCAGCGATGATGGGAGGAAGTTGTTGGTGCTGGGCTAATTCCAGCCGTGCAGTCAAACCCGCAGTCATGGACACGCTCCTCCGGTCTGCTGTCCCTCGCTCTTTGTCTACGCCATTCCGATTCCAGTGTCAACTACACCACAACCTTCGAGCTCCCACTCAGGCGCGCGCACACACACACACACACACACACACACACACACACACACACACACACACACACACACACACACACACACA
>JASSRZ010000006.1:14236453-14255176 GCA_032164315.1 Malacoctenus gilli
ATTTTCCCCCCCCCCCCCCCCCGTGTACAAACAGGAGCGGGTGGTTCTTTACACGCTGGAAGACCTTCACCTGTGTGGCTAGACTATCATTAATCATCTCTAATATATAGCCAAATATTGCGAGTATTGTGCAAGATCCAAAAAGACACGATTTTGTGCAAAAAGAAAAAAAAAACAAAAACGTGTGCTTCCTCTACTATAAAAGCTTCGACGGGTCTCAGATTCTCGTTGAGTTCTAGGAAAAAGAAAAATGTTCCCACGACAGAACGACACTAGGACGACACTAACGGAGGCGGGGTTTGTTTTTTTGTTTTTTTGCTGTTATAGAATATACCTTTAGCCGGAGCCCAGATTCGCGACGCCTCGAAAGAATACACTAAAAAAATGCACACGTCACGAAAGCCATTCACATACTGTTTGATAGAAGATCCCACAAGTTGCGAACCGTGTTTGTGCGTGTGTGTGTGCGTGTGTGTGTGTGTGTGTGTGTTGACACAGAGGGAGGATATTCAAACCCCCCCCCCCCCCCAAAAGCCCACCCGTGGGGGGGGGGGGGGGGGGGGGCTCGGTCAAGGTGGGACTGAGAGTTGGCGCGTGCGGCGCCAGGCCGGGGCAGTGCTTCAACCGTGTTGTGCCTGAGACTGAAACTGTGCAAACGCTACCGTGTCCCCCCCCCCGTCTTCCGGCACCCCCACGCCGCCGCTACGGTTCGGTGGGGTGGGGGTGCGGTGGGGTGGGGGGGGGTCCCAGAGGAATACCCAAAAAAAGGTCATGTGCTTCAGTGTGTGAGTGTGTGTACAAACGTTGGCCAGGCAGTGATTGAAACTCGGGTCTCGCCGTGAGCGCTCCAACTGTAAACGGTAGATCCAGTGTTCGGCATTTATGTACAGTCCAGGATTGACCGCGTCCATTTATCGCTTCCTCCCCTCTGCCGCGAGACGAGGCGCCGACCCTCCCCCTGATTCCCGTGGTCGTTTGGCTTCACGGCAAGAGGGAACCAAGGTTGACTCTCCACCCCACTTTTTTTTTTTGGTTTTTTTTGTTTTTTTTACAAAACTTTCGCCTTTTCAGCGCGGGAAGGTCTCGAATGCGTCCGTTTTTTTTTTGTGTTTTGTTTTGTTTCGTTTTTTCTGTCTTCCTCCCGGGTCGTCGGATGAATCGGTTGCTATGAGGTAACCAAGGAGTAGATCATACTGCAACACAACAAGAGCAAGACAGGAAATTGGAAGTGAGGCGACGTGAGACGCAGCACAGCAGACATAAAAAAAAAAAAAAAAAAAAAAAAAAAGGTGGTACTCACACAGTAATTGGCAAGCAAACACAGGTAGCAGCGACTCGCATCGTTAACGGCGGCAGTGGTTGATTGTGGAGGCGGGAGGGAGGGTGTTGTTGTCTGGTGACAGATAGGAGGCAAAAGAAAATAAGACAAAAGCGACGTGGAGTGTTTTGTCCCAAGCAGCCTTGATGTCTGTCAACAACTGCGTGACTGCGTTTGTTTAAAAGGCGCCGCGCGGCCGTATAGGAACACGCGGCGCGCGGCGCCGACACCCTGGAAAGTCATGGGGTAAAAAACAAGCGGCGAGAAGAGGGGGGGGGTGGCGGGGGGGGGAGGTGGCGGAAGGGAGGGGGGGGGTCATTAAAGGGAAAACCAGGAGCCACATGGGAGGCAGAATTTTAAATGACTCCCCTTGTAGCAAGACCAGCCCAACAGAAGGACTAAACCTCGCTCGCTCGCTCGCTCTATCCATCTCACTCTCTCCCTCGCAGAGATGCAATTAATTCGGATAGAGCGTGCCAAGTGTGCAGAGATAGAGCGAGCAGGATGCGCCCTCGCACATGCCGGAGGGAGGACAGTTTCACATTCCCCAGAACAAATACAGATTTGGGGCTTTCGGTCCAGCACGTCGTGACCAAACTTCATCTCATCATTTCCACCTTGTCTCTCCGAGTTTTTCGGGGGAGCACTCGATCCTTCAGCGGTCCTCGCGGAGGCAAGCGAGGGGGGGTAAAAAAAAAAAAAAAAAGAAGAAGAGGAAGAATCTCCCTTCCTGTTCGCTGCTGCAGTAACACCACCCAAACTTTTTTTTTTTTAACACCTATCGCACTCACAAGCCAGTCAGTTAAAAATACTGCATTAACCCAGATTTTTCGAGCGATGCCAAGAACGCCAAGTGGAAACATTTGCGCGTTTCAGACGCCTGTTTATTTCCCTCCTCCGAACCGCGGTTACCCAGCTGTTGATATTTCTCAAGGCCAGAATCGGAGGACTGCAGGTGGTGGAGCCAGCGGTCGGAGGAGGGAGATGTGGTGGAGTGTGAGTCATGTCATGGTACACAAAGCACGTACCATGCAAAGTGCAGGAGGGAGCGTAGCTCAGGGCCAGGGAGGCCATCGATACCAGGGAAATTGATCGTAATCAACCAAGTTACAGAGACTGAGCAGGGATTGGCCGACGACCATCTTTCCCTCCTCCTCCTCCTCCTCCTCCCCCCACTCCTCCCCCTCCTCCTACCCCCTCGCCTTCTTCCTCCATCTTACACTGGGTTTCCTCAAGCTGTTTGCAACCGGGCCCGAACGAGAAACGTTAGTCGACTGATTAAAACCGACCTTGTGCGAAGTAAATCAACTGAAAGCGCGTCGCGTGTCACCGTTGGGCTTTTTCATGAAGTCGCGAACACATTGAGGTGCCGCTACGTCTCTTCTTACGCGGGTTCATCTTTGCTGCTTTCCCGCTCTTAGTGACGATCATTTAATCGCACAAATACATTTTTTTTTTTAAAAAACTAACACCCAAACCAAAGAGGAAGAACAAAACGAGCGGTTGGGAAATCGGTTGCACCGTCGAGGCTGCGGCTCCGCTATAATTCCTCATTTGAAGACAGCGGCATACCTGGCAGTGCAGCTGCACCGTTAAAAAACGCTGCCCCAATTATAGCATAACACCTAGCCTTATGGTTTCCATGGCTGCGCGATGCATTTTCCCGCAGGACGCACCGTGGAGAAACGAGTGTCTTATCAACCATCACCCTGGTAATAACACTCCCCCGAGCCTTTGCCGCATGTGTCAGACCTTAACGAGAACCCTGGGTGAAATCTCTCTCCCAGTCCAGCCACAGCCATTGATTTGGACTTAATCTGTTCCTACGTGTCCTCGTGAGCGTGTTTGCGCACGTGTGTGTGTGTGTGTGTGTGTGTGCCCGTGTGCATGTGTGCGTGTCGGTGTCTGTGTGTGTGCGTGCGTGTGCGTGTGTGCAAGAAGCAGTGAGTGCGCGTGCGGTGGCGGCGGGGTGTCGGGCGGAGAAGGGAAAGAAAGCGAGTGTGCGCCTGTCTTTGTGTCTGCTCAGAAGTGTATTTGTGTGTGTGTTTTTATTTGTTTTTGACCCACATCGCATTGAACTCCAAACAGACAACCATTTATAAACACAAAAAAAGGCGAAAGCAGGTGTATTTATTTCTTGCGACCTCTTTTTTTGTTTTTTTTTTTTAGCTTTTTCTACCTGATTAAAAACTTCATTGCTTCTTCACCGCATAAACTCGGTGGACCCGCGTGAGAGCCGCACTGTCGTCGTTATGAGACTGAAATCAAAATGTTGAGCATAAAATCACAACATTGGGGGGGAAAAAAACAACAAAGATTCCTCTGACTTTCTGACTGTCTGTGACAAATGAGTACATGTGTTTCAACAACTTCTATGATGAGTGTCAGCTTCATATTGGATCGTGTGGGTTGTGAATTATTATCGCGTCACCTGATCCACCTGCGAGGACTCGTGAGAGAAAAAGTCTGACGCGTCAAACAAAGTGTTTGATCCAATCAACGTTCTTCATGAGGCCAGCCGCTCTCTGGTTCTCCGACTAGTTTCAATGTTAACCATCGTTTTTCGCCGTGACTGACGGCAATCTGAGTCATTCTGGTAGCATCACAACACTAAATATACTCTACATTATCCTTTTTTTTTTTTAAAGACTTGACACTCGTAAAAAAAAAAAAAAAAAAAAAAAGGCCATTTAATAGTTGAAGGGTTCCCTTGAAGCAAGGTCGGCAGTAAATCATGCTGCTCTTTATATATTTATTTTTCTTTATAGGTAAACCTGCCCTTAGACTTCCCCTCTGCTTAGTAATGTATATTTATACACTAAAGGAGCGTCGTGAAACTTATCACCAATGAATATTTCTCGCGTATTAAACAATTATGAATGGAAAAAGAACACAGTCGACCAATACAGAGCATCTGCGACTCGTGTCCTGAGTTGTTTTTTAGCAAAAAAAAACAAAAATCCTCAAACGCACGCTCGATCTGACACCAACAATTGAGACACCTCCACCTGTGACGCGGTTTCCGGCGTAATTAGTATTCCGAGCACCTTAATCCGCCGCTTTTTTTTTTCTATCATCCGTTCACACTGCATATAGGAAATACATGAATCCGTGGCTTAAGTTTGGGATTGAACGGGCAAAACCCGCGCAAAATAAAGTGGCTTTGAGCTCATATTTATAGCAGTACAAATACAGCGGGTTTGCCCAGGTGACAGTGCGGCCTTTCTCTCCTCCATGAGCGAGTTCAACACATTTGTAGTAACAGCGTAAAGCAACTTTGTCTCAGCCAAATATATGCGCAGGGGTGTGTGGGTGGCCTGTGGCGGCGGCTGGGAGAGTAAACATTTTGTTCATTCATACCCAAAGTGAGGGGTTTTTTTTCTTTTCCTTTTTCCCTTTTGCTATTCACATCGTTCACCTCAGTACGAAGTGCGATCTCTCCGGGACGCCGCGTCTTCCTGTTGTCAGACGCGTTTGCGGTGAACTAATTGTCCATCATTGGCTGAGGGGCGCGTGCTGGAGGCTCTCGCGTCTGCCCGGCTTTGGCTCCAGCGCGCCGCCTCGCCGCTCACCGCCTCGTCGCCTCGCCTGAATTTAAAAAATCCTCGTGACGACTTCTCGGACGCTCCGTCATGTTTCAGCGAGCTGAGAATTGATTCCCGACCATTTTCTTTTCTACTTTTTTTTTTTTTTTAACCCCTAAGAAAGGACGCTCGGCCCCACCCTCCCTGATTAACCAACCACGACCAGCACACGCGCATTTATCGTCACTGAAGGCAAAAAAAAACAAAAAAACACCAAAACAAATACCTGTTTTTGTGGAAGACTTCTGGGTCCCAAACTCCAACACTCATCACGCCTGTGAAGTCAGACCCGAACCAGATGGTTGGTCGCAGGTGACGGAGCTTTACCTGAAGGGGCACAACAGGACACGTGAGGTAAACAATCATCACACTGTACACGCGTCGCTTACCTCATTACTGTCACCTGATCATGAGGCCACTTTTATTCTGGAGGATGTGCAGGTTTTACACTTCCTGCAGTGTTTGCAATCTCTGCTGTTGACCTACAAAAGGCCTTCTGATGATTTGTACTAAGACTAACACTCAGTTCAGGTGAATCACTCTTTTTTAACTCAACAGGTGCCCACCTAACTCCTCAACTCAGAAAGGAGCATCATGACTATTGGGAGGACGGCACAGTGGACGAAAAGGATGCAAAGTTTCATTTAAAAGTCAAAAGTGGCGGATTTTGCAGTGATAGATGAGCAAACCTCTTTCACAAAAAATGATCCCAACTCAGCGAACGTAAACGAAACAAAAGCTACATGCTGTTTGTTACTGGGCAGATTAGACAGGTGTGTTGAGGGGCACGGTGAGCAGGTGTTTGCTCCTCTCTCCCAAAAGCTCTGAAAAATAATCAGCACGTGTTCAGATCGTGTCCATCATCTTGCATTGACGTTACTGGCGTTAACAGAAATCCTCACTTGGTCCCTATGAAGGCGAAACGGAGCCAAAGACAAGCAGCGCAATAAGACCACTGTCCTTAGGCTACAAATTGTTGCCGCGCACCGACATGACGCTTTACAAATGCAGAAACATCAGAGCGCTTCTTCCGACGTCAACAACAGAGATTGTAAACAACGTGGGGATCGTAAAGCGTTTTCTTACCGGGCTGCGTGAACAAGCTGCAAGCAGGCACCTCCGCGAAACACGTGCGGGGCCTCGGCGACCATCTGCAGCCAACAAGGTGAGAGCCTTCCCTTCAAAATAAAAGAGTCCTTGCGAGGCACAATAATTTACGAACACACCGCTAATGGTCGATAGCAATAGTTTTTAAAGACGAATATCTGTATGATATCGATACAGTGTTTATCTATACACGCATTGAGTTAATATATTTAAAAAAAAGACTGGAATGGGATATAAAGCAAACTTGGTGGGTACAATAGTTAACACAGAAACTGTTAGCAGTCATTACTACTCTTCAGTGAACTGACAAATTCCAGCAGGCTGAGGCTGAAAATAGACAGAAAATGTAAAAAAAAAATAATAAAAAAAAAAAAATCTTTAAACACAGTTTCAGCTCATCAAACCTCTTTTTTGTTGCACCTACAAAGTAAAAGGTGAATTAAATTACAACCTCTGACTTCAACATCCAATATTGATGTACACAGATGGACAATATACAGCAATAGTCACAGTTCAGCCGCGAGTGTAATTTTTTATTGCAACGACAGTGTTTACCATAAATATTAATGAGGCAACATATAGAGTGATCTTTGGCTAAGCCATTTACATAAGACTAACAGATATATGTGGATTTTTTTTTTTTTTTACACCACGCATCTCAACGTAACTCATCGTGTCGATGTGGAAGGTTTCGGGAGGCGCCACGTTCTGCACCGCGGCTCGGCTTCCATTAAACGCCGCGTCCCCCGAAGAGTCGGGGTGCCTCCCCCGGTCCTGCAGGGCGTTCGGCGGCACACTCGGTCGCGAGGCTTGTTTTTCTTCCTGTGAGTCGCATTTTACAAGCAACATTCCTCCCTCTCCTCAACAATTGGACTGCATCAGTTCCTGCTATCTCCCCGCTCGAAGAAGGTGGCGGCGGAGCCGAGAAGGGGCCAGCCTGTGCAGGGGCATTTGGATGGGGGGAAGGGCATGTCTGCTGGCAACAAGGGTGAGTAGATCAGTGCAGCTCAGTGTCTGCGAGGCGGTGATAAGATTCCAGGATTTTCCCAGTGTGACAGGCCTGCTCACCAGCCGTATACCCCTCTGCATGGAGACAACCACCACCACCACCACCACCAGCACCACATGACCCTCCCTCCCCAACCCCTGGGCTGCTACGCCTCAGCAGGCAGCAGCCAGAGTCACCTGCAACCACACCCCAAAAAAAGGGAAAAAGAAAACACCCGCTCCACTCTCCAACGCGGGAGATCGTAATCTGGAAGATTCCACACGCCGGAGAGAGGCGCGTTAATGAATTTCCACATTAGGCTCACATGCTCCTACACGACGCACGAGTCGTGCTGTCTCTTTCTTTTTCTCTGGCTCACTTCTCTTTCTTTATCTCTGCCTCCTCGGTGCCCCCCTCCCCCCCTCCCTCCCCCCCCCCATCCCCACTCCCTCTCCCTTGGATGGCAGGTCAGGCAGTGAGCTGTGCGGGCTCAGAGGAGGTAAGGACGCCGCGGTGCACATTAATAATGAAAGGCCTCAGCCACCACCCCCAGACACACACACACACACACACACGCTCACACACACACACACACACGCTCACACTCCCCCCATCGCCATGGCGATGGCACTAGCCCAGCACTGTCACCGAGGGGGGGTGGGGGGTGGGTGGTGGTGGGGGAGGGTGGGGGGTGGGGGGTGGGGGGCGGTGGGGAGCTGGGAATATAGCTTCGCTCTCCAACTCTCCCGCTCACCAAGCTGATCACAAGCACGTACACAAGCCCACCATACTGGGCCTTCCACGGTGGATATCCGCTAATTAAAAATACCCCGCACTTTGGCTGTGGCAGAAATCTACATCTCCTTCCCCACCTGGATTTATAAAGAAAAAAAAAAAGTGACTATAGAGCTGTGGAGAAAAAAAAAAAAGAATCACTGAGAATCATCACTTAGCAGGAAATGGAAATTCACTCTAGTGTCACAGACCTGAGGCATTAGAATCGGTAATTACACTAAGACCCATGTGAGATTGACCACATTTTGGAAAAGGTTTTTCAAATCTGCACCGCTTTCACTTATCCGTGTCTTTATCCAAACTTTTTTTTTTTTTTCCCTCCCGCTTTTCCTTCAGCATTACACATTCAGCCCTAAACACTTTATCCAGGCTTCCTCGGGGTGGCTTTTATTGCTCTGGAGACCGAACTTGCCATCAGTAATCCATGACTATCAGTGATTTTCTGCATTTCCGCTTGTGTTTTCTGACTGCGAATGTCTGCCAGTAAGGGCGGGTGTCACCAAGATGTTGGAAGGGAGCGAGAGAAGAAAAAAAAGGGAGAAGAAAAAAAAACAACAAAAAAAAAACATTGACGGTAAATTGCATTTAGGAGGATTTTCAGGAGGTTTCGTGCACTTTGAAGAAACACTACAATTGCAGTTGTTCTCATTCAAACGGGTTTTGAAGTCATTTTGGATACGTTTTCGCATAACGGAGCTGCTTCAATCCACTGTAGGAGGATATTACAGAGGCAGTGAGAGTGATAGCTCAGTCAGGCCAAGGACGTCGTGGTGATCCATACCAGCACCTGATTTACTTTTAATGACTTCTGCGAGAGTCAGATGTTTTTCTCACGCCAGCCAATTGTAAAAGAAGAGGGCTGAATCTTTTTTTCCAGTGTTTGAGAAAATTTACACTGGATGTTTGTTTGTGTCAATGGTTTTTCTTTAGGGAAAACAACAAAAAAAACAACAACATGCAAAAAGACCAGTAGACAAACATCAGAATTGTCCATTTTGACACGAATACATGCATTCCTTTTTATTCACAAAACCAGTCCAATTTTCTAAACAAATACAAAGATCGGTTATTTTTAAAAGCGGTAGCTACCCAGCAACATAACAAAACCATGAAAATATAACAAATAAACAAACAAATTCTTATAAAATGCAATCTTGTCTCAGTGCGTTCAGTAGGGTAGACTCAGAACAAGTGCTGTCTCTTAGTGCTATTGCCCTGAGCAGTATTGGCACATGCTCAGTAGGGCCACACAGTAACATAAGGCTGCCAGTTTCACTCAAAGAAAAGTTTGGAAATGCAGAGGAGGGCTGATTGAGGAAATTACAGTAGTGACGGCTCTGGCGAACAGCATCCTCAACCCGGTGAAGAGTCTCTGGAGATCTGCCCAATAGCGTGACTTTTTCAGTTTCAATCCAATCCAAAATTGACAGCAACACAATTTGAAGCGTTTTTCCTTGTCTTTCAGGAGACGAAAACCGCGGATCTGCCCGCAAACTCTAGTCTTCAGCGAAAGGAATCAGAAAAAAAGACGAGGGTTTTAGGTAACATAATGGTGAAGAATTACAATAATGTTTGCCATTAGCCACTAGTTTTTAAAATATAGCTGTAAATTTACATTCTCTACACGAGTACTGTATCTTTCCACACATGAACAACATTAACACCAAACACAGAAATTAGTTGATTGTCCACACTCAGTCCGTCATTTCTGTTTCTGGCAATGAACAGTTCCATGTTTAAGCGACAGAAAAAACCTGCTGGGAAAAGGACAAAAGGTACCAAAATGGAAACATAGAAAAGGGAATGAAAGTTGCCATAGATGCTTTTCTTTACGCTTCATTTTTGGTTCAAGGAATAAGTAGGTGCATCCATTATCCGATTGATTTTTTTTTTCTTCCTTTTTTTTTTTCTCTTTAGTCTTTTTTGTCGTTTCTTTTTGTTTTTGTTTTGGGTTTTTTTTTCCTTTTCTATCGTTTTATTTGTTGCTAGTCTGTCTGTTTGTTTATAAGCCAGTGTCTGTTCCGGAGACAATCCAGGAGTTGGCATTGCACTTGATGGCAGAGCTTTGGGTAGGGATGTGGAGGAGGAGGAGGAGTCCTACTGGAACCACCGGAACGCCGCTCCTGTAGGAAGCATCACCTTCTTGGAGAAACAGAAGACGGGGAGGGAGGGAGGGAGGGAGGGAGGGAGGAGGGAGGAGGAGGGAGAGCGGGGAGAGAGGAGATGAGGGGAGACAGGAAGAGGAGGGGGACGGGGAAGGGGGGGGGTGGAGCCGTTAATGAAATGCAGCACATTTTTAGTGAAGCTACAAATTGTTCACAACTTGACACAGGGGCATGCATAATGTTTAACTTGCTCTATTCTCTGCTGTTCATTTTCAGGGGGTGCGACACATGATTAGGTGGTGATATCAGGTGATAGCTTCATGTGTTAAATATTGGAGGAGGCGAAATAAAACAGCTCAAAGAGGGGAGTAAATTTTAACAAGGTCCTCTGGTGAAGTGTTTTTTATTGATGAAAGACTTAAATAATTAATCGCGATCAGACGATCAATTAAACTGCTGATCAGTTCGGCTCCACTAATGCTCCGCTCTTCGTCCCCAGACGGGAGGCATGTGTGAAATCTTTACATCGCGCCGCCACAGGATCAGGCTTCAGTCCCTGCTTCACACAAAACCCAATATGCCACATTTATTATTTAGCCGCCACACGCGTCGCTCTCCCACACCTTCATCAAAGATGATGCCGCTGCCCTCCCCCTCCCCAACCCCCCCCCACACCGACGCGTCCGCGCCGCCGTTATCCGCCGGTCTGATTGCACTGGGCAGGAGTGGCACGCATGCATGCGGCCGCCGGGCTCAGCAGCAGCCTGCCAGTCAGGAGATAGAGAGCAGCTCGGGGTCCCTGGAGCCGCAGCACGGCTGGCGTCCTGCAAAGTGCAACTCGATTCTGCAGCACGGCTTCTTCCGTTCGCCAGCTCTGCCTGGAGCGAGGCAGGAGGAGCTCGGCAAACATTTATGCACCCACACACACTCTCGCACCGAACCAATATGTATTCAAGTACAGTCACACACCTCCACACACAGTGGCACGTTAACCGACACTCGCAATACACCCCCGAAATCGCACCAAACAGTGAGACTCTTAAACGAAGATTCTCAAACGCGCTGGATTCAGAGTCGGCTCTCCATTAGTGCTCAACGACGCGGCGCTCCAGAAGGATTCAGACGAGGAAACGGGAAAAACACACAACATTACGGTCTCGTCATCGATAAGCAAACAGATGATTTGAATGTACAGTTTTGTTTTGAGTAAATTCCACCTGTACCGTCGCAAAAGTCTGAGAAATTTGCATGTAACCTGAACACGGTTACATTTTTTTTTTTGTTTTGTGTTCTGCACAGCTGCAGCGAAATTATAAGTTTCTATCAACAAAGGCGGCTCGGAGATAAATGGCCCATTAGTCCAGAGAAGTTTGTTCGAAACCAAAAACAATGCCGGTCCTAATTGCGGCCCACTTAAACCATTCCTGCACCCCTGGATCAGCGGTGCCGTGTTCTCTTGACTGCTATTGTTCATGCCCGGACATGAAGCTAAGTGACGGCAGGGTTCGGGCTCCACAGGTTTCATTTACTTTCATTCTGAAAGTTGACTCCCGCTGACAAAAATAAAACATTTTTGGCTCGGGTGAAAAGACTTCAAACGAGGTAATTATTCTGGTGATCGCAACTAAATATAGCCCACACTGTGCTGTATTTGTTAAATTGACTCAATCAGGATTAATCTGACAGCAGAGACACTGGACACCCCGGTAATGTTCACAGCCCACATGCGTGGTCTGCGTGCCACCTCATATGGCAGCCTTAAGTGTATATTAATTTCCCCAAAGGCGTCGGGCGGATGGACGGCTGGAAGATCGGACTTTGGGTGCACTTCTTGCCAATTTAGCGAGCGGACCGAAGCGAGGATCAAACGTACGTACGCACTGCCAGACGAGCTCGCGCGTTCTTCAAAAACTGCTTCCGGCCGGAGTGCATGTTGATAAAAATCCACAAGCCCGGAGGCGAGCAGCCAAACATATTGCCAAGATGATTTGACGCTTGGTCTGTTAAGTATCGGTAGCCGCTCATCCATTTCTGAGATGACCTTTCTGCGGCGGCACTCAGCTGCTCAGAAGACGGTCAGAGGACAGCAACATCTGGCGCTGCCACAGATGTCAAAAACCTGGTAAGAGTCGGGCTGACCATGACGTAATGCGGATGTGTGGGTGTGTGTGTGTGCGTGCGCGCGCGAGCGGGGGGAGAAAAACAACACGTCCCTCGAATGAACTGTAAATGCTGCTTTTCCTCATTATCAAACATGTGCAATCAATGGAAAAATGGCAGCATTTCAGGAATAGAAAAACCCTTTTCCTGATTGCAAAGGTTCAAACAGATGGGATCTGTGGGTGTGAAGTGGCCAATCACTAAAATCGATGGCTGTTGGTTTTTTTTTTTCTTTTTTTGTTCAAGGGGAGCACATTTGTCTTAGCATAGCACAAATTGTGTGGAATACCCGACAGGAGTAGAACACAACATCTCTTTTTTCTCTCTCTGTCTCTCTGTCTCTCTCTCTCTCTCTGACGAGCCGCTTTCTAAATGAGCTCAATCTGCCACAACTTAATATAATGGCCTTTCGGCGCGCGGCGTATGTTGTTAGGTGTTGCTGATGCAAATTCCTGTAAGCCAGTTTAAGCCATCATGAATTCAGTGGTTGCCCCCGGGGCACCACTGAGCGCTCTGCTTATTGTTCTCATGGCTTTATCATCAACAATTGTCAGGATTCCCTTATGGACACCCACAACAAAAAAAAAATAAATAACCTAAAACAAAAATAAACACAAACTGACACAATGAACTCAAAGCATCTCCACATGCAGTAGTGTATGTGGGATGTAGCACCGCCTGCTTTTCACAAGTAGAAGAAGAAGAAGGGAAAAAAAACAAAACAACAAACCTTCAAAACAACTGAAAACACCGATGACCTCCAGCTGGCATAAACACTCACTGTTTGTCTGGCTGAGGGGGAGACACGTTTTTTTTTCTTTTTTTCCTAAGCTTGCGCTTCTTTCCAAGAGTCAATTGTAATGGATATGTAAATACGCTGATAGGATCTCTCTTTCTTGACCAGTAAACGTATTGCAGCACTGGCGCGGGAGCAGCAACACCCACAGCCCGATCCAGGAGTTCAGCATGTCATGACCCCCTTATCGCGTCCTCTGATCCATGCGCGTCTACTCCTGCTGGAAGATTTTTTCTAAACGGTGAGACGGAAAATGCTCTTTTCCTCGATAATATTTAAAAAAAAAAAAAAACCCAGTCCGGAATAAATAAATGAATATATATTCAGAGTGAAATTCATGTGATTAACTCTAAACTCGCAACGAAGCTGCAACACATTTCCACAAAAGTGGAATATTTTGAATGCTGGGTTTTCTTTACTTTCAAAATAAAAGTTATCGTCATCAATGGCTGATTAAAGAGCAGTGTTGGCAGGTGCTGGTTAGAGGCCGTTTTGAAGTGACAGTAAATATCTCCAACCGAATAATGAATATTAAACTCATTTGTACTTGATAAGTTTTGTGGTAAAATAAGTATTCTGTTTTATTTTCCGACCGAAGGAGCATTTTCACAGTCAAATGTGTCTGGCACGATAAAAAAAAAAGCTGGAAACGGTAAAAGTGTTGAAGGTAAGATGTAAAAAAAACAAACAGCAGAGTTGTACAATCGATTGGACAATTACTGCCCCAGCTGGCATGTTACTCTCAGGGGGTAAATATGATGGGATGTTTACATGGTGAGAAAGACTCAGGTCAAACATATAAATCCTTGAATTCACCATTCAAGATGTTTTGCGGCCAAAGGCTCAAAAGGAATAACACGGTCAGCTCAGTTCACCTTCATGTTTAAAGGTATGAGTCAGGCTCTTTTAGAAAATAGAGAAAAAAGTATTTTTTCCCGTTTCATTCTAAAATAAAAAGGAAGATCTTTAAGGCTGAAATACAGTTAATAAAGTGCAATTAGTCAGGCTGGTAAAGGTGGAAAAAAAAAGCTGTGATATAACATCTTAACACCTTCATTTCTTTTGAGGCACAAATTCCAAAATGTGTTTGAAATTTGCAGCATGAAGACGACCTCCGTCTCTGTTGAACCTACGGAGCCTAATACAGATGTCACTCTACAGTATGACACCTCGGCTGCCTCAGAGCCTCCTTTCTCTCTCTCTCTCTCTCTCTCTCTCTCTCCCTCTCTCTTCCTCAGCCTCCTCTGTCCACTCCAACTTGTCCCTCTGTCTGCCCAGCAACTTGCCCACACATCCATGTGTCTCGGTGTCAGTCTGCATGCCTGTCAGTTTGTATGAGTCTCCGCTGTCCTGACAGTCTGGTGTACGGTGTCTGGGAGGCAGGAAGGCCCGTGCGGGGGATACGCCGCTCCCAATGGAAGACGACGCGCATTGCTGAGGTGCCCGCCGTGTCTGACGGCGAGAAGGCGGCTCCTCAGACGACCAATTCTTTCCGTCCTTGATTTACGAAAGAAAGTCCTCATTATGCCTGGACAGAAGCGCAACAATTCACCTCCGTTTCTCTCCTGTAATGTTCTTGAACAGAAACACATCCACCTGAGAGGTACATCCTAAACGTACAGTGACATTCAAGCGAAAACAAGGCGCACTACGACTCGCTAACCCCGACTTTCCTCCTCCTCCTTCTTCTTCTTCTTCTTCTTCTTGGTCTGTGCTCCACAGCATCGCGGAGACTGACACCACTGGAGGGGATTCAGACACGGAGCAGAAAGGAACTGCCTTCCCACTTATTTCTCTCAAATGTAGCATTCCCAGAATAAATCCAGACATCTTCAGCCAGTGAGCTATGAGGTGGCAAAGGCCTCAGCATGCTAACTCCCCCTCACTTGCCAATTTTACGCTCCTCTTTGAGCTGCCATGAGCTTTCAATGGAAACCGTCAACACCCTTAAAATAAGCACGCCGCTGCTGCTGGACTGCACTTGTGTACCGACGTGTATTCGCTCACAGGCTGCTACAAAAACACACGAGGAGAGAAAAACAAAAAGCAAAAAAAAAAAAAAAAGGGAAAACAAGCTTTCAATGCAAATGCAGTGAAACAAAGGTGGGACACTGCGCTCGCAAACAAGCGCCCGCCGATCACGGGTGCGAGCGCGCGGACGGACTGACCGCGAGACGCGGCGCTAAAGAAGACGTCGTGCCCCCCCCTTCGGAAAAGAAGCGCACGCTGAGCATAATGGCCGCGGCAAGGAGGGGATGTGCCGCGCCGTCTTTGATTGGAGGGGAACGTGACACTCGAGGGTCTGTCTGAGCTCCAGCTGAGGCTCGCCGCGGATCACCGCGGCCTCCGAGAGCCAGGAGGAGCGTCTGCGCTGGCGCAGGTGCTGCTCGATTCGCACTGAATATGCATGGAGGCCGTTATTGGAAAGCAGGATCCCCCCCCCCCCCCTTACGACAGTCTTCTGTGGAAACATCTGAAATAAATACATGGTATAATTGAGAACTTAGCATCTCGCAGCCGCTTTTGACATCTGGGATTTACTGCTGACTCTCATCTCTTCACTTTCTCTTCTGACACAGCGCGTTTTTCCATGAATCTCCCCCCTCTGACATTTAGCTCGTACTGATGACATCACACACACTGACAGTGCGGCCCAGGCTGTATCCTCTGATCTAATCACCTGCTGAACAAGAGCTGTTGACTTAATAACAAAGCCTTTTGAGACAGCTACTAGACTGCTAATGGATAATGTATGAGTGCATAAGGACAAAGCGGGAGGGGGGGGGGGGGAGAGAAAAAAACGGGCAAAATTGAAAATGTTGTTCCACTGACAGAGCTCGGCGCGGGGATAAAATGTCCCTCTGTATTAAATCATGTTTGAGGGGGAAATGAAGTAACAGGTTGCAGACCTCTTTAATAGATTTCTGCCTAAAGGAGAGCGCCGGCTTCATTCCGAGTCACTATCCAGGTGAATTTCATATTTTGTGATCCATGTCACAGTTCATTCATGAAGAGCCGCTCGGAGTCCTTAAAATACCAACTTGGCAACGCCGAGATGAAGCGTATCAGATGGCGGCGGCACCAGAAATACGTGGAAGGGAACATGACTAGGAGCACCGAGTTTATGAGGCAACATCAGAGGAAAATTACAGGGATTCCCTGGTCGGAGTGACGTTATTTTTAGCTGAGGGCTGTCAGGTGATGAGGTGACGGAGGGTAAGTTTGGGTCATGTTTTTCTGTGTGGGTAGATGTGCAGAAGTTGCTCACTTTGCTATGAATACTTCTCACCTTCCCTGTGGTGATCTCATGCCAGAGACCTTCAGTGTGTCTGTGTTGCTCCGCAGAAGCTTTCACACCTCCTGCATAACGCCACATTATTGTCCATTTAATGTCAGATTTCACCTCTCCAGAGCTCACAGAGAAAACCTGGGACAGCCTTTGTGTTGAGAGTGAGATCGATCAAAGAGCTGCATTTATTCATTTTGTTTGTGGTCGGAGGAAGAAAATGGGTTTTTTTTCCTACATTAGGCATAAAAATAAATTTAAAAAAACCCAACCGCTCGGATTTTGGCCTTGTAAGTTTTTCTTGGGGGGGATGGTTAAATAAAGTTGCAATAAAAAGATCAGCCTTCTCATTACTGGTCTGGGGGGGAAAAAAACGAGGAAACGGCTTGACAGATCTATTAAATAAATTAGCAAGGAGTCCATATTCTTAGATGGCAGGTGTTAAAATGTGTGCCAGGTAATTTTACAGGACACACAATTACCAAAGTCAATAATCCCGTGCCGTTATTATACTTGGAGACTTGTCGGCTCCACCTGGGGTTTCTCTCCCGCGAGGCGGCTGCTGGAAACATCAGCATTGCAGGCAGCGCGATGACCTGCATCAACATAGACTTTCATGAATATTCAGGACCCCTTGGGTTTGGCAGTGCCGGTGTGAACGACTGGTATTAAGCTAACTGCCATGACAGCATCAATTGCAAATCATAAATTAGAATTAAATCCCTTTTCTGTTGCAGACATCGAGTCGAACCACCTACATAGCAAGCTGACACATTGCAGCGTTTTTTGGTGAATCACCAACAGAGACAAATGAATCGTCTCATCAATTTGCAGGCGAACAATGCGACGCTCAAACACACAACGCTTCATACAGATCCCCTTCTGATTCCAGCCGCTTTCAGCCACAATAGCCGTAGCTGACAGTTTAAGGATCCTTCAGTTTCACTTGGTTATGTTTTATGAGCCCTTAAGAATCGAGTGATTGTTTTCAATTGAAACGTTTAACTTATTTCCTGCTGTGCGAATTAGGAACACTTCTGACAGGCTGCTGTCATCGGCTTTACAGATTGCTTTACATCTGTTCACAACACTTTTCTCTGACATGAACAAAATACCCCCCCCCCCCCATCAGTCAACATTTCACCGGTTCAGCGACTCAACGACACAATTCTGGCATCAAAAACAAGATGGAATCACTTTCAGTCAAGAGAAAACACGAGGAATCGCCCAAACACAGAGTGACCTAATGTGGTTACAGGAGAGTTTTATTCTGATAATAAAGACTTTAGGTCAACACATAACTAGAACACCCCCCCCTTCATCTCCTTCCTTTATAAATATGAGAGTTTTAACTCACAACAAGCAAAAGTTTTGTCTATTTTTGTTGAACACATTTTGAGTAGAAGCTGACAACTTCAGAAGACACTGAAGTGTCTTTGTGAGGCAGACACTGCTGCAAACACACTTGTGTGAGTACAATATTCATTTTAACCACATTTCCACAAAGTAGGAAGCATTAATACCACTTCTACAGGCATAAATTTGAACTTAAAAAGGACTTTTTGTATTAAAGTCGCTGCTGCAACTCCAGCATATCCGGGTAAGGCTGCGTGGTCCCATTGCGAATAAAATACTTATGGCCCCTCACAATGATCAAATCACCCTCGTACAGTGTTGCAATAGATACTAAATGCACACACAGTGAAAGGTTTTCATCGCACTGTTTTGCTGAGCTGATAAAAACAACAGGAATCCATCCAGCTCAATCTAGAACGTACATCGACATCATAATCGAGTTAGGCGGGCGATTCTGGATCTCGTACCGAAAGGCCAGAAATTAACGCGGCGCTCCACATTTTCCAGCGAGCAGTCCGTGCGACGGAGGAGTCGGTCGCGGACGGCCAAAGTCAGCACGCGGGGGTTGAACAACCAACCTTTCAGCCTGCAAACAAGAGGCCAAGCTGTCACCCCCGATCAGCGTCAGAAACCCAAAGAAGTAAAGCCATTAGCGGTGTGAAGCCCAGATCCAGTTTCTGTCAATTAGAGCGGCAGCCTCCGCGCTGGTTCACGTTCACACCGCGCTGCCGATCCATCCGTTTATTATGTAATGGCACAGTGACACTATTATCCATTGATCGCAAAAGATTATTTCCTCTGAGATGGAACATCTGCTGAGATTGATTCCGTGATTGGTCGCTCTGTCACCACAGCCAGGGTTAGTTAGGCCACCGAGTGTGACTGAGGTAACCGACAGGAAGTTTGGAGGCCATTTAGATGAGCTGGAGTGTCACAGGAGAGAAGGACAGCAGCAGCAAAAGAGGGGTGGGGGTGGGTGGAGGGGGGGGGGGGCGCATGTGCCACACTGACACCTGGTGCTCCAGATGACAGCTCTGTAGCCAGATGGACCTTGTTACATGCACACACATACACAGACATACCCACACATGTGTACTCACACACAAACACATACTGTACACATATTCACAATTACTGCCAATCTGTCTCAGTGCACCACACACACACACACACACACACACACACACACACACACACACACACACACACACACACACACACACACACA
>JASSRZ010000006.1:14259401-14274899 GCA_032164315.1 Malacoctenus gilli
GAGCGGTACACGAGGGGGGGGGGGAATAGGGGGGGGGGGGGGTTGTGGTTTCTATGCAGTTCTGAAACTGAATATTGACTATTTTGCGGTCGACTAAAAAAAAAAAAAAAAAAAGGAAAGGAAGAAAAACCCTGAATTTTCAGGGAGAGTTCAACGTCGCACGTGGTCTCAAAAGGACTCCGCGTGGACATAAAAGACCCCCCCCCCAAAAAAACCGAGCAGCTAAATCATTTCTCTGTCCACGACGGCCTGCGAGGACGTCCGGCTGATCCAACTGCCTCGTCGATGCTCTGAATGCAGCAAATATGCTGAAAAGACCGGAGCATCCCACATAATTAATGAGCTGGCCCGTCATCAGTCGTTTGGACAAATGGGTTCTCGAGTCGGCTACAAAGTGACAAAGTTGGCAATCGCAGCTCACAAAAAACAGTTTCAAAAATATGACTGATCAGCTGCAACATGACAATTCAGCCAGAGCACGGCTCGCCCGCCCGCCCGCCCGCCCCCAACAGCTGATGATGACACCAGTGCTTTCTAAAAAAAGAGAGTATGTCGACGTTTAGAATGACGCGCCGGTTTCAAAGGCTGACTCGAGGAAGGTCTCGAAAGGGAGGATGTCACGTTTTACACCATGACCGCCGAAACCTACTTTGGCAGTTTGGAACTTCAGCTTCTCATTAGAACGCCGATGACTTGACGAACGCTCGCGAATGCGAGTTTGCCTTTTATCTGTATTTAACATCAGTTTTCTTGGATATAACTTTTAGCTAAGAATCTTAATGAAGGACTCCATTCGGAGACATAAACTCCACAGCCTGTGAAATGAAGACGGACCAGGAAACAGCGACCGTCGTTCATTTCATTAGTCTCGATCGGACCCCGCTCGTTAATGACGCTCAATTAAAAACGACATTTTCTTGCAAGAACAATGGATCCGTTTTCAACTCCGACTGGGATCGCAACGGCGTGTCCGCGCTCAAGTGCTACATGTTTACGGGTTGCGTCTGATTACGGGCGACAACTTTGGCCGAAGCAGAAGTCGCTGCTTTTGGCCGGCGGTGGAACATTGCGCAAGAAATACGAGCGCCGACATGTCTTCGCGCCTCAGCCTCCGCCGCTCGGCGCGTACATCTGCCTTCAATCTCGCCGGCCGATCGGTCGCACTCCCTCCATCATCATAAACCCTGAGCATGGCATATAGTCTCCGGCTAATCACCCTCCTCCACTTTCAGCATCAGGGCTCCTCAGATCCCTTCACCACATCATTTACAGAAAACGTTTATGGCCTCATGTGAACTGTCTCCGAAACCGCAGCTGCCGCTGAAACCAGTTAATTGGCATTGTTTTGTCCTTTAAGCATGTTCACTCAATTTCCTGTGATGTTATAGGCTTAATGCTGTGGTTCATATTAAAGCTGGGCGCCAAAGGCCTCGGCGAATTCAGCTGACAAAAGCACCGCAATTAGGAGGCTCATATTAAAGCCGACAAGAGCGACATTTCTCGCACCTCGAGCTGCTCCGGGATGAATATAAGTGTAAATATCAGCTGTCCTTTACATCTCCCCGAGTCCCCCCCCCCTCTGTTTCCTGCTAATCTCTGTGCACACATGTTGAACGGGATTACAAAGATAAAGATCTGGGACCTAAATGGTCCCAGTGATCAATGTGAACCAACTGCTACATATGTGGCATCCTTGACGCACGAGAGCGTCACAGGACGCGGCGGAGCGGGGTGCATCCTGGAAGCCTCACGTCCAAACAACCGCTGAGAATACTTGGGGTTTTCGGTGGGAGGAGGGAAAAAAAGCATGGCGGTCTTTTCGCTACCTGGTTATCGATACCTTGTCGAATTGAGGCACATTCTACCGAAGGGCAAAGACTTAGGTTTTAATGGTCAAACGCATGATTTAGTGCGGCTAAGTCAAACCAAAGGCCTTGACCACAGCAGTTTGAAACCTGCAAACTCAAAATTGAGAATATTATGACTGAGGCAGATCACAAACTCTTTCAAACAGGCGTTTAGAGTGATCGACCCCCCTTTTGTAATCCAGGATACCACAGATTACATCCAAAATGAAAACAAAAATCAGCGCTGATGTATTTGAACTTACAAGTCGAAGTTCTTTGACGAATGAGACACATTTTAGCCCAAATACCCGTCCTTTCGTTCACTCAAGCGACTGCAAATGATTCAGCGTGTTCAACTGGGCCATCAAAGTGTTTTTTCGTCACATTACTGAAAAAGCTCTTCAACTCTAATTGTTTCCTTTCATTGGTCACGGATGTCGTTTTGAAGCGTGGCCCCCGAGACCACGCTGGGAAACGGGGTCCAACGCCGAGGTGAACGCCGCCGTTCATCAAGTAAAGACACCTGGCGAAAAAGCCTCGACATTAATTGGCGCCTGTTGCGTCGCCTCAGCCGAGCGATGTCGGCGCCGAAACTTTCCCACTCTGACGGCGGCAGCTGATCCGCGATCCGATCCCGCTAATTTCAACCGCGGACTTTCATGCTGCCGCGAAGGTGACGCGATGTCACATGAGTGAGAAGATGCGTGGGTATTAATTTGTGTGGGAAGCCTGATTTTGATTAATTAATAGCTGCGTTTCCCGTGTGCCGACGCTGCTTCCAGCGAAAAAACCTGCATCCAAAATTTTTCAACACAACCTCTGAAAGAGCGCGGCCCCCTTTCCCCCCCCCCCCTCCACACCAAGTGTCACATAGGCATGAAATGTGGTCTTTTTTATCCAGATATTCCTGCCATACAGTGCTAAAAAAAAAAAAGAAGGAGGGGGGGGGGCATCTGTTTGTTGGTGTTTTGCTATTTGTAACTGTCTGAGAGTGTTTGTTTTTTTTCAGACAGTGTCTGTGTAGGTTTGTTTATATCTGATAATTTGCATGAAACTTGCAGGTCAGTAGCAGCGACCTGAGATAGACGGGCAAATTAAATCCTCCATGAAGAAGTGCATTTGCTGTCTGGCTTGAGGTTAGATCAGAATATCGATACCACTGTTTCGTCTGCGCAAAAGGAGATAGTTAGGCGAAGCAGGGAGACTGGGAGCCGCGTCTCTGCCTGCTGGTCCACAACAATTCAGCTACAGGGATTCCTTGAAAAAGATCATTAACAAAATGTATTCATTCGTTGCATCCGAAACAAATACACATGTTAAAAAAAACAAGCTCTCAACAGGAACTTGCTTTCAGAGGGGGGGGTAAGGAGAAGGGAGGGGGGAGGGGGGGGGGCGTTTTGGGCCATGACTACTTCCTGGCCGCGACCAGTTGCCAGGCAGAAAGTGGAAACTCCAGAAAGTTACAGGCGACTTAACTTTTTATCCAGACGCTCCTGCGAGCCTCGTTCACGGTTTGTGAATGTGTGAGTTTTATCAAGGCCCCCCACCCCACCCCCCCGCCCTCACCCCTCCCGCCAGGAAATGAGCACATTTCTGAATGGCTGAATTTATCTTTAGAGGCCGTCGAACACAGAATAAGGTCAGCGTGAGAGGTGCTCCCCAGAAACTAAGACAAAGCTGGCTGTCGCGGATTCAAAATATCGTAAATTCATTCAGAAAAGCCTGAATGAAAGACAGCGAGGGTGAATGGACACGTTTGTGGACACACAAACAAGCACATGTCTCCAGTTTGCTTTAAACATTTATCAAGAGAAAAATCAGCACTCAGCCAACGAGAAGAAGCACTTGAACACATTCAAAGTACAGAAAATGATAAATACTTCCCTGTAACGCACGACTTGTGAAACTAGCATCAACACTTCATTTATTATTCAGATCTTTCCCTCAGGTGAAAACCGAACTGACTCGCCGCGTTTTATTCAATTCCCTTCTTTTAGCCGAGCGATTAGGACGACAAAAACAGATGTTTGTGTACACATGAATGCCGGCCCAGTGTGTAGTGACAGCTGACTGATGGATGAAAGGCCAGTTAGACCAGCCATTGACTGGTTCGATCACGGGCGAAGGGGGGAAATCGGCCAGAGCATTTAGGACCCCCGTGTGCTCATCAACGCTTTTGTTTTGGGGGGGGGGGTCCGTGGGCCTTTGTTCTGAGCAGCAAACATGAAAAGCGGAATAATAACAGCAACAGATAAATCACAGAAGCCCCCCTCCCCCTTCATTTTTCAGGCTCTTTTTTTTAAGCAGCTGGACGTCAGAGCGCCATAATTGACTGAGGTGTCATTTTTCAATGAGCTTGCACACGCGAGTGTCACGTGTTCGCTCGGCCACGAGTGAATCATGAGGCGCACTCCAGTAACTCCTGAATAAGTTTCAGTCAGTGACGTCACTGCATGCGCAGGTGCCAGGTAATCGCAGTCGGTTTCACAACGGAGGTGGGAAAGAAGGAAGGAAGGAGGAGAAGAAGAAGAAGAAGGAGAAGAAGAAGAAAAAAAAAGAGAGAGAAAAAGAGCGTCTGATTTCCTGCATGGTTATGAATCACTTGGGGCGCCGCAAACTCCACAGCAGCTGACTACACCTCCGGAGATATTTAATGCATTAGTTCAGGCGATGCACCATGCAAATGCACCCCCCCCCCTCTCCCGCTACCTCCCTCCCTCCCTCACCGCCCGCCCGCCTGCCGCCTGCACCCCCCCCTACCCCCACCCCCCGCCCGCTTCCTCCCTCCCCCTCCTCCTCCTCATCTTCCTCCTTCAGACGCGCTGTCTGCGGACTCTGTGCTCGTCTACGGTGAGGCACACATTCCCTATTCCTCCCACCTCCCATCGACCGCGGCGCGCGCACGGACGCGCACACGGGCGCGCACCGACGCGAGGGGAAGTTAGAGAGCCTGGTGACAATAATTAGACTCAAGGCTTCATCCATTGTCCAGAACCTGCTGCGTCTTCGTCTCCCTAATTAGGCTGCGCGCACAAGAAGTTAAGAGGAGAAAAACAAGCACGCCGCGCACACTGTGACTTCAAATTATCCGCGAACATATGGAGGGAGCACTTGGAGCTGCGTTACCGGTGGCGGATTGCACATGGGGGGGTGACTGTAAATCTGCTGCTAGCGCAGACGAAAAGCTGCCCGGGAACTTTCTAATGACGCCTCAGAAGAAAGAAAGAGAGAGAGAGCGAGAGAAAGAGGGAGAGAAAGAGAGAGGGGGGGGGGGGACTAAGACAAATAGCGAGAACAAGCCGCGTGAGTGATCGTGAATGAATCCCTCGCCGGTGGATAAAAGTTTGGACAATAAATGGGGGCGAAACGGCCAAAATAGGCCGGCTCCGGCGCGTGGTGACTGAATCCACCGTTAAGTTTAGTGCGCAATATTAACCGATTCATACTGGAGCGGCGGACTTCGGGTCCGGCGGCGTGCTGATCCGTATCGGAGCTGGCGGCGACTTATTAAATAAAGACAAACGACTGTTCTTTAAATACTGAGAGCGAGATTTGGAAAGGGGGGGGGGGGGAGCCGCCTTCACCGCACGGCACCCGGACCACAAACACCTGTCATTGTATTGTTCCTATTTCCCGCAATAAGTGGATCTAAATAGCCGCTTTTGTTTTTTTGTCTGGACGAGGCGATCCGGGCGCACGGTCGCCTGTCTGCGGTACCAGCGAGCGGTCTGCAGTCGCGCATTTCAGCGGCACCTCGCTTCAACGCTGCCATAACTTGATCCTATACACAAAGATGACATCCCAACTTTCAGCAGACTTCAACAAAGTATGATCCCCCCCCCCTCTCCCGTCCCACCCCTCCTCCCTCCTCTCCCATGTATCTGCATATTTGCAAACACGGGCCCATTTTTATTCGCACCTACCAAGGCAGATCCGAGTGGAGGGGAGGGCTCCCACAGTCCGAGCGGTCCGTCTCTCAGCCTGCCGTGCCGAATGGTGACAAAAAAGAAAAAGGGCAAGGGGGGGAAAAAAAGCTTCTTCCCCGGGAACACAATCCGACACAGGGGGGCCCCGTCTGTTGATGACAAACGCGAGGAGGGGAAGAAAAAAAAAAGAGAAAACAGATATTCGCCGTCAGTTGTTTTGGGAAAGCGCACTTTCTCAGAGGCTGAACGCGTGGGTTCCCCGAGCTTTCTCGGTCCTTGCAATCCCACCTCTACATCCCCGCTTGCAGAGAGGAACATGCAAACACATTTCATAGATTTTTGGAGCTTCGCGGAAAAACCGAACTGGACTTTTCCGTGCGGCGAGCGCGCTCCAGCCGAGGCAACAACAAGCCGGCAGTCTGCTCGCAGGACAGCTGAGGAACTGGGCTGTCGTTTCAAAATAAAACCGAGGGGGCTCGCATGAGACGCACGTCCTCTCCCCCCCCCCCCACCCGCTCTAAATCCGGTCGTATCCGTTTATTCTTACGAGCGCTCTAATTCTTAAGATCCGGCTTGTTGACGGCTCAAAAAGGGACAATATTCGCATTTAACGTGATCGGGATTGTTTGGTTGTGTAATGGTGTATCTGTTGCTTTGAGGGGAGGACGGGGGCGGGGGGGGGGGGTCATTGTTGGTGTGGCGGCGGGGCGTAAACAAGCGTGAACTCGGTTCAACCTTGAATTTATTTGGAGAGCGGAGGTTATATAGTAGGCGAGACTGACAGGAATCAGCCCCATCGCCGCTTGCTCCTCCCCCTCCCCCTCCTCCTCCCCCTCCCGCTCCCCCCCCCTCCTCCTCCTCCTCCTCCTCCTCGTCCTCGTCCTCTCGTTCAGCACCAGAGTCCACTCCACCTCTTTCGACTGTCCTGTCTGCTGGCAGGCGGCCAACCCAAGTGTGTGGAAATGACACCGCCAGGGCGGCAGAGATTTTCCTTCATTTCTCTCCTTCCCGATCGCAGACTGGCTGACATTGGCTAGAAAGTGGAGCAGCTCGTCAGGGACAATCAATGCGAATCGATCGAGCTGTGCGGTTGAGGCTCCAGTGCTGGAAAATATCGCGGCAGCTGAAGAGAGGGAGAGGGGGGGAGAGAGCGAGAGAGAGAGAGAGAGAGAGAGAGAGAGAGAGAGAGGGGAATAGAGAGAGGAGGGGGTGTTCAACTAACTCTGCCCGTAGCCAACCAACCTCCCAGCAAACAAATACGCTCTGGCTCTCATAAACATGACACTCACTTCGTAAATACTGAAGTCAAAAAGCCACCCAATGCGTAATTACGCGCGGGATTTGTGATCCAAGAGCTCCCACAGAAAGGTGTGAATTCAGCCGAGTTATTTCGTTTTCTCTTTATTTCCAGGAATGGATTCAAAATAACTTCCAAACGCGATATAAAATTATATGCGAGGTTTATCCAATCTATTTTGGCGTCTTTAGGTTTTTGTACAAACTGGAACCTTTTCAAGCTGGAAGAATTTAGATGTTTTTTCTTTGATGGCCAAAATTGAGTTAATTTTTTTTTAAATGTGTCATTAGACACATTTGAAACGACTTGAACATTATTTTTGGCAAAAACCAAAATTAAAAATATAAAAGATCTACTTCGTGTTTAACAAAACAAACGCTTTGTTGTAGAAATGATCTTCAATTCCAGGCAACAAGAGCATTTAGGGCTGCAATCAAATCCTCCACTGGATGTGTTGAGTAAAACACGCACGGCCGTGGGGTCCTTTGACATGAAACGCTTCTCCACTTCAGCAAGGAAAACTATTATTTTCACCGGGGGTTTAATCCTGCTCCATTAGCCTTTTCAGCTCTGGCTGTAAAACACATGTTGTGGTGGCTGAAATCACCACCCAACTATGGTGACATCATCACAGCCAGGAAGTGGCTGAGGCACAAGTTACCAACAGGACGAAGCACCCGCAGTGGGGGAGCATTCAACAGAGAAGATAGATGCTGCTGGAAGCGTCGGATTCACGACTTCAACTCTATTTCAGGAAATTAATATTGTAAGATTTCTCTCCTCCTGCTGGAACAATTAATGTTATAGACAGATTTGAGAGGAGAAGTGATATCAGGCAACATTATGACACAAATATTTCATCCATGAAAGTTAGTCATCAGAAAACATGGATTGAATGAGGAGTCTCATGTCTCAGTCTCTATATTGTTTCGCGACATCTGGCTTGTTTATGAAAGTCAGCAGCTCTTCGTCAGAACTCAGCTTTTCGGGAACCCTTTTTAAAGCGACCTGTGGATCAGATGGACCGTGGCCTTCAAGAACACTGAACGTGGACGTCATGCTGCCGCTGTACCGTCGGACCGTGAATGGCAAAAAGACTGGCGACAGAGAGCATCTCCTAGGGAGAGGGAATATCTTCCGTTGAGCTCGATGGATCGCCTTCTTCCGCTTGTGAACAATTCCGATGAATTATTCTTCGGATCAATTAGAAATCAGTGTCTATTTTCCACGGCGATCCCCGTTCGAGGTGACAAATCGAGGCTAAAAGTGTCCTTTGAAGGGAAAAGCTTAATTACTGTGCTGATCCTAACACGAGTTCATATTCTGAGCTTGTTTTTCCTGCCGAACTATATTTGTTAGAGTCGGAATTTCTTGCCACACTTTCCATATGTTTCAGGTCAGCGTCTAAGATTCGGGCTGTAATTATAAATTCATGTGGCGTGAATTAAATTGACCACACTCTTAACCCTTTGTAGCGCCGCCTGAACCCCCCCCCCCCTCCCCCTTTTTAACCTTCTGAAGACCTCCATTCAAATCAGCAAAAGCAGGAATATTACATGGCAATCTGCAATCATACGTGCCTTTAAATCGGCTGAAAAGAAGGTCAAAAGGGAGACGGCATGAGAGGCAAGGAGATTCATGCATGGATAGATGGGTAGGAGGGAGCAGCAAGCTGTGACTCTTGGACACGTTCTAGTGGGTGCACTGAACCCCGGAGGCTGCAGCCACACTCAGCTCTTTGTTGTTTTCGTTCTGCACAGGGAGGCAGGGTACTTTCCTGAGCTGGGGAGGAGGATTAGCGTTGCATGGCCTCCATCCCCAGCTGCACACATGACCGGCGTCGCAGGAAAGCCCCCGAAGATGGCCCAAAAAAGAGGCACGTCAGGGATGAAACGAGTGGAGAGAGGCGAGAGCATCGGCTCGCTTCTCGAGCGAAAACGTTGCAAACCCCCCCCCTCCCCCCTTCAAACTCTCCGAATAATCCCTGCGACAACGTTCCCGGCGCTCGTTTTCCGGGGGCTCCGCGTTCAGACTGTCTCCCAGGTTGCCCCGGAGCGTCTCCCGCTCGCTCACGTTGCTCTGTTGCAGGCCCAGATGCTCGTCTTTGAACCTCGGAGTCCTACCCACGTCACTTAAAACTGCAAGAGACCATCTCGTCAGGTGCTGTGATCACAGCTCGTGATGTTTTTTCTGACGTGTGGGGGACAATCGCTGCCCAGACCCTGTTGCTGGGTCTTGTCCCTCTGTAAAATCGTCAAAAATCATCCGTCACCAGAACTAACAAGCTGTAGTGTTTTAGTAGGTGTTTCTTCCCCAAGTATGGCGAAGCCTACCGACGATCACCAAACAAACAGTCGCCACAGAGTTTAAATCTTGTAAAAAAGATGGATCCTTTTCCTGCCCACAATCCCAACCTGGCTCTTATTTAGTGCGATCCAGCGTTTTATCAGTTTGCAAAACTTCAGTCCGCCCCGACTCACTCCGCCAGCCCTGAGGATTAAGGAAGTCATTACATCCTGTGAGAAACTGTTGCGTCTTTACATAGAAACACATGGTGGGGTTTTTTTTTTCTCCCAACCTTTCCGCTTTGAATTAGAAGTTTTTAATAAGTCAGTCTTGGTGGAATTACTTATTTTCGGTGCCTTGGAGACAGTCAGTGATTTGTCCGCTCTTATTGCTTCGTATCAGCATGCCACCTTCAGTATGTCTGCGGGCTGCGGCTCCAGTCTGGACGCAGGTAAATTATACTGTGATGAAAGCTGCGAGAAACAAAAAACAAACAAACAAACAAAAAAAAAAAACCCGCAGGAAAAAGCGTCCTTTCTAAAACCAAAATGTGGTCGTAGATTTCTTCACTTATTTCGTCATATTGAGGAAGCTTTAAAAAATTGGTGTCAGAAGAGAAGCCTTCGAAGTAAATAAACACTGAGCATCTTCCTGAGTCGGACGATCGTAGAAGGCGTCCCTTCAGGTTTTCTTCAGCGTGCTTGTGTGTATGCGACAGCCGCAGAGCAGACAAGGACCCGAGCAAATTAAGTTTTAAGGACACCTGAGGAGCTGAATTGTTGCACTAAGCAAACACTGCAAACGCTGATGAGCTCTTGTGTCATGGGCCGACTCGTGAACTGTCTCCTCCATCGTCGAGTTCGCGGCGCGAACCGAACGATCAGCCCGTGCTGGTGGGGTGCGAGAAGAACCGCGGAGCAATGTGGGAACTTACGTCTGGACCGGCCGCAGTATATAATGTTGAAGTCGGTCGTTTAGCAGTGCCACTTTCTCCGACGCTGGTGCCAGCACAGCACGCCAGCAAAAACAGCATTTAAAGGAGGGGTCAGCAAATGCGGCTGCCAACAGGTCATTGCCACTACAGAAATACTCTATCCTTGAGAAACGGGTTGTTTTTTTGTTTTTTTTCTCGGAGAGTAAAAACTCGCTTAATATTTGTTTTGCTCTTTTTGTATTTCTTGTACCTGGTACTCCCAGAACGTCATTTCAAGGCAATGCCGCGTTTTGGATGCACTGAATCAGAGTAGGCATCCGGATAGCGCTTTTTTTTTCTTCTTTTTTTTTGCGTTGGAAACACCAAAAATGTGGTTCCCCAGCAGTCTTTTCCACCCCGCTCACCGAGGAAACAAGCGCATCGACTGAAGCCCCTGCATAGTTTCCCTTGACTTTAATCACAACTCTCTCGCTGCCCCTGCGCTATTGGCAACTTCAAGGACACATGCGCGCGGGACTGGTATCGGGCCTTCTGCTATCAATTGAGTCGGCGAAGTGTTATGGATTTTGTGGCGTGTTTTCCTGCCCGGCCGAAAAGGGCCCGAAGTCAGTCACACCTTGCCTCTCGGCTGCAGAGCCCGCCGCCTGATGAGCAACACTGGCTCCATTTCCAGAGATTTATTACTCAGCCCGCTTCTAATCACATGCTCAGCCTCGTCTGCCGCGGAGAACGTGGCTCCGTTATTGCTGACTGACAGTTTGGGGACACAAAAAAACAACAACAACAAACAAAACCCCAACATGACAAAATCATAGCAGCGACTGTTTAGCTCGTGCTGCTAAACGAGCGGTGTCGCTGCTTCCTTAAATTACCATGTCTCATGATGTGAAGAGCCGCCACACACGCCGGCTGCGCCTCGTGCAGCAGCAGACCAGCTGTTGCGGCCGCCGCTGCTAAACACCGAGGTGCGAGCTCCATCTAGTGGCAGGTCCAGGCAAAGGCTGTTTAGGGGGGAAAAAAACATTGTTGAAGATGAACGTGATTTTAGGTTTGTGTGTCTGGATACCCAATAAATTAATGAATCATTAAAAACACACATCTCACTGAATTTGAAGAATGCGACATGTGTAAAAATGTCTTTCTTGCTTTTTTGTGGAGTTCTGAATACCCGAAGAAGAATATTTCAGGGGTGGGTGCGTTCAAATAAGGGGTTTGGAGAGTGGGGTGGTCTACAGGGGGTCCCAAGACAAAATTTTAGGTGGGAAGGAGTGGAAAATTCAATACAACAGTTGTTCAGTTAGTGTTTTCTTTGTACCGTTTCTTTCAGCTAAGTCTCTCCACTGTGTCCTTCCTGGAGCTTGTAACTTCACACAGTGACTGGCTTCACTGAGAACCACTGACGGTTGGAGCAACAGAGTCTGCGTCGTTTCTCGTTCCCACGGGGATAAAAATAAAGCCTCCTTATTGGACAAACGGTGTTGTTCGCTACTGCTGGACATCTACATTTGTTCACTGGGTTCATCCGCCAGTGTTTGGTGTTCAGCTGTGAGCTTGTTGAATAACATCCATGATGGAATTCGAACACAGCAGTGATGTCGGCCTGCGGTCGCTAAACACCACATTACGTGAGTTTGCCCCAATTCGTTCTGATCTCTGACGTGGATCGCGAAAGGTCACCAGTGTGTGATCATCGTTGTCACATGTGTGTGTGTGTGTGTGTGTGTGTGTGTGTGTGCGTGCGTGCGTGCGTGCGCGCGCCCACAAAGCACGTCCTATAACCCCTCAATAAATAAACAGGTATAAATCTGTTGAAACTCGGACTATAAAACTCATGACAGTAATTTATTTTACTTCCACGAAAAGTGGGCAAAATGTAAGAAACCAGAGAGGAAGAGTAGAAACAAAACAGTGTTGTGAACTTTTCGAAAAGGCCACAAACAAGAGGAGGAGTGTGATCGAAGCGCTTCTTTGCCAGGAGCAGCGATGGAGAAGGAAAACCACTGAGCATCACAAACACTGAAATGAGTCAGAGTCATTTCATGGTTGCAGATCGTAATGTTGATGCAGGCGCTCAATTATACCATCGACTCACTGAACACAACTGAAGGAACAACTGTAAACCCGCATATAGAATGTAGTGGATGCTGGTGTTTATGTACTGCATTAAACGAGTTGTTTTTGAAGTTCATATCCCCTCATAAATTATTCCACATGAAACGCTGTTTCACTTAATGGTTAAAAAAATGCTGAGTGTCCCGAAAGTGTAATTGGATAAAATTGCTCATTTTCAGCAAAATCTTGAGGTACCAACTTTTCTTTTGAAAGTGTTCATAAAGTATATAATGTATATAAGGTATTTTTTAATGCTGTCAAATGAAAGAAAAAAATTAATCGAGTTAATCACAACCATAAAATAATGATTAATCGCGATTAATTATTAATTGATATTATGGTAGCTGCATAAAGAAATACAAGACAGCAACACAAACAAATGTTTAATGAATATTTATTATTATCCTTATTATCAATATTATTATTACCACTATTATTATTATTATTATTATTATTATTATTATTATTATTATAGTTTTTGGTTATTTAGTTGGTTCTGGTATTGTTTCTATCATACATCATTGTTTTTGATTACGGTAGTTTTTAGGTCAAGTATGAAGCTGTTACATGTGGTGGAAAAAAATACGGCGTAGTATTTGAATTCATTAGAAAACACAGTAGCAGAGTACATGTCAGGACTCACAAAACGCTTTTCGCTGCATAAAAAAAACAAAGCAAATCAAACCCAATGTGTTCGACTTGTTCCGGTAGCGTGCATCAAAACCCTGCAATGGTTTGTCGCCACCAAGTGAAATTTCCCTGCCAACATCGCCATAACAGCCCCACTGCCTCCGACGCTCGTGTGCACGTAAGGCACGTCGGTGGCATCAAACCCAGGCAGTCTGATGGCTGCGACGCCGAGACGCGCCTCAACCAAAGTCCACGCGCGTCACCCCCCCCCCCCTCGTCCTCGCCGGGCGCAGCCAAATTCAGTGAAATCCCGAATGATGGCGCGTCGTGCGTGCGTGGGGGCAACCCCGTCTCTCTCTCAGCCTCCATCTGATGGCAGCATCAGGCAGTCCCGTGAAACATTTGCGTGGGAGTTCCCTCCACCGCCATGTCGGGAGAGCGCGCGTCTCTCTCTCTCTCTCTCGCTCTCTCTCTCTCCCTCTCTCTCTCCCTCCCTTCCTCCATCCTTCCCTCCCTCCCTCCCTCCCTCCCTCTCTCTCTCTGCGCGCATCCTCCCCCACATTAACAGCTTAGCACAGCAGAAGCAGCTCCTACAGCAGCCAGCAGCCAGCATCCATCCCTGCCTGGGGAGCAGCAGCAGTCCTACCCGGCGCAGCACCGACGCACGGACGGGGGCGCATCATCTGAGTGATGCCACAGCATCAGACGCATCTCGCCTAGAAGAACCTGAGCGCAGATCCTGCAGGAGGGAGAGAAAACCCGCTTCAGCCTCGAGGACAGCAACTGCCCATGAAGATGTCTAACGCTGACATCGTCTTAAACGCCTCCGATCGGATGGTGAAATGTAAGTTAGCCTACACCCCCCCTCTCGCCGCCTGGCTGTGGTCGTATTACATAACAGCTCAAGTGTTTTTTGCTCCTTGCGGTTGCCCCGGCCTTTCTTATTTTGGATCGTGCGTTCGCGCTGGTGTATTTTGCGGCCGCCAAGTTGCGTTCACGGCGACGGCAGCGAGCGAACCGAGGCTTTGATGTTGATAAACAATCCGTTTTTTCCCCCCTTCCTCTGCTGCACAGCCCCCACGAAGCAGGGGCAGCACCGGAGCGGCGGCGGCGGCGGCATGCAGGAGGACGGGTGGGGGGGGGGGGTGTACACGGGGTATATATATTTTTAATTGTACCAATTAATTCATGTTTATGATGGTGCCCGTCACGACTCCCCGTGTTTCTCTGGTAGGCATGGGAGGAGAGAGAGCGAGCGAGCGAGCGAGCGAGAGAGAGAGAGAGAGAGAGAGAGAGAGAGAGAGAGAGAGAGAGGGAGAGAGAGAGGGGAAAAAGACGAGCTTTGAGGTAGAAGCTGGGGCAGTGATGCAGCAGGATTTCATGGGCTTTGACAGGGCCAGCAGGAGAGGGAGAGGGCATGAAATTGACATTTAATGGGGTATATTTTGCGAGCAGTGAGTCATGTTTTAATTTGATTAGAAAGGGACTATAAGGAATTCCAAAAGCTGAATCAATGGATGGATCAATGCAGGATGATGAAGTGCCCACAGTTGCCATAACTCACTTAGCCCTCCGCTCCGTCGTGGCCATGGATCAGCTCACAGTCGGCAGCACCGTGCCTGAATTTATCCACATTCAGTGTATTACCATAATGGCCGGGCAGCTCAGTCAGCATGAACAACTTTGTCCTTTAGGCTCTGGAGTTGGAGAAACACAAAGTATTCTGCACTGTGAGATACAGTTATGTGACAGTGACTGCGGGCACAGACACTGTGCTGAGCTCTGTGTGTGTGTGTGTGTGTGTGTGTGTGTGTGTGTGTGTGTGTGAGCTGTTACAACCGGATAAGCTTGGCTTGATCATTGGAGGGAGCCTCTCAAATGAGCTGTGTTATCAGAAAATCAGCCGGTCATAATGGGACCGCACTGTGATCAGTGTGACAAAACAGCCCCGCGGCTTCTGAAGGGTTTCCTCATGCCCCCCCCCCCCCTCCCCCTTCCTTTTACATAAACACCCCCAAATTCTGTTATGTCAAACTCATACACGGACTGTCGCGATGCTGCAGTGCACAAAGGCTGTCCGCGCGTTAGCCTGTGTTTGGTGTAAACAGTGCGGCCCCGGTGCTGCATTGTTGGCTATACATTGTCATCTGTTGTGCGTTTGAATTAATAATAACGACAAACCTATTGTGGTTGTTTCTTGGCAAAACGCGCGCCTCACATCCAGGGATTCAGAAATATGTCAAACAGAAGGTTTATATTAGCAGATGTGATGCAGCCAAGAATTCTGACTCAGTTTTCCTCTTTTGTAACATGGTCATGTAACACTTTGGATTTTGGAGTTTGAAACGCTTAAAGTATTATGTATTTGTTTGGTTTCGGTGCTTGACTTTGACTCGGTGTGTGTGTGTGTGTGTGTGTGTGTGTGTGTGTGTGTGTGTGTGTGTGTGTGTGTGTGTGTGTGTGTGT
>JASSRZ010000006.1:14278563-14307219 GCA_032164315.1 Malacoctenus gilli
TGTGTGTGTGTGTGTGTGTGTGTGTGTGTGTGTGTGTGTGTGTGTGTGTGTGTGTGTGTGTGTGTGTGTGTGAGGATCTCTTCCTGCAAACCCTCCACACATCCTCAACTCAGAGAAAAGACCAACGCGGAGAGGACCATTTACTCTGTGCGTCTGCACCATCTTTCACCCGGTCTGATCATTAAGGGAATGATGCTACAACAAGTACGAGTGGAATCACTGGGATATTAGAAACAGGCCTAATTGACAGAGGTTGCTCTCGTTCAGTTTTAGGTGTCTGAGCGAAATGAGGCCATGAATAATCGTATAACTTACGTCTGTGCTTTTGATGTGAAAATGGCTGCCGTGAGACGCTTCTCTCGCTCTCTCGCGCTGTTGAAGCAAGCAACACGTCCTGTTTGATTTCATTCTTTTTTGCTTCGCAATCACACATTCGCGACATGTCGAAAAAGACAGGAAAACGTTACATTTGGATGCACTGCAGAATGAAGGCAGTGATATGCATACAAATGACACGGGACACTAAATGTAAATGTAAACATCTGCAGAGAAGAATGGTGGCTGATGCATTTTTTTGAATAAATGAAGGTAAATTTCGAGCTGCTGTTTGATTAAAATGTGCAAACAGCTCCATGCAGTTTATTCTTTCAGCGCTTTTTTAAGGACATTTTCACGAGGATGCGTTTCATGCTCAAGAAGCACATGCAGTGTCAACAAAGATGGATGCAGCAGCATCACAACGCCGCCTGCGGGCAAAACATAGATGGAGTTTTCTCGAATAATATTTCTGCATGAATTCCTTGATGATTTATTGTCTCGAGCATTTATGTGTGCTGTTTTCCAAAAGCTCTCTCCATAGAGGCAATGAAAAAAGGAAGAAGAAAAAAAAAAAACCCCAGCAAAGACTCCTGACGGCGTTCGCGGTAACCATAGTAACTGGGATATGCTTAAATGTCAGTAAGTGCCTGTTCTCTGTCCTCAGCTGTCCCCTTCCCCTTGAGCCACCGCCTCACGATGAAGGAGGTGTTCGACTGTGAAGGGAAGCCCCGCGTGGACCTGCTGAAGGCCCACCTCACCAAGGAGGGGCGCGTCGAAGAGGCCGTGGCTCTCCGGATCGTCAACGAGGGCGCAGCCATCCTGCGTCAGGAGAAAACCATCCTAGACATCGAGGCGCCGGTCACAGGTACGGGCGCGTCCGCGCGGCTTCGCCTCTTCCTTGGCTCCTTGTAATGGAGCGTCAGTAATTGGGCCACACTTTGCTGCGAGAAAAGAAGCATTCAGAAGCATTCGGTCCTCTGATGGTGGACCAGGTTTGGACGTCTCCTGGTTAGCAGACTGAGGAGTGTTTCCCTTCCGGATGCGTACAGCCACATGGACGGTGTTGTTAACGAGATGTCCTTCACACAACAGTGTTCCAGTTGTTCCCCAGCTGGTAATTCCTGATAGGCAGCGCACCTATGGAGCCAGAAACTTGGGAAGCTACCAGTTAGGAGTTACGAGTTTGATGCGCGACGGCACAAAACAACCAACAAGTCGGAGCGACACAACTCGGCAGATGAATGACAAAGAGTGTTGTTGTCACTCATTTAAAAAAAGCAACACACAGATGAAATAAGGCTCAAATAATGAATAACAACAAACCACCTCAACTTTCCTGAAAGGAAGATTCAGAATCTGAAAGTCGAAATGTGTCTTTCCCAGTCAGGGAAGTCGTGGCTGAGACACTGAAAGGCCGTCCCCCTTGTGTTTTGTTTACTTTAGCATCTATATTTAATACCGTAAACTGTGTGAGATTAAATATGGATGCAATTAGGGTCCCGTCAGCCTGACTGCCGTAATCGACTGCAGGCACCGTCTGCAGCCGGAGCAGAGGTGACAAATGGATGAAGTGCACGTTGACTTAAGGAGAAGTCCCGGGCTGCTCGTCTTGACTGGCACCGGGAAAATGGAGGCTTTATGCATCGCCCATGAAATATTTATGATGAACACCGTATTGTGCACGGGCGTTGGGACATTTGTTTCATATCTCTGCGAGCTCCAGCTGTGCTCGGCTCTCTCGGCAGCTGCGTTACGTGTGTGCGAGGACTTGCTTTACATGCGTGTGTTCCGTGGGGCGTTTGCGTGCCCGCTCGCATGCGTGTGCGCATGTGTGCGTTTGATTGCTTTAGTCACACAAGCCGTCTCCCACTCGCGTTGCTCTAAGCTTCGAGTGGGCGAAGGCCACTGTGGAGATGATAGGGGAGACGGAGAAGCGAGGGGGGGGGGGGACGGAGGACGAGAAGAAGAGAAGGAGACAGAGAAAGATGATAATGAAAAATTGAAGGCAGTGAGGAAATGAGATGTAGGTTTGCACTCCGGAGCAACGGAGAAGTATATATCTCCCCGAGGCCTTCGGATTTTTTCTGCATCTTCGAGGAGAGCGCTCCTCATCTCTGAGAGGAGGAGGAGGGGGAGGAGGAGGAGGAGGAGGAGGAAGAGGAAGAGGAGGGCCGATTCAGCCCAAAAAGACAGAAGCGTCTTCCCAAGTGCTTGGAGGTTTTCCAGGTTTCTCCGGTGTTTTTGTCTGCGTGGATGCAATTACGACGCGTTACCAGTTTAACCCTTTGACGGCCACACTGCCAACATGGCGGCGGTGCGTAGCGCTCTCGCCTCACAGTGGGAAGACAACCTGGCTGGGACCTTTCCCGTGTGGAGTTTGCGTGTTGGGCGGTTGTCCTTCTGTCTGTCCACGTTTTCCCTGTAACGGAAGACAGTCGGTTGTGGTCGGCTCCAGCTGCCCCCCCCTCCAAACTCACAAATGAAATAAGTGATGTAGAGCATAAGTGAGGGAGTGAGCGAAAGGCAAGAAAACCTTCTTGTACGCGGTAGCTCAGCATTTTTTCTCACTCGTCATATAGCGACTGCTACTTTTCCGGTTGTCAGTCGTTACATAACATCGACGTTCCCTTGCACTGGATATTCTATTATTTATGACAGTCTGTTGTAAGTCTGCTGCCTTTTTCATCCTAATTGCACCAACAGATCTCATTACAACAAACATCTTCATCAAATACCAGCCATCAAGTCTGTCATGCTAACACAAACTGTAGCATCGCCGCGCGGTTGCACCGCCTGCCAGCTCGCCTGTCTGCCTATTTATAAAGCAACAAAAAAAAGAAGAAGAAGAAGAAGAAGAAGAAGAAGAAGAAGAAAGAAATGGCACAGAAAAAGAAGATACACACCCCTGGTACAAAGTGTACTACGTGGTACTGCCATGAGATCCTGTCAGCGTATTCTCTGCGCTCTCTCTCTTGTCTTTTGTCTCCAAGCATTCAGGGCCAATAAAGTTGAGAAGTGAATTTGCAGCCTCTCGTACGCACGCCGGCGCCACGAATTTACATGAACTCACGCACCATCGGCAGCGCGTGAAAAAACAACAAAAAACGGGTGCACCTACCCAACACTGTTTGTTTTTTTTGACGGCACGTTTAGGGCCGCGAGTCGGTCGTTTCACCTGTGGTCGCAGGCGCGCTGAGCGATATGGGAGAAAATGAGCGGCACAAAGAGGCGAACGCAAACGAACTCAACGAGACTGCGTGATTGTGTAACATCTGCTTGTCCTGTGGTTGTTCTGCAGTCTGTGGGGACATCCACGGGCAATTCTTTGATCTTATGAAGCTGTTTGAAGTGGGAGGATCACCAGCCACAACACGCTACCTGTTCCTCGGGGACTACGTTGACCGTGGCTACTTCAGTATTGAGGTAAAAAAACCAGCAGAGTATTCTTGCGCTTGTCATGTGGAAAAACAAACTTCACAGGGCCTCGCACATTCAAACTAACACTCTGCGTCATGTCTGTGTGTGTGTGTGTGTGTGTGTGTGTGTTTGTTTCTGCAGTGTGTTTTATATCTTTGGTCGCTGAAAATCCTCTATCCAAAGACGCTATTTTTACTTCGTGGAAATCATGAATGTAGACATTTGACAGAATATTTCACCTTCAAACAAGAATGTGAGTATCTCTCATTGTTCTGCGCGCTCTACCCCCCCCTCCCCCCCTTTCCTGTTTTGCTGTCATGTCTCGCCTGGAGCACTTTTAGTTGGGATTGCACCTGTTTGTTGGCTGTCAACCTAATTCGGCGTGACAACATGAAGCTGGAGGAAGCTGCTTGTGGACAACTGAGAATGCGGAGCCGATTGCCTTCATGCAGTACCTGCACATGAAGGCCCATGCAGTACCTAGGAACCTAAGAAGTACCTATGTGCTTGGCAAATTATAGTGTTTTTCAATGATTCAAGTAAAACATTCACTGCAAAAAACAAACAAATATCCCAACTAAGTCAGTCATTTATCCATAATACCAGATGTGCAAGTCTGTATTTTGTAGTTTTGTGTGTGTGTGTGTGTGCTTTATTATTCCATTTTAATGTAATTTGCAACCCTACACATTTACATATTCAGTCAAGATTGTTAAGTGCTTTATATGTTAATGTACTTGTGCAAAAGAATGTTCTCTCCCTCCTATGCAGCTAATCAGATCTCTTGTTTCCTGTCAGGTAAAATCAAGTACTCAGAGCAGGTGTATGACTCATGTATGGATGCATTTGATTGCCTTCCCCTGGCTGCACTCATGAATCAACAGTTTCTGTGTGTCCACGGCGGACTCTCGCCTGAAATACACACCTTAGATGACATTAAAAAGGTACGTCCACCTGCTTGGGCACTGCTCGACTCTCTCCGTGCACAGCGTGCGTGCGTGCGCGTCCTAACATTGAACCCGTGCTTCTCTCTGTGAAGTTGGACCGGTTCAAAGAACCTCCGGCGTTTGGGCCCATGTGCGACCTGCTGTGGTCCGACCCGCTGGAAGACTTTGGCAACGAGAAAACCCAGGAATATTTCAGCCACAACACGGTGCGAGGCTGCTCCTACTTCTACAGGTGAGCTGCTTCTGCTCCGTCCTGCAGCGACTCACACTCTGCGCACCGATGTTATCGCTACCTGGAACAAAATCCAGCAACTCTCCTGCTCTCCAACGGATGGTTGTGCGCCAGCAGAAATCATGTTGCCTCATTGAATGTTGATAAAAGCTGTGTGAATAAATCAAAAGTAGATGGTTCCATGTAAATGACTCAAAATCCAACATTGCTGATCGCTGAACTGAACTGAAGTGAACCAAACAACCTATTAAATGCTGCAACGACAGGGGAGAATGAATGAATCACTGAATCGATTTACAGACGCATTCTTGAAGTCTAAACACAACGATTGTGAGTAATTAGGTCAGATCGCCGGGTGGTTAACAAGATTGATAAGCGGCTGTCTGTTGGATTCGCGGAAGCGATTGTTGCAGAGAAGCAAATGTCTGGATGATTGTGGAGTCAAACAAAAGCGGAGGCAGAGCGAGGACGGAGTCAAATTTGAATCATAATAGCAAACGGGATTGAGCCGGGCTCACAATTATTCAACCCCTTTGACAGAAAGCGGAGGGAGCGAACGCTGTCCTGATGTCGCCGTGCGATGGGAGCGAGGAAGTAGGTGGCGGTGAGGAGACGAGAAGGAGGGAGGGGAGATTACTTTGCAGTTATGGGCAGAGTTTTCCTAATGAAGGTTCAGAACAGAACAGGCCAGCGTGGGAGCTGCAGATCTGCTGGGATCACAGAGAGTCAGGGAGGCTTAGCCCCTCACCGGAGAGAGGGGGGACATCCAGCAGGATACTAAACATCCCTTTAATACAGATGGAGCCTTTCACCGTTTACTTTCTTTTTTAGTCTCAGCTGATATTTGATGAAACTCTCTGAAACAGGCATGAACCATTCTCAACACTTGTCTTCTTTGCTTTCTGAGATTCGGGGGGGGGGGGGGGGGTTGTGTTTAGTGGCTCAAATTCAAGACTTCGGAAAATCTTTTATTTTTTCAAAGTTCGATTTACCAGCAATACTTTACGACTTCTTGGTCGGGCCACTTGAACGTCTGAGTCATAACATTTGTATTGTAACCAGCCAAACTGTTGTGAAATGAAGCTGGCGACAAACAGCTTACTTAATTAACCTGCATCTGATCTCATAAAGTGAATGAACAGAAATGACGGAACCCATAATGAAACATTTGTGCTTCCTCCTGAGATACCGGTGCAGCTTTTGCGGAGCTTCTTCACTTGTGTTGTGTTTTGGAACCCCCCCCCCCCCCTCCTATTTGAACCCTGATTTGCCAAAACATTACAGCGAAGCCAAATTGCCACAAACATCCACAAGCATGAGAAAGCAAAATTAAAGCGATGAGCTGTTCCTCAGGTTGGCTTATTATCTAGAAAAGCATTACTCATTCGCACTCAAAATGTTTACCACATACGTCAATGAACAGGGCTAAACTTTATTGACATCTATTGGCAACAAACAGTTTAAAAATAAAAGTATTTGTACATGCGTGTCCCACACACGCACACCCTTTCGTGTCTTGACTTCCCCGCTTGCTGCTGTAAGATGGTCTCCAGTAGCTGTTTACAGTGAGGTAGGAGCTCAGTGAGGATTATTCTGTAAATGTGTGGAGGATGCTGCTATAATAGTCATCTATCTCCCCATGGCTTTGTTCTGCCTTCACTCTCAAACTTACCTCTCCATCATTATGACTCTTGCCAAGCGTTGGGTATGTATGTGGCGCCGCACGCTCCCGGGATTCTTTGGAAAAATGCGAGAAAATCCATATCTGAAATGGATACAGTGAAGCGAAGACTAAGCGTGATACGAACAGTTCGATAAAGTATACCTCTGTCATTTGAATTTAAGCAACATGCCAGCAGTAATACATGGAACTGCGCATGCAAAGAAAACACACAACATCACCGTGGGAGGCGTTATTTGACTGCCGGTGTGTGTTACCACCAATCAATACGGAGCATTTTTCTAATGTAGCTGCTGAAAAAGCTTGTTTCTCAGAGGCGAGGAGCATTTTATTTTAGACGGATTTGAGTGGAAACAGTCAGACCTGACAGTAACCGCGACGCGTGCACACCCTCAGCTTAGCTCCGGTATCAGGCCAATTTCACATCATAATGACCACATCGATGCTTTGCAAAAGCAGCAATCCACCCCCCACCCCCCACCCCCCCACCCCCAGTATGGAAATGACTTTCCCATTGGCCCTTTCTGATGAAACGATGGAATTACTACGCTCTGAAAATTCAACGCAATTTCTCTCGGAAAAAAAAAAAGAAAGTTTTTTTTGCGTATGGCTTTTATGCATGGCATGTTTTATTTATGTGGAGGCACAGCGTAACTGCAGGGTTATCCTCTTCAATAATGTAATGTTGTCATGCCTTTGCACGTGTGGGCCCGCGTTACATGCGTGCACCGTTTTCACCTTCGATTCATTCATTATTATGGCTCAGTCGTATTTATTGTGATTACCGTATATGGATTACTTTTTGCTAATAGAGGATAATAGACGAGTTGACCACCAGGCTGGCAGATGGAATTTTTTTATGTGCAGTAAAAAAAAAAAAAAAACCCTCAGTTTCACACTCACAACACAGCACTTCCATCACTGTCTCTTTCGCTCATACGAACTTGTCAGAGTCCTCGCTCCCTCTCACTCACAGGCTCACCGACACATTATTTTGTGTGTGTGTGTGTGTGCGTGCGTGTGTGTGTGTGTGCGTGTGTGTGTGTGTGCGTGCGCGTGTGTGTGTGTGTCACACAAAGGCGAGAGGAGGAATGTGAGCCGCAGGCTAGCATTGCCTGCGTCCCATGTTCGCTGGCTGTGATCAATAGATTCTGTGCGAGTGGAGACAAACTTAAATGAAACATTAGTGTGTGTTGGCTTGGTTGTTGGCTGTTGTTGTGCAACACAGATGTGACAAAGACGATGACAGTTTGCGCCTGTCACAGTTGGGATTGTGAGCACGAGTGATGATGAACATTTCCCTTCATTCCCAAGCTGGAAATGCATCGTAGGTGAGTTTTTAATAGAAGCAGTTATATAATGTCTTTTTTCGACCGGCACTTTGCGGCGTTATTAGGCTGCACTGTCAGCCATAGTGGAGGGTGTTTACAGCATACTCGGCTTGGTGTGTAACACTGCTATTCCTGCAATTTATATATTACTCACCGAGGGAACGTTCGCCATGTGACCTAGATAAATGGCAGGGATGGCACAGTTTCGCCAGGTGCTCGGGGCACAGCGGTTCTCCTTGTTTTTTCTTCCGGCACAAACCTTTGAGCGCTTTTAATATTTCAAAGCCATCAAAGTTTGATGGGTCCAAGGATGGCAGTGGCTCGACTGTAAGGAAGCACAGGGGGAGAGGAGAGCTGCTGGGCGAAGCCAGCTCTTTTAAGGCTGTGGGTCCCGAACCAAAATCAATGCTGAAACAATTATATTCAAGTGATCGCGTGAGTGATTTATGACATTGAGATGCTCCTTTTTCTCTCCATACCTGACACTGAATCCTTCAGAGAGACTCAAGATAGAAATACAATAAATATTGATCAATGTCAACAAATGTTAACAGATTCAATTAGGTGAATCATCCCTGATTGTTGATGGATATGCAACGTTCATTGTGCTGCGGAGTCCTCCATTCAATAAAGTTTTGGGGGGAACGCATTCCTTGGCAGACACCTAATGCTAAACTTAACTCTAAACTTACTCCTGACAATTTGTGGTGGTGGTGGTGGTGGTGGTGGGGGGGGGGGTTCTCCGCCGAGATACTGAATGGCACTCCACAATGGCCTGCAGCCAAAAGGGTCCCAGCTCTCATCTTGCGGCTTGCCGCCATCGTGAAAGGAGGCGTGACGCTCGTGTGGAATTGTGCAGTTCAGCCATTTGAACTCAGACACAACGTCCCCAATCTGCTCGGTGTCTCATTCAACCGCCGTGCCGCTGCGGTCTGAAGTGAACTGTCACAGAGGAAGTCATGTGGGCTTCATCATCGTTTCTCTCGGCGTCCATCTGATTAGAGACGCCTGGAGGACAATGATGGCGTTTAGTGGGCGCAAAAAAATGGTAACATGACCATTTCAGCCAGCTCAGAGGACATGATTGTGTTAGAAGCAGCGCAGGAGAGTTTCTTCACGATTGGCTCGGCAACAGATGGTCAGATGATACATCCTCTGAACAGCAGGCCGCTTCAAATTCTTGTCACCAGACAATCCATTGAAAAAACTTATGTTTGCATGAGTTATTTTTCAAACGGACGTCCTTTTTTTCCCCCCTCCGGCTGTCAGTGAACGAGACTGACGTCACTCAGCAGAAGCTGCTACGCAACTTGTTTAAGTGAATCATCGGATGTCAGATCCATGATGGGTCGTGGATCCCTTTGAGAAGTGCGTTTCTCACACTGTAATGTATGACAGCGAAGAAAAAGGACAATGGCAACACTCTGGTAGCAAAGCTGCATTAAAGCAACAGAACCAGTCACATAAAGAAACGAATGGGAGCCTTAAAGGGTGCGCTGGGTGTACATACAGTGCAGCGTGTTGGTACCAAGTGGGAGCCGAGCAGCGACATTAGTTGTCTGCCGGCTTGGTTCTTTTTTAGGCACATTTCCCATCAGGTTCGAGCTGTGGGGCAGGAAGCTCTAACTACCATCACTGGGTTAGCGTTCTTCTCTCTCTCTCTCTCTCTCTCTCTTTCTCTCTCTCCCTTCATTGCAACAGGTAGCAGTTGGGCTGGATTTTCACCCACTTGCATCACCCACAGCAAGACTTTCATGAATGTATTTATGACTGATACATTTTCATTTTTAATTTTTTGTGAGTATAACTGTAAATTAGATTAGCTACTTGCAGCTTAAATCAAGTTGTGGCGAGAAATGAAGGCAAAAAAACCCCCTCTTGTGTCCTCCAGTCATGATACTTAACCTCTTATATTGAACCTAAAAACGAAACACCGTTTTTTTAAAATGTTTCCAACTGACGTGGTTTTTTCTCCCCTCTTTTCCAGTTATCCGGCTGTGTGTGAATTCCTACAGAGCAATAACTTATTATCAATTATCCGAGCACATGAGGCACAGGATGCAGGGTATGCTACCACCGTAACTCCTTTGAAAACACTCCACGTTCACACACACAGAGAATAAGTCTCACCTTTTTTCCTCTCTTCACCTCCACCCGACCCTCCGTCTTGAAGCTATCGGATGTACCGCAAGAGTCAGACCACTGGGTTCCCGTCCCTCATTACCATCTTCTCAGCGCCAAACTACCTGGATGTTTACAACAACAAAGGTCAGGAAGCCTCCTCTTGTCATGTCGTTTGTTTTAATTTGCAGTTGTGTTCATTTTTATCAGGTGGTTTTAAATATTTTCTTGTTTGACCGAATTGAAATGAGTATATACACGAAGGAAAGACCCATATAAGACAGATCGTGAGCAAACTTTAGGCTGCAGCCTTTCTTTGATCAGCGTCATTTTGTTCAAAGACTGCCTGCAGGGTGATACTTCCATCTTTAGAAACTCACATTCACACTGCAGTTAACATGTACGGTATGGGACTACATCCTCATATCATATGGGCCAATTTAAAACAGGCCAAGGGCCACGTTTGGCCCCCGGGCCACCGTTTAAACACCGCGACTCTGAAGCGTTTATGAGGTCAGGAAAGGAATTGACTGCTATAAAAGAGAGGTGTCCTAATTCCGCTGAATATAGCTGCACTCTTGGCCTTTTAACTGCGTCTGGGTGTGATTTTTCTGAAAAGCGAGCCGTGCGTTACAGCTGCTTGATGAACAAAGATAATGGAGGCACGCGGCCGAAGGGACATCCGGCCTTGCCGGACCCTCTTGGAAAAAAAGTCGCCCGTCGTTTGATGAGACGGCTGCCGTGGATCCTCGTGACTTGTCTATCGAAATCGCCTGTTACAGCACAAACTGCAGTGCAGGGGTTAATGTAGCCGCATTCGGCTGCGAGCAGCCATAAGAATGCATCAGGGAGCCCCCGTTTGTTTGTGTTCTCCGATCTGTGTCTTGGTTGCCATAGGCCATGGGAGATGGGGAGCGTAGGAGGGACTGTCGGCATTGCTGACTATCTCCATGTGGCTTTATCCCTCTTGATGTAACAGTGTCAGCAATCGCTGGCCTCAGCTGGGCCATCTAGTGGCTGAACAGCCCACTTTTTCTTCCCCATGTTGAGAACACCTCAACAGTGTAAGATCACTAAACACAGGCATTATTTAAAAAGTGAATGATCATTTAAAAAAAAAAAATGTGTATGGCTACAACAGTGAAAAGACGTGATGCGTTTAAACAAACAACCTGCATAGATTTGCAAGTCATGATTGTGTACGTCATGATTGAAACCCTACTGAAAAATAACTCTCCCAATGCAGATAAAACATATCTTTCATTATGTACATAAAAAAGCTCTGTATTCCTCATTTTCTCATTGGTTAAAGTTTGTTAGTTTTGTTATCATTCTATTGCGTGTTTGTTTTCATCACTTTCATACATCCCCAGAGCACCAAACATCTCTCATACTGTCGGGATTTTAGCGGCACAACTCCATAAAATACAAGTTTTAGACACTTACGAGTCAGTAATCCGTTTACCGCACGGAAATATTTTGTTCCTCTTATTTTATTCAATTTCGAGATGGTTTCAGAGAAACGGAATGAGACCGACCACACGGACACGTTTATGAATTCTAAGCAAGACGACCACAATCCTGAAAGTCAGCTGCGTTTTACACACTATGAGAAGTCAGGAAGTGCAGGTTGTATGGAGACATGCGAGTGATCTGCTTGATCAGCGATAAACAGGAGCGTTCTGGCTTTCTTTCCTCTGCAGCTGCTGTACTCAAATATGAAAATAACGTCATGAACATCCGACAGTTCAACTGCTCACCGCATCCATACTGGCTGCCCAACTTCATGGACGTCTTCACTTGGTCCCTGCCATTCGTTGGGGAGAAGGGTGAGACACAGGAAGCTGAATGAGGGCGTCCGAATCCTCCTGACTCGTTGCTTTCTAACGTTTCACTGTTCTTTTTCCTCTTCAGTCACAGAAATGCTGGTGAACGTGCTGAGCATCTGCTCTGATGATGAGCTCATGAATGATGAAGACGAGATATTTGATGGTCAGTGAGTCTCAATTGATTAATTGTTTGTCCTACTGGTGTATTGTGGCTTCACTTTACACCACATCCGACTGGACCTCACCAGCCATTGAAATCTACACAACCAGCTGTTCAAAGAAACATCTCAGCAACACAGTTTGACTCCCCGAGAACTTTTATGAAAGCGGTGTGACTTACGTTACAGTAGCCGTCCTCATCCACTTTATTGGAGGTTTGGCTGCTCAGCTGACACCTTCTCCTCCCACATCTCAACAGTTCAAACACAGGATTTGTTGTTTTCTTTTCTTGGACAAAGCTTTCTTGCTGAATGAAAAAAAACAAGTTATAATGACTCATTTGTGACTGTTTTTTAAATATATGGCTTGAATTCAGGTGTAATTCATGCAAAAAAGAGTCTTTTAATGGTAATATACAACTGTATTTGTTAGTTATATCCTACTATACATTTACCTCTGATGCGTACATCGATTTTGTGCAGCATATTGTCTTAATATAGTATTTTTTCTGCCCAGGTATAAATGGTTCTCTTATGTATTGCAGGTAATTATAACAGCATGTGTTATGTTGAAGGACCCCTCAGTGACACGGCACATGTTTCTCTTGCAGCCAATGCAGCGGCCGCACGCAAGGAGGTGATCAAAAACAAGATCCGTGCCATCGGGAAGATGGCCAAAATGTTCTCCGTTCTCAGGTCAGACTTCTTTAGGTTCACGCGTTTGTCAGTGTGAGTCGTCAACAGTTAAAAAAAAATGAAATGTGCTGATCAGTGAACGTTCACTGGTCACTAATCAGCGAAAACATTCTGATCGCTCGCAATCTGCAAGAATTTGCTGCCTTCGTCCCAGTGACAGACACCAGAGCAGACCTCGAGAAGTTTAATGGGAATTTGTGCCTCGGTGTGTCAGATGCCCAAAAAGTGAGGTCTTAATGTTATGGCTGATCAGTGTCCATCAGCTGTTGTCAGAGCGCTGGCATGCATTTTCCTTGCTCTGGTTTCGGTGGCGGTTCAGCAAAAAACGCTCTGACCTGTTTGGATGTCTTCGCCTCTCTTCCAGAGAGGAGAGTGAAAATGTGTTGACGCTGAAGGGCCTGACGCCCACTGGCATGCTGCCAAGCGGGGTTCTCTCTGGAGGCAGGCAGACACTGCAGAGCGGTGAGTACCAGGCTCAGCCTAAGCCTCTCCCTCTTTCATCTGTTCCCTCCTTTCGCATTTCCTCTCCTCATCACCATTCTCAGTCCCAGCATCGCTCTCCTCTCCCTCTCTCTCTCTCTCTCTCTGTTTCGTTCTCCGTTTCTCTTCCGGCCTTTAAATACAGATCAGGCACCAAACATTGTTTCAGCTTTCGAGTAATGCTCTTATCAAACTCAGGCTGCGAAGGAGGACCTGATGTCAGAGACCGCACCAAATCACGGGTTTTTTGTCCCCACGCTAATTCACAGTCGGCATACCCAGTATGAAACCCAGCATCCTGAGATGTGTCAGGATTGGAACAGTTCAGATTCACTTGAACTCGCTCAGTGTTTGGTATTATTTCCAGGTGAAAGCAAGAAAAAAAATCACAGAACAACTAATTTGTTTGTCAGGTTCACTCGCGGTTACAGCCAAAATAAGAGGGAACAATCGCCAACTTCAGCAGACTTCAGAAACCCTCATGAGACTTCATATCATAAAACTACAGCGTGAAAACATGATGCATTTATGAAATATATTCTTTTTTTCAGTGTCACAAAAAGTCTGAGATACGTACCTCCTCTCAGCCCACGTCTGTCCACCTCCAATATATCTGTCTCTGTCTCTTTAAATCCATCTTTATTGTTTTTCATATGAACTTTTTCTTCTCCAAACTGACACTAACTCTCTCATTATTGCCGCATGGCGCTCCTCTCTGAGTTGGGCTGCGTTGCCAGTGGACATGTAAATCTGGCCGCATTTTTTCGCTGGGGCTGCCTTGTCACATTTGCATGGCTTCATCCGGAGTAACCTGCTCCCCTCCTCCTCCTCCCCCCTTCAGCCACAATCGAAGCCATTGAAGCCATCGAGACGACTGATGAGGACAGAGAAGGTAAAAGCGGTGCTCCTCATCCCACCCCTCTCAGTATGTCGGCGGTCTCTCCCGCCGCCGAGGCCACCCGCCACTGACACGCTCATGCTCACACAATAATGACCCCCCCACCTTCACGACTCTTGGCTTAGTGTATGGGTGGCACTTCACTTTGCAGAAGGTTCGCGTCTCAAAACGCAACTTTGAAAGATTTCGACTCCTCAAAATTTTAAAAAGATTATATTTTAGATGCTGGTTTGTAATGTAAATCAGTATGAACGTGGTGTGTTTTCCCCTACAAATATTTTTCTTATTCCTACCAGAGAAGTTATAAAGTGCATCTAACAAGGGGCAGGATTTGCAGTTCTCATATAAGGCGCAGGGACCATGGAGGACAGCATGGTAGGACTTAGCATGCTGGCGTTTTGTCACATCAATAAAATTCCAAAAAGTACCAGAAAGCAAAGTATTGAAGCTTCGCGCCCATACGCTGTCATTGAAACGGCCCAGAGCGTGACCACCGTTCAATCACAGACATGTTCAGGGTGTCACGCATTCCTTTCAAAAGGACAGTGATATTGAGTCACTGCGAGGAAAACATTCAGAAAAAAGTTCCTAAAGACACGTTTTCACCTCCTTCCACGAAAGACAGTCTGAGTGCGTACATGTTGTGTGCATTTGAGTTCGCTAAACAGAAGGGAAACTGGGAAAGAGGGAGGAAGGCTGGATGAGAGACAAGTGGCTTGTCAAGGTTTCAAGGAACACTCGTGATAAATGAAAACACTGCAAAGTCAAGTGCTGCGAAGAGACGCATGACTAAAGCACATTGTTTTTACTTTGGCTCGTAAATGGCCTCCATCTGGTTTTCTAAAAGTGTTGCATGCACAAGAAACAAGGAGCGGACCAGACCGTCACCATGGAATCTGCATCCTGTAACCAGGGTTCCACGGCTACTTTTTACTCACTAACCCTGAAGCCACACTTTGACACTCACACTTTTTTTTTCATGCATCTCAATCACCGACGGTATCAGAATAACAGCAGGTACACTTGTAGCGACTGTCTCTTTTTTTCACTGTCAAAGGTAAGTTTGTGTTGGCACCAATTTGTTTTTTTTTCCACAGTTGTGTTGGATGGTATGGTGTCATGGTCAGCGTATGCACCGCGCAGCAAGAGGATCTCCGGTTTGAGGCCAGGCTCGGGGGCCTTCTCGTGTGGAGTCTGCATGTTTTACCCATGCAAGCATGGGTTTTTTTTAAAGTTACAGTCCTACAACATGTAAATAAGATCGACTGGGGACTTCAAGTTGCCTGCTCCAGCTTCTCTCCAACCCAAAGTTGGATAAAGTAGCATTGGAGCTGAATTGATGGATAGATTTTCAGTTAGGGTGGTTTGAGAAACCGTTAAAACGCCCCCCCCCCCAAAAAACGTATTATCATCATGTTTGATGAGACACTCTCAGATGCTGATCCATGTCTTTTCTTTCCTCTCTTGCAGCTATCCGCGGGTTCTCTCCACAGCACAAGATCAGCAGCTTTGAGGAGGCCAAGGGCCTGGACCGCATCAACGAGCGCATGCCGCCCCGTAGGGACGGCGTGAACCACGTGGGCCACTCCATGGGGAAGATGAATATGTCGGAAGCCAACGGCACAGAAGACAACAGCAACATCCAGTGATGTGTTGTCTGCGCCTCGGAAACCGTCGCCGCTGTTGCGCTGTGCAGCAAAACTTTTGCTAAATCGGGAATTCAGGCCTCCGAACATAGAAATAAAACAGGCCCACAGATAGAAAATCTGACGCAAATCCTAAACGGGCGCAAAAGGTCATTTATTTCATGACAGTATGTCATCGCACAGTTGGGGGAGGGGGGAGTTGGGGTTCACAGGACAAGGCGGAGATGAGGGGAAGGCCAGCGGGCTTCAGCTCGACTGGTAAAAGTGTGGCTGAGGGCTTGTGTCTGCCTGTTGTTTCCTCTCTCAGTTCGATTCCAGACTGAATTGTCGGGGGTTGTGTTGTTTTGCTGACACGCGTCCGCTCCTTCTTTACAGGGCCTGACAGATGACATAATTGCAGTATCCATGTCACACCGATCATTTTACTGTTTTCTAAAGTGTTTATTAGGAATCACGCACCAATTCACTTCATGGGGACGACGGTTTTGTTTACCTTTCGCTCGTGTTCGTACACTTCACTTCGTGCGCAAGAAATGCAAAAAGGACGAGAGCAAAAAAAAAAAAAAGAAGAAGAAGCAAAGTGCATACCTCTTCAAACTTGCAGTGCAATCTTACCAGTGGACTTAAATTTATTGATTTACCTTGTTGTAAGATGCTGTCATCCTGCAACGGAGTGAGGACCGCGGCGCCCGCGGGTGCTCGCTCACTCCTCCCTCCGGCCCAAACACCAAACTCCTGCTGTTTGACACCAGACGCCACCTCGGTGATCTCCGCCACTGCTTCTTCCCTCCTCATCCTCCTCCTCCTCACCGTCAGTCATCTCCACGCATGACACAACAAAGAGAGGGTGAGGGATGAAGGAGGGGGGGTGGGGTGTTAAGCATTTGGGAAATCTCGTTCCAACGCTTCCTGTAGATACCTCAACATCGCCGATTAATGACTAAGATTTTACATGTCAAAATGTCACATCAGCCCATAGCAACATGCAGGAGAATTTCACTGGGGTTGCATATTTCGAGCAAGGTCATCGTCACAGAGATGTACTTTCTGTTCACATGATAAAAGCGTTGCGTTTGATGGAGCTTTACCTCACACGACCAGATGATTTCCTTCAAAGTCTTCATACCTGAGCAGATTCAGCTGAGCGAGGCTTTTCTCGTGCACCTCTATGCCTGGCAACAGAGGGGCGCTTCTGGACCACGAGGAAGTGTTTCCAAATTCTGGGACTCGCACTGCTGTTCGCCTGAAGACCACCAGTCCCTGAATCGTCCATCAGCAGCCCATATGATGAGGACTTTGCTAGTAAAAAAAAAAAAAAAAAGGCCAAAAAGCTACACAGAAGAGAAGGCAAGTCTTCAAATGTGTGAATGCAATCGACTCCCAACAATATTGACAAAAGACAACTCAGCAGAGTTGTGATCTGGATCTGACCTTAATTATATCCCATCAAAGAATCCTGACAGCACTGATGCGATAATAACTAAAATCTCTTAGTTTGACCTTAAGTCACGAGAATTCCCTCCTATATAAAAAAAACTTAAGGGGAAAGCTTCCATCAGGCATTTGGTTTTGAATGAATCTTGACTTTTATTTTGATACAGTTCGAATCGATCATCCCTTGTTTCAAAATTCACCTATTTCAGATTTTGTTCCCAATCAGAGTGCAGAGACGAGCCGAGAGAAACCTGAGAGGTGCACCCACACTGTGATCCAAGATTAGCTCCTTTGTCCTTATGTTGTGTCAAAATATTACAAACACACACGCTACCACTAAAAAATCCTGCCACGTTGCAAATAAGGACTCCTTCTGGCAATTATTTGGTCAAAAAAAAGAGAAAAAGAATTAAAAGAAAAACAGTGAGTAAATGATTTGTGCAGGTGGATATCAGTGAAGCCCCAAACACAAGCGACACACACTATAAATTTATAGAATTTCCTTTCATACATGAATATTTTTTCTACTTTATACTCCATCTTTCTAAGCAAATGATACAAGTATGTGAATTGAGGTGGAACAGATGGTGATTTTTAACACAGCATCTATGGTATGGAACGCATCAATGCATGCAGTTAAGTTCCTAATTGTAATGTGAGATTATAATTGTGATAGTTGTGTTTCAAATAGTAAACTTGAATTAATTTATTTTTGAATTCTATTTGTAGTTTTCTTTGTCTTGTTTTTTAAATTTTATAAATAGGCTTCCTTTGATTGGTTCGGTCCATTTTTGGGTTCATTCTGTTATTTATTACCACTGCTTTTAATTTTATATTGATTTTGTTGTATGCGGAGATGCCCTGTTTGAGGTGTGAAGCCTTGTGTTCTACTTTTTCTGTTGTACTGATGTACAGAAAAATGTTCAATAGTGTGAATGAATATAATCTCAGTGAAAAGCAACTTTCAGGCTGCCAAAGCATGATAGCATGGTTTTCAGATGTAAATGGAATGGACACAAAGAAAATCATGTGTCACACATTTTACAGGAAACATTGTACTCTGGTTATATTTACTGCTGATATTATTGTTACGATTTAGCTTATGGTTCTTTTCCTCCCTTTGTTTCTGGTTCTTGTATGGTCTACATGCATATTTCAACAAATATAATGGATTTTATCTTGCAACATTTTTTTATTATCTATGGGAATATGTTTTGGCATTTGACTTCCTAAATAATACACACATTGTAAGCATGCCCTATGGGACAAATCACATTTTTTTACTCTTGAATAAAATATGCATGAACAAACGTGTGCAGGTACAGTTTCCTAAACGACTCGTTATTAACTGTTCAACTCATACACAACCTTGGTTTGATTAAAGGCTCCTTCTCAAAAATGGTCTTACATAGAATACGTAGATTTTTCAAAAAAAAAAAACCCCGAAAAGATCAGTTTTTACTTTGTATGATTTGATTGCTTGGCCACCTCAGGCTGAACACGTTAAGCTATGATGTAGAGAAGTAAACGTTTATAACACATTTGTGTTTCACAGTTGAGGAAACACGAAAGTTCTCCAGAAATTTTAGTAGTTTTTGTTGGCCCGGCCTTAATATGAATTTTTAACTCATAGAAAACATTTTTTGCATGATAAAATATTACTGACAGTGTAATTGAATACCAATAATAAATCAGACGTCACAACATTTGGACTTAAAAAAAAACCTAAAAAAAAACTACCATCACCACAAAGACGGACTGAGAGCAGCAGCATCATGAATACGGGTCTACACCTGTTCATGTTACTAATCACACACACACACACACACACACACACACACACACACACACACCTGTCCAAACTGTATTTTAACTTCATGACAGATGGAGCAACAGAATAAACCACAGCTTGTTTTTTTCTCATTTCTTTGATCCTTCCAATTAAATCCAGCAGCACTTCAAACCGGATATGTCGTCACTAAGCGCTCGCCTCCAGCTCCTGTCCATCACTGGGACAGGAGGACCACCTCAACTCACCGCGGTGGCCCTTTAAACGCCGACCAACGTCGGACAACGGAGACAGGCCGTGTCGGGACTTTGAACGATGCTCCGGCTGCGGGCTCGTCTGCAGCGCGACCTTCTCCTCCACCACCGTCTGCCCACCGGAGCGCGCGGCGGACTTTGAGTGACTTGCGGGCGCGCGGCGGGCGAACGATACGCAGCTGTCGGTAACCGAAGCTAATCGGTAGCCGCCGAACGCTAGCCGAATCGGCTCGCCGTTGACACATGATATTGACGCACATTGTTCAGGGACAGACCTCCGCAGACCCCGACTGGAGCCAGTAACCAACGCGGCGCGGCAGAAAAATGGACAAAGACGAGGCAGACCGGCTGATAGAGAAGGCCAAGCTGTGTTTACGGTCGGGACGGAAAGAACGGGCGCTGCAGCTGCTATATGAAGCGCAGAATGTCTTTCCCAGCACCCGGGCCAGAGGTAAAATTAGCTGACGCACATTCTGCAGTGACAGCCCGACCAGCTAACTGTGCTCGACCAGCTCACTCCTGTCAGTGTAGCAGCGCAGGAACCGTGTGGCCAGACGCATTTAGGGATGCAGAAAAATGCTCGCTTCCCCAAGTCGTTCAAAATCAACCGTCTGGCTTTACTTCTTGATGTGCCAGCAGCCTGCGAGGCTCAGATTGAGGGGCTGTTTAAGGCTCCGTCCCCCCGCAGAGAGAACCACCGACTGCGAGGCTGCGCGGTGTTGAGATCTGACTGTGCTTTATAAGTCTCTCTAATTGCTTTTCCCTCCCTCATGTTGGCATCTCGGAATTGAATGATTAAGCCCTCATATCTTTGAGCGCCATGGATTCAATATGCAGGGAGCCCTTAAATGTTACCAGGCCCATCTTGCAGCATGTTGATCTGTGTTGCATCCTGCACTTGTTTTGACAGGAAGTGCAAAACATTTGCTGTTGCTTCTCTGCTCATGTATACAACAACAAACGTAAAACAAGGAAGGAAAATACTGGAGGAACATGAGCAGTCGCTTCACGCTGTATATTGTGTAAATACCATGTCATTACAGGGATCTGAAACTTCATCAGTTCAGAGATGTGATCCTTCATCAGATTAGTTCCCAATCTTCCTTGTAGTTGTACTTTTGTCATAAATCCTCCTGCATGATCAAGACTCGCCTATAAAGTACCCAGAGGCAGAAACCATACTGTTTCTGCACCTGTGTTGCAAGTTGAATACCAAGTGCGTTGTTGTTGTTGATGTTGTTTTGCAGTCCTGATAGACGCCATACTGAGGAACGGAGGCAGCGCCGGTCCGGAAACGAACCACGTGCCCCCGCCATCAGGCTGGAGGGACGAGGACATCAGACACCCCGAAACGAGTAACGCAAGCGGCGATGACAAGAAGAGCTACACCGAGGACCAGCGTCAGGGTGTTCAGAGGTGCAGTCAGCTCTCTTCACCCCCCTGTTGCTGTTTGCCACCCATTTACAGGCTCGGGAGTGCGCGTGCTTCACCGACTGCTTTGTTCTTCCAGGATAAAGAATTGCAAGGACTTCTATGAAATCCTTGGTGTCCAGAAGAATGCCACTGACGAGGATCTGAAGAAGGCTTACAGGAAGTTGGCCCTGAAATTTCACCCCGACAAGAACTTTGCTCCGGGGGCCACAGATGCTTTTAAAGGTGAGAACAGGATGAACAAAGGAACGAGGGGTTCATACTGTCCCTCCTCGCTGTAGATTCAGCAAGTCGGCAGCCGTGTTGCACATCATCTCTTTTCGCACCTCTCAGCAAAGCCCGAGGTCAGGGTCAGGTCGGGAGCAGCGCCGTCGCCCTTCCCTCGTCTTCGGTAAATAAACTCCAGCGGCTTTCGGCTCAGTCAGCCACTTTTAGCCGTTTTTTAATCAAGTTCAGGAATTTTGCGCGGGGCCGCTCGTATTAATTTATGGCGGGGGTGAGCAAACTGCGAGATGCGGCTCCCCGAGGAGCCACCGGAGAGCCGGAGGGAAGCCGTGAGGGGGAGAGCGACGCGAGACAAAAGCACCGCGTAAGGTGAAAAGGAGAGGCGGGCGCTCGGCGAACTGGCGCGGCTCATTTCGCAACACCGTCAGCAGTTAGCCACGGCTGGAGTGACGGCAACGCGGAGCTGACTTAAAGCAAGTCGGGCTCACTTAAGGCCAAGAGTGCTGCGCTCTCCCTGAGCACACACCCACACAAGCCACGCCAGGAGGAGTCCTGGTGGCTTTGCGCATCACTTTTCCGATGGGGGAAAAATGATTCTTTTGAAATATCTCAAATATTCCATATTGTATTGATTTAAAAACACTGCAAGTGTTGAATCACCAAATTATCACGAGTGGATCTCATCTTGTTAAAGTGGAGACAATAGAACCTGGTTGTCTCGTGAACCCTCGCAGAAGAAGCAATGCAGCTCTTCATACTGTGTCATTCATGTGCATAGCCGAACTCTTTAGATCAGTGGCTTTGAGCCAGGCCGGTGGTCCCTTAGAGCTGGTTGTGGCCGATTCATCAAGTGAGCAGCTCAGAGCTGACCTGACTCGATTCCCTTCCGTCCTCCGACAGCGATCGGCAATGCATATGCAGTGCTGAGCAACCCCGAGAAGAGGCAGCAGTACGATCAGTACGGAGATCAGTCCGCGACTCTGAACGCGCCACAGCACTCCACCCACAGTCGCCATCACGGACACTACAGAAGCTTCCACAGAGACTTCGAGGCCGACATTTCCCCCGAGGAACTCTTCAACATTTTCTTCGGAGGCAGATTTCCCACAGGTACGTTTTTGAAAAGATGCGCCGTGCTCTGGGAGAAACCACCGGCCCCGTGCGGGGTTACCATTTAAGGGGGCTTCCAACGCTCGATTGTTTTCTTGTTAAATTGCACCACAGAGATATGATTGGATCTCAAGTTAGCCACCATGTTTTCGGACTGTGATACGGTGACTTCCTGCCGGAGTGCCGATGCCTTTTCAAGTGTGCGATTCTCCACAGGAAACATTCACGTGTACACCAACCAGGGCGCCTCCTACTCTCAGTTCTATCAGCCTCGTCGTCGACGCGCATATGAAAGGCGTGAGGAGGTGGTGGAGGAAAACCAGAGTCAGGTCAGTGACTCACGCAAAGAACCATCCCTGTGAACAGAATTAGGTTGTCAACACCTTGTACAGCTAAAGCTTCACCCGTGTCGTTAACATGCAGTCAGGAAACACACTGAAGTTGACTGAGGCGGCTTTTAATACAGATTCAGCACTCAGCTCAGTTTCTTTTGAAGATGCGGGTTGACATCAGACACACGACAGTACAGTGCAGTGCTGGCATGACTACAGAGTCATGAGTGCAGCCTACATTGCAGTATTACATGCTTTGTAATCTCTGCTGATTTGATCTTCCCACAGAACACCTTCACCGCACTTCTGCAGCTTCTCCCCGTGCTGGTGCTAATCCTCATATCAGTGTTTACTCAGATGATGGCCACTAACCCGCCCTACAGTCTCTTCTATAAACCGTGAGTGTGTAAAGCCGTCGGCTCTCTGCCACCGTGACATATTGAACGGATCCCCCGGGGCTCCACCCCGGTACACGCCACAGAGCCGCTCGATGCATCTGAACAGTGTGGTTTGGTTTGGCTTGTTTGTTTTTTTATTTAGGGCCATGGGCCTGGTGGTGTCCCGTGAAACGCAGCACATGGGCGTACCCTACTATGTAGATAAAAGTTTCGAGAAGGAGTACCGTGGCGCCGCTCTGGACGAACTGGAGAAAAACATCGAGAGCGACTACATTGAACACCTGCAGGGCAGCTGCTGGAAGGAGAAGCAGCAAAGTAAGTCTGCCGAGGACGAGTTACGCAGTGTCGGAGATTTGAGAGCCTATTATGCTCACTTCATTATTGTTTGAGAAATATTTCGGAGCATCGTCTCGTTGCGCCTCTGGCAGGATTCAATAAAAATATTAAATGTTTGCTGTCCGTATGGTAAATGTCATGATCCGGCCACAGGCAGTAAAGCAGGGCCTGCTGGAGCGCTCGTTTCCCAGCAACGGCTCCTATCCAGTATTGGATTGTCTGCGAGACGCCGAGTAAAACATCATGTTTGGCGCACAGTTTGGCCACACTGCAGCACCGGTGCTGCGAAGAGAATAACTATTATTTAGATTGTTATTCCAGTTCTGATGAATTGATGTGAAGTTTTGCGAATCGAACTTTGAGTTTCATCTTAAACCGATGGGCTGATTGGGTGCGCGTCAATAATGCGAGCGCACGTTTCCCTTCGTTTCAGAGTCGGACTTGGCCAACCTCGGCCAACTGTACCGAGACGAACGCTTAAAGCAGAAGGCAGAGTCGATGCGGCTGGACAACTGCGACAAACTGCATCGACTCGTTGGGCGGCAGAGAGTCAAGTGAAGACTGTTCTTCAGAGGAGAAAGTGTTTCCTTCCAGACTTCTACAGCAGTGCGGTCTTAGTGAAGTGTGTAACTTGTCCAATCCGGCCACTTTGTCAAGAAATCTGTTTGGGTACAGCGCGGTCCGTGGGAGCTCGTTCCACTGGAAACAACGTGCCTTCTCTCCTCTTCGATGGTAGGCGATAGAGTTGCATGTCAGCTGCCGACCGGGCCTGAGGTGGAGGCTCCGTCAGGTGCAGACTCTCTGCGGCAGTGCGTATTACGATGTCTCGGAGCCTTTAAACTTTCTTATAGAAATGGCACGACGTATGGGGTCTCCCTTTGGGGTTACAAAGGCAGTTGTATGTGCACACATACACGTTTTATCTGTTGAGGTTTTGTAGCTTATTTTTGGATGTTTTTGTGTCCCTGCTGAACTTTTAGGTATATTTATTTCATAGATAATAGAGTGAATGTTGATGGAGCACCTTGGCTCATCGTTTTTCTCTAGGAAATAATTCAATTCACCGATGTAATTGCTACTGTAGACTTTGGACAAATCGTTTATACTGTGAAATGATTCAGATAAATCAGGCCATTTGACTTCCTTGAAAGGCAAAAAACGAATTCTCACAGAAAACAACGATTCCTTGGTTGATTTTCATCTCGGACAAGTTTTTACTTGCCAAAATGGGAAAAAAACCTGTCTCCCACTTCGGAGCCCCCTGCTCTCTCCACTGCTGCTTGCTGAGCTGTTGAGTGCAGTCAGTCATTTGGCTTTTGCCATTCAGGACTCGGTGTCCGCTGCAGGGTTCGAGCCCAAAAACGACTCAGAAGGTGGACGTAGTATTTGCCGTTTCATCCGCAATCTGGCAGATCTGAAAGGCTTCTCGTCTGCTGGTTTAGTTCTGATGCATGTTTCACGTTCATGTTATAGCACCACCTGTCTGTGGTGGGTTGTCTTGACCACCGGAGGCCCACTATATGACAGGGGTGGGCAATCCTGGTCCTGGAGGGCCGCAGTCCTGTTCCTGCACATTCCAACACACCTGAATCTCGTCAGTGTCATCATGCAGCTCCGCAGCAGAGCCTGATGACAAACGGCTTATTGCAATCAGGTGCGTTGAAGCAGGGACACATTGAAAACATGCAGGGCTGCGGCCCTCCAGGACCAGGATCGCCCACCCCTGCTATACAAGGTCCCTGCACCCGACCGTGTGAAACGGCAAGGAATTGGTTTTAAAAGGCACATGTCAGGATTAATCAATAACAGGCTGGCTCAAACTTAACAGTCTCAATCTTGCGCTGTGTTCCCTGTTCAGTATGGACCTCGGCTGGCATGCAGTTTCTCATATTTAATTAACTTTCAAAGTTCTTCTAATTTCTTGTTTTAAAAACCTCATACCCTTATTTTTTTTTAAGTTATTTCATTAAAAAGGCGTATTTTTATTGAAAAAAAAAATCGAAACTTAAACGTTTCTGTTGAAGTATTTGTGAGTGTAGACCTTCGTTCCACAGCGAGGAGTCAGAATTATGACTCTGTGCAGGATGTGTGGACATAATCTAGATCAGGGGCGTCAAACTCTGGTCCTGGAGGGCCGCAGTCCTGCATGTTTTCAACGTGTTCCTGCTCCAACACACCTGCATCTCATTCGTGTCATCATGCAGCCCTTCAGCAGAGCCTGATAACGAGCAGCTTATTGCAGTCAGGTGTGTTGAAGAGCGGGGACACATTGAGAACATGAAGGACTGCGGCCCTCCAGGACCAGAGTTTGACACCCCTGTACTAGATCTTGACAACCCGACGCTGACATCATTTGTTGCTGTGCACTGAGACTGCCAAACTGCCTTAGCTGTGCTCATACTTCCATAATATTCAGGTTCATCTGAAGCACTTTTAAGTTGGTATTTATGACTCCTGTGTTCCATGTCGGTACTGTTGCATGCACCCCAGTGAGAGTGTTCTTATTAGTTCCTATTTTACTTTTTGGCAAATACATTTTCATGACTACTGACACTATAAATGTTAACTGATGCGAATATTCAGGTCCACACACTGGACGGTCACAAACATGTAAAGCCTCTACTGTGACACAGAGGAGTCAGGTCTTGGTTACAGTTCAGTGTGGCGGTACACACAAGTAACACTGCAGAATAAAGCTTCCAGCCAAATAATACTAGAAAAATTAAAGGTGTAACAGGAACACCGACTGTGTCGTGTCTCATTCGTTGAGTGTGCGCGTGTGTGCGTGAGATATTCCAGTCTTTCCATGTCTGCCCTACGATGGGACAGCGACCTTCCCAGAATGTCCTGCCTTCGCTGGCGTCGGCCTCCAGCAGCCTGCATCGGGACAGACAGCGAGTGGCTGGATGGATTACTGGGACAGTTTTGTCCCCACGGGTTTTATTGTTCGAACACTTCATAATCCACAAAACAATTCATAAATGTGACGTTTACTCCGAAGCACGGTAAGTGACTGAGGATATGCACGTAGGTACAGGTTCACAGGAAGTGTCCAATGGAGAAAAACGCTTCAACACAAACAACACAGTTATATTTAAAAACCATCTGAATGTTGTGAAATCAGACTTGCCTTTTTCAAATTAAGAGTTGCGAATAAGCACTGAAAATGTTGCTGCGGAAAATCAATAAGGTTCCTTTTCACACTTCACATTTTGTTCCTCTCACTGTCAGCAACTGTTGGTTGATCAGACTCTTTGGCCTCTGGTTAAATATATTACAAAATTAGTGACACGGACATGGAGTTAAAACCACACGCTTGTCGTTATCGGCGTCTGCTCGCTCGTGGGTTAGACCTAAGTGTTACGTTTATGCACCCTGACGAACTTCAGCGGGAGTGACGTCTGGGTGATCTGCAGGCGCATGTATGAAAGGTTTGACCTCGTCTTCACAATGCTCCTTTGTAATCTGGGATTATATGGAACGTAATCCACGTCTGCGCGGCCGCCTCCGGAGAGACGAGCTCCTCCACGTCGCAGTCAAACCTTTCGATCGAGAGTGCAAATAAAGTTAACGCTGCACAGGATGCAGAGTGACAATCTCTGTGACTGAATGAGTGTGAAGTCGCTCCTTTTTCTTTCTGTTCAGAGACACCAGAGAAGACTTTCACTTCTTCATCTTGAGGTCAGCTTCTATGGCACTACGGCGCCCTCTGGTGCCTCCATCCTACATGAAGCCAAAGGAGAAGAGACACAGACACAGAGACACATACGATGACTCTGAAAAGTTTGAGGCCTTGCTGCTTTGGGATGCAGACATCAAACCTGACGGCTTGCACACTTTTGATTTGAGACACAGTTCATAATAGGTCGGGAGGTTGGAAAGGTAAAGGGAAAGGATACTTACAAAAAGTGAAAGGAGGAAGGCAGGAGAGGACATGGAGACAGTGTCCTGGAAGAGGAAATTGATGCACATCAGAGCTGACACATAAAAGTAGGCAAAGTTTCAAGAGGTGAAATGATGTTTTCAGAGACACAGCAAAATCATCAAAGTTCAAATAACCTCTGAATGAGCTTTCAGAGGGAAACATTTCCAAGTTCAGGGATTTTTTGTTTTTTACCTTCAGTCTCTTTGATTGTCCACACAAGTTTATTCTTTTGGAAGAAGCACAACATTTGGGTTTGTCTTTAAAAACTGCATAGTTTTTTTTTTTTACCACTGCCATCTTGTCTCATCCATCACTTCCAAGGCACAGCCTGAAGATTACTGACCGCCTCCTATCATCCCGTCAACTCCCACTTTCGCTTGACATTTGTGCACTTTGAAACACCCCCCAGTTTGCACAGCTGTTAGACTTGTGATACGATCACTAAAGGAGGAGTAGGCAAGAACAACAACTCTGTTGTGCTATCTGACTAACTGTCTTTATTTCACCAAAGATCCTTTTACACACAAGTACAAAAATCAGGAGTTTCAGTCAGCTTTATTTTGTTTTTGTCAAAGTTACATCGTCATTGTAAAGTAGCTGTTTAGAAAATGTGTTTTTATTCCTAATTTTAAAGTACATAAGTCCAACATCGACATCACACGTTGTTCACCGAGACTTTCATGCAAAAATAACGCATCTTTGACAGTTAAAGTTAACAAAATACTCATTCTTGAGACCAATTATCAGCTTCGTATGTCATACTGAGGTTGAGGAAGGAATTGCTTGGACTCTACATGATGGTTTGAGATCCTACTGGGTTGACTTCTAAAAGCGTCTGAGACCAGTAGCCCCAGCGGTCACACTTGGACATCACTCGCTTCTATCTGAGTCTGCTTCTCTCTAACTCGCTCCTTCTTCTGTACTCTCTGCTTTTGTCAAAAGGGAAGCACCTTGTCAGTAGAGTCCTGTTTGCGCGTGCTCTCTCGGCCCCTCAGGCTCTTGGCGCTGATGCCAGATTCTGACGTCTCCATGATGAGCTGGGTGGCCAGGAACTGCTGGATCTGCTCCAGGACGTCGCGCTGCATCTCCAGGGCCATGTGGTACACGTCATGGTCCAGGCTGTTGTACATGACGGCGTTCTGGAACATCAGCATGATGTCCCGCTGGAACTCGGCGGTGGTCCGTATCAAACCCGTCTCGATGTTCTTCTTGATGGTGGCCAGGTCCATGGGCCTGCAGGAGGGAACGGCAGCGAAGCAGGGGATGAGTTGCCGCGGGTTCTGCTGTGCCCATGCAGCCTTACAGCCTTTGAATACGACGGCAACATGCTCGCATGCCCACCTCTGCACAATACTGTGGTATCCTGGTGCAATTTCTTCCGTAACTGGCTGTAGGAAGACATTTGCATACCTACAAGTACAGGAAAACTCTCGGGGTTACATCAATTACACACCAGGCGGGCGACAATGACGTACATCACTTTTGTAGAGAGCAGTAGCGGCGAGTTTTCTTTCACCTTTCAGGAAAGGAAATGAACACACACACACACACGCGCGCACACACACACACACACACGCACGCACGCACGCATGCACGCCCGCACACACACACACACACACACACACACACACACACACACACACACACACACACACACACACACACACA
>JASSRZ010000006.1:14317125-14331946 GCA_032164315.1 Malacoctenus gilli
CACACACACACACACACACACACACACACACACACACACACACACACACACACACACACATGCACACACACACACACGCCCACTGTGTGAGTCTTGCAAGCACTATGGAAGCATCTCAATATCATTTCGTAGTCTGACTCGGTCTCTCTCTGTTGTGCCTGTTGTCTACTGCAGAGCTTCTGACTGTGGTGGAGGGCGGCGGCAGCATGTCCAACAACATGGCCAAGATCGCGGACGCTCGAAAGACAGTCGAGCAACTGAAACTGGAGGTGAACATAGAGAGGATGATGGTGAGACCGCATTGTGTGGAAACAATGCAAACGCATTGCCAGAAAAAAGTTCAACAATTTTGAATGTACTTCATCCTGTGGACACAGTCCTCCCCTTTGTTTGGTCCCCGTCTCTCTTACTTTCCTTTAAACCCAATGACTATTGCTGGATTGCGTTCTGCTCAGGTGTCTAAAGCAGCAGCTGATCTGATGGCCTACTGTGAAGCTCATGCCAAAGAGGACCCCCTGGTGGCCCCCGTACCCTCATCGGAGAACCCCTTTCGAGAGAAGAAATTATTCTGTGAAATACTATAAATTCCACAAGAGTGACACAAACATCCACATTCTGGATTTTTTTTTTATGTGAAATTTGGAATCAGCTTTAGTAATAAACATTTGCTGTGTGTGTGTGTGTGTGTGTGTGTTTTTTTTTAATAAACGTACTTATAAACATAGTTTTAATTAAAACCTGTGTCAATGTTTTACATGCCCGGAGATCATCTTTGGAAAATGATAATTATGGCAATAAAGATTTGTTGAAAAAATGGGTCAAAAGGTCATCTGTTCTACAGTGTGCAGCCTGTCCTTGTTCACACAGCATATTTATTGACCAAATAACTTCTGCTGTCTTTCAAACTGTATTTTGGTAACGATTGTGCTTTATTGGATACAAATGTGGCAGTGTATGAAAGGGAAAAAAATGCATTCCCCCCTTCTTTTTTTCTTGAAAAAGTGCAAACACGTTGAAGTAAATCATTCTGATTCCCGATGTTTCCTTAAAAAAAAAGCAAAAGACTGTATTTGTTCAGGTAGTGGTTCCCAGGGGCGTGTGTGTCTTGGCCACTGAAACCAACGCAAATGATGGGCGGGGCTAATAGATGTACTGGAGCTGGTTCCAAACGCACGCAACAGGTGTGGTGGAGGTGCAGACGGCAGGTGCGCGGCTGAGTGTGTGCGCGCGCGCGACTGTCATTCCGACAGCTGCTGCGATTCACAAATATTCTTCGAGGATTTGGATAAATTAAGGTACGTCTCTTTTTTTTTGTTCAGCAACAACTGTTTATAAATACTTCACTCTTCGTCATCCATTCGCGCTTGTGTTAATTGAGCTCCGCAGCAGCCGAGTTGAGAAAGGAAAATCCAGTTTAAGTCCGAAAAGCCAAGACTTCCAATAAATGCTGTTAGTTTAACAGAAGGTTTCAAATTGCCTAATCGTTTTTAGCCACAAGTGTTTTGTAAAAAAAAACCAAACATGTTTTGACGGCGAGAACATGAGATAAACAAAGGGGGAAATTACAAAACGAATGTTTGCTGACTTTACCTGAAAAGGGGCAAGTCAGGAAGAACTTGTCTGACTGAGCATGCTTTTTTCTCACACACACACCCGACTCATCCTCCTATCCGAACGATACAGCAGAGATACTTGACAAGCAACCTGTTAAACAGTGCAAAGAGCCACTCTGGAAGGACGTGTGTACATTGCAAAAGTGTCAACAGTGGCAACCTTTTTTTTTTTTTTTTTCGTGACACCGGTGGTATGAGCTTCCTGGGTGACTTGAGAGTCACTTCCTCAACCAAACTGTTTCGTCAGGCTACAATTGGTCTTTGCAAGGCAAATGAACAACTACAATTTGGATTGGAGGGAAAACTTCTCACTTGCTATAATGTAATGTGCAGGGTATGGTGTCGGGTCTCCCTTCCATTCACACTGTGCGCGTGAAGGAACCTCCGGATTCAACAGGACTCATGAATTGGTTATGTGACTATATAAAGGAAGTCCCTTTGGATAAAAGCCCTTTTACCAATGGTGTGGTGTTTTGGGGACAACAGACATCTCATTATCTATTTATTTGGGCTATTCTTCTTGAAGCACTGCTGAGTGTGACAACACCACACAACGATGCAATGAGCTTCAATTTCAATGTCAAAGTCCCTTCCATACTAAAGATAACAAACTGCAATAAAAAAGAGAAGTTCTTTATCAGATGTGGAACGAGGATTGCATGTTCGTTGCACTCACCCGTAAAAGTAATGTTCCAAATGACTTTATAACCATGCTTTGGTTCATTGTTTTATTGTTTGGTTTAATTCCCATTTGAAGCGAGCTTCTCAACCAACACACTCCAGCAACTGATTTATGAGCCAACTGTATTCTTTTATCAGGAACTTGCTCTGTTTTATGAAGCAAAATGTTGACTCAAATTTCATATCCTTAAGATACTGTAAGTATTGTTTGGTGTACATTAAACTCAATTCGGGACATTGAAAAAAGATACCGGTGCAGAAAAAGGTTAGACGATTCCAGTAATGCGTTTGTAATTCACCCCCCCCCCCCCTTGAATTCCCACTGTAACTGAGGCATGTTTCTAGTGCTTTCAGGCCTATCCATGGCCAACTTTGGAGGACACGCCATCCCTGGCTCCTTTTTCCTGCTGTTCGGCTTCTGGCTGGCGGTGAAGCACATGATCCAGCACTGCTGGAGGACTAGTCAGCCGAAAGGCAGACAGAGGACGCCGCCCGTCTTCAAACGGATGGACTACGTCGAGGGAGGACTCCAAATCTTTGCCGCATTTGTAGGTCGGTTCCGTCTCCTCGCCCTCCGTCCCCGTCACCGACGCCCGTCCTCGCCTCCTCTCACGTGAGCGCTGCCGCCCTGTCGCAGGTATCATGGTGGAGCAGTTCGTGGTGGACGGGCCGCACGCCCGCCTCCTCAGCGGCGGCTCCTGGGTCAAGCTGATGAACTGGCAGCACAGCACCATGTACCTGTTCTTTGGCATCGCTGGGACGGCGCTGGTGTGCAGCACCAGGTTTAGGCTGGTTCCCGTCGGCGTCGACCGCTTCGCGCTCTCGCTGGCCCTCTTCGTGGAAGGTGAGGGCGATTTGTCGTTTTTTCTAGCTTCTGGGTGTCTGAGCTGTTTGCGTTGTGTTTGACACCCCCCCCCCCCCCCCGATCTCGTCATGCAGGTTTTCTCTTCTATTACCACGTGCACAACCGGCCTCTTCTGGATGCTCACATTCACTCCCTGTTGCTCGTGGCCGTGTTTGCTGGATCAGCGAGCACCATGCTGGCGGTGTTCATAAGAGACTGCATTATACTGGAGCTGTTTGGGGCCTGCATGTTCATCCTGCAGGGCTCATGGTTTTACCAGGTGACGAGCACAATAAGATCCCTTTCGTTGAGTCGCTGATGAGTGTCCGTAGATTCATGTCCTTCCTGAACAATAACGACACAACAAACATAACGGGCGCTGCATTAAAGGATTTTTTCTTAAGTTCTGGCTGGTTTTTATTGATCTCTGTCATGTTTAAAAAGTTAACCCAACATAAGTAACACGTTGCTCCTCTAAATCTCTCCTTTCAGATTGGATTTGTTCTGTTTCCCTTGAGTGGACCACAATGGGATTTGACGCAGCACGACAATGTCATGTTTGTCACAATGTGCTTCTGCTGGCATTTAGCGGTTGCCCTGCTGTTGGTCGCCAGCACCTCCTGCCTCGTCTCAATGTAAGTATCTCAGTTCTTTTTTCTTTATTTTTCCTCTTGGGCTCATTTCTCGTTCTTTCTCCTTCGTTGCTTTTGTGTTTGATTGGGCATGTCTGCCAGTGCGGAGCTTTACTGTCAATATTTGTCTGAACCAACACTGGGGTTTGAACAGGGCTGGTCAATTTTACCAGATTATACAGATGCAGATGTTTACTGTTTTCACAGCATTATATGGTTGAGTGTTCTTGACAAGAATACATAGTAATATGTTTGTAGTTTTAGAAGGGTTTGCATATTTGTACATCAAAATACACCTAATGACAGAGTTTAAACTACTGAGTGTGTTTGCTGTATAGCGTGGTAATATATTTTATGTATAGGGCCAGGTTACGTTGATCCTCGGGTCGTGATGATGGGGCCCCTGAAAATTGTTGCCCAGGGTACAACCAAGTGTTAATCTGGCCCTGGGTTTCAAGAGCATGTAAACACTAGTATGTGGTGCCCTGCTTGGAACGCAGCAATATGATAAGCAATATGATAAGCTGTGCTACAAATGAGGAAGTGTTCACTTTAAACTACCGGTAAATGTCAATGGACAATTTATATTGTGGCACAATAACTTTAGCTCTCACTGCGAGGTGTCTTTTCAGAGTGTTTTGGAAAGACACAAGCTTGCTCACACTTCTGTCACCGTTTCTTTTGCTTTGTGCTAATAGCTCAATGACGCGATGCTCGGGAAAGGGGCGGGACATCGAGATCGGGATGCGCAACACGTCCTCCAACTCGACCTCACAAAAAGCTCTGCTGGAAGAGTCCGATGAAGAGTGAACACCTCTCCGAATTTCTACTGAAAGTTCATTTTCTATGTTCAATAGAAAAGTAGTAAGAGTGATGTTTAGCACAATGTATGTTTTGTTTTTTTTTTTATGTAAAAAGAACCCAAATGCAAAATGTGACCTGTTTATGTATATAATATTACAGGAATGTGTTAATAGTGACAAGAAACTTTGTCTGTGACCTGTAATTAAATTTAAAAAAAGAGAAAATCTATGATTGAACACCAACATCCAGATGACCTTCCTCTACCCACCGCATATTTGTAGACATTGAATCATATGAAACATGGACACAGAACAAGAAAATCATTCTTTCAAATATTTATCCACCAAACAAAATGTTTAGAAATGTACACATATTTAACAGTCAGTCTTTACAAGAACGACTAATTCTGACTTGGACGATGAAGATTAACAGAGCATTTATGACTTGAAATGTAAAACGGTCATCTATCTCAGAAGAAAATTAGCCCTAAATTTTCGGAATATTCATTTAAAAGGAAGAGAAAATGGCATGTCTGACAAAATTTCGAACACGGCAGCTTCATGAATCAAACACAGATCACTGTTGGGGAGCTGGGGGAGGATCGGGGGGACATTTGGGCGAGGGCGCCGTGGTGACGACCACTGTGGAAACAGATTTCGGGGATCCCGTCGCTATGTGCTGCTGGAGCTGCTGGGCCTGGACCGTTTGGATCCGGACCTGAGGGAGGAAATCGAACGCAGGCGTTTGAAGAGGCTCCAAAATGGCTTTCAGTTTAGCAGAAAGATTCACGATTAAAACTCAAAAACTTAACGATGTGCTGGAAAAGCCTGAACCAGCATCCGATCTGTTCTCCGACTGGAGCTCATACGGACCTGAGTGGCTTGTCCCTGCTGCTGAAGCTGCTGGAACTGCTGTGCGGTCACAAAACTGACTGGTTTGTTTCCTGCGATCAGCTTGGTGCCAGCCGGCATGGTGGTCAGGATGATGTTCCTGCCCAGGCTGCTGATGCTGCTCGGAAAGCAGAGTGGAGCACAAAAAGCAGTCAGTCGACAAGCCCAACCAATGAAAAGGCACCAGAAAGAATGAGCAAAATAGAAATCTTAGGAGTTTCAAACTGGCAGTTGTGTTACGGGAAGAGAACGAAAATCACTCTACAGCATCTCACGATGTCTATTTTATTCTTTCAGGACTCACTTTGTATTGAGACTTCCTTTGACGATTGGCGTTGTCACAACACTCTTGCTCTTCAGTGGTTGGTTGAGGACGGACAGAGGCACAGTGATTCTCGCAGGCAGCTTTCCCTGTGATGGGATCAAAGAAGTGGATCAGAAAGAAGAGTTTGATTGATCATAACTCCAACCATCACATATATGTCACAACAATGGTCTGACAGAACAGATAGTGAACGATATCCTTACTGTTTGCGTGGTAACGACAGTCGCGGGAACCTGCCGCACAGTCGCGGTCGCCGTCCCGAGTGTCAGTGGCGAGCCTGAAACTCCGGGAGCCACTGTGATCCCTTTGGCACCAGCCACAACGCTGGCAGCCATGGTCACCACGTTAGCACAAGTAGACGCTGTGAGTGGTTTATTGCCGGTGCTGGTTGTCATAGTGATGGTCTGGCCCTGTTTCTGCGGGATAACACCGAGGCCGGGCATTATCCGGATGGTGGCAGCGCTCTTGTCGGGCGTGGTCACGGTGGAGAAAGTTCTGGTCTTCTGGTCGGCCACACTGACGGCCAACGTGGGCATCAAACGTATCGCTGTGTCTCCTGCAGCCTTCAGCAGGGTGGAGGTCACGGGGGTTGCTTTGGTGGTCTGCGCCTCCCCCGTGCAGGAAGTCGCACTCGACACGGATGAAGGTGAAGGGTGCGTTGGCGTCACGTGGAGCGTGGCTGAAATGCTCTTACTGCCCGAGGAGGCAGCGCCCAAAAAGTCCGACGTGAGCTTCACAGTAGCGACGGGGGATTTGGCCAGAGTGGCCATCATGTCTGGAGTGATCCGGAGCACCGTCTGTCCTTTAGCGTCCGTGGTGATGGAGGACGGCGGCAGACGTAGGACGTCTTTACCCTGGATTCGCAGGTTTGTTGCAGTTATTGGAATTCCTGCACCTCCTGTCTTCATTCCCAGCTGTCCTGTGATGGCAACCTGTGTGCAAAATAGAACACCACGTCAAGTAACTATGTACTATACTGACACCAAGTGTTAGAAATGAGTATTACAATATAAGTCGCTGCATCGACACATTTTCGAAGTTTAAGATTATGAAGCAAAATCTTCACTGGCACCAAACCAGCGGTCGTGACTCCAGACTGGCTCACCTGTTTAATGTTGGGGCTGCTGACTCCTTGCAGCATGGCTGGAGAAGCAGGATTATTGGCCGGGCTGCCGGGGGATCCGGTTGGAGGTTTGGCCACATTCACCGCTGACACGGACAAGGTGGTTGGAACGTGGACGGGACTGCTGGCTGACTGACTTCTCAGAGGCACCGAGACCACGGTCTGCAGAGGGAGGAAAACAGATGGATGCGTTTTTCCAAGTGTGTAAAGAACTCGGGCATTTTTTCTGGTGTCGTCGTTCTTGTTACCTGTGAGAGGCCTTTGGCGGCCACTGACACTGGCATCCTGATCTGGTGCGGGGTCTGATGTACCAGCGTGGCCTGCTGACCTCCGGCAGAGGAAGCCAAACCCGGCTGTGCCGAAACAACTCGAACCTGAGGGAGGGATCCCGTCGCCAGGTGACTCACGATCCGAGCCGCCGCGTGTTGGGAGGTGACAGACTGTGACGCAGGTGGACAAGCTTGACTCGTGGGTAGGATGGTTCCCAGCTGAGGCAACGTGGGAGGGGACACAAGAAGAACACTGGGAGAGCAGGAGAAGCGAATCCGACAAGTGTGAGTCGCCTTCAAAATGATCGATATTTTGCTCATCGTGAGTTCAGGAGAGAAAAACTGGAAGTCACTCACCCTGGACTGGTTTTAATAGCATCCGGGACTCCGGTCTTCGTCGGTGTGGTGGCTGTGCAGGGTAAAGGTGATTTGGGAGTTCCAGGTGTGATTGGAGTGGGTGTTGTCGGGGTTGGCGACATGGGGTTGGAGCAGGTGTCCTGGCTCGCCTCAAGACATCCGGGAGTTCTGCTGCCTCCATCTTTACTTCCAGACTTCTAGAACAAAAAAACAGAAATAGAGAGTCAAAGACTTGAAATATACGATTTAGCATGATTTTTGCTCCGAAGTTGAAAAATGACAGTTGACTCACAGGCTTGGACGCTGGTTTTGGTTTTTGCTGCAGAGCTTTCCTTGCTTTCGCAGCTGCAGCTTGAGCCTGGTGGATCCTCTCTGGATTTAACAAAAACAGAGAAAAACATTTTTTCCCCACAGCAGAGTGATGGAAATTAATCAGAATGGTCATCTTACGGTTAGGAAAACTGCAAAAAAATGAAATGTTGGCGTGAAAAGGGGCTGCAAACACTGAGATTCTCCTTAAGACAGAAGGATTTTGTAAAGCAGCAAGTCGGCCTTTACCAAACTCCTCCTGACTGCGATGGCGGTGCAGGTAGATCCAAAGTTTACGGCCGATGTCGTACTTCACGCAGGGATCCTTCTCATAATGAAGTCGATCCAAAGCGCCACTGACGACTGTATTCACCTGGATGAAAAACAAAGCCTCTTATTTCATGTGGACTGTCAGTGAGTCAAAAACTTTGAGGGACATCTTTCTTGTTCAGTGAGAAAAAAAAGCAGCCTCATCACTGACTGGATCAAAACGTGAAGTTACACCACACTGCGAAAGAAAGATCAAAGCAGTCGAATGAATCACCTGGGCACTCGTGACCTCTGGAGCAAGAAACTGGGAGTCCTTCAGCAGTTCACAGATCTCTGCCCTCGTTCCCTCTCCGTTTGGCAACCTTGCTGCTGCGTCGCGCACTAGAAGAAAGGACGAAAAATGAAGATGAAGAATGGTAGCTGCGCCTCTTGCACGAGCTTAAAGCCAAAAAGTGTCATAAAATTCGAACCCAGCGAGAGGATGGTGACGTATGGAGGCCGGTCCGAGCGGAGCAGCGTGTGCTCCCTGGCTTTGTTGAGTGACATCTCCTTGTCGAACACCCCTTTGACGGGTCCCACCACAGACTCAAAGCCGTGCATCCTGAAGGTGAACGCCTTGTGTGGCTGGTTGTATCGCTGCTGCTCCTATTAGACAAGTAGAACATTTGTGAGGTAAAGGATGTGAAACACTGCAAAGGTTCCAGAAGCACAAACGAACCTGCACTTGAAACACTTGTCTCTCATCTCCAGTGCTGGGCCGCACCACATAATCAGTGGATCTGCATCAAAAGAAACCTCCGTAAACATGAAGTAAAGATCTTGGATTCCCAGTGGATTATGACTCTCTGACACTTACAGTCTTGGTGTGGGCGAAGTCATCTCTAACATGTCTTCATTTTCTGTCTGTGGAGGAAAACAAAAAGCCTGGTAAATTTAGTCCCAAACAAAACACGAGGGAAGCGCTTGTAAAAACAAAATTTGCGTGACCTTGACAACAAAGTCTTTGGAGTCCAGCCACAGCTGACACAGCGCACTCAGGTCCTTCTCTGTGTCCTGAGTTGGACCTGCGAGAAAGCACGGGTAATCGAATCTTTGGACAAAATCTTCAAGGGCAGCTTCGTCATCAGCCGCATGCTCTGAGGGGTGAAGCTCCTTACCGATCCATCTCCACTGCTGCGACTCATCGACAAACTCAACGAATGGAGAAAAGCCACTGGGGAGCGCCATCATGCCGTCTGATCAACAAAAAGAGACCGATTACAGAAGGGTAACACGAAAGAAAAAGTTCAGTTCATTGGGTGACGGCTGCGGCTCACCTTTTGTCTCTCCTGCCAGAAACTGCAGGGCTTGAAGAACTAATTCAGACCAACACGAGGCCGAAGAGAACCAGGCGTTGAGGGTGCTGGCAGGAGAAGACTGCCACATCTGGACTTTGTCCTCGAGCTGAGTGAAGGCAACGTTTGTGGGTAAATGCGCCGTCATATTGGATTTCGCCCAATGTACATGAGGTGAGCCTTTGAGAACTTACCATTGAGGTGCTGACGAGACATTCTGCCCTCAGGATTGTTTCTAACAAGCTGAAGAAACTCACAGCTATTTCCTCAACTGTAACTGGGCTGCTCTGGCACTCCTCTACAATTCTGCAACAATCAGGAATTCAAATCACTTTGACATATTCAGGCTCTACTGTGAACTGATGTCAGCAATGGGGGGGGGACATACTCTTCCTTAATGTTAGGCAGTGGCGTAGACGGCGTGTCTGGCAGGGAGTTGATGATGCTCATTGATGGAGCCGACGGAGCGTCTGAAGTGAGAGCGTCACACGGATCCTCGGATTCCACTTTTATCGTCCTCAGTTTCTTCTTTCTTCTTTCATCTCTCATCTTTTTTTTCGGCAGGGAAAGTTCAAAGAGGGCTGTGAAATAAAAAGGGGACACATTATGAATCTGGAAAAAAAAAACAACAACAACAAAGAAAAAAAACTCTAAGGGCTAAGTTAAAGTTAACTTTGTGTCATGTTTACTCACGCATAGCCCCTTTTCGGCCAAGATTTGCTCTCGTAAGAATGTCTCCCAGGTGGATGTCAGAGGTTACCAGGTCTGGGTGATCCTGAAGAACGCAGCTGAGAGTCAATACTGACCAAATAAATAAGCGTCAACGTATTTTCCTTGCTCTTATCGCGACTTACTGGCTGCCGTTTCCTCTTCTCGCGGTGATTCTGCAACATGATTCTCAAGTCTTGCTCTCCAAGCTCGATTTTTTCTGGCGGGAAATATATCAAAGTTAAAATTTCAGACTTCAGTCGTTCGAGAAACGACTCTGAGACACAACTGGCTGACTCACCAGTGGTTTTCATGTCTTGTGTGAAGAGGCTGGGAAGAACTCTGAGTGAGACGGTCGGTGTTGGAGAGGAGGGAGATTGTGGCGCTGCGGTCCATAATGAAATGTCTACAAAACGCAAACATGGATGGATTGTAAAGTCTTATTTATATTCTAAGCATTTAACTACTGGATCCTTTCAATCATAAACAGAATCCTCCCAACTGACCATCATCGTCAGACGAGGCGTTGCTGTCTCCGCACTCGGATTTGACCTCCCTCAGTATACGACTCAGCCTTCTTCTCACTCTTGGCTCCCGCATTTCGGACTGAGTCTTTGTTGGCAGCCGTCTTTTGGGAGGAAAATCCAAACCATTGTGTACTGCGAAGTCCAGCAGCTCCTACGACAATCAAACAGACCCGTTGAGACTGACCGCAAGAAGATGCGCGGAGCGTGCATCAAACCAGGATGAAACGTGGAAAACCTTTCTCGAGACGAGGATTTGCTTCAACAGTCTGTGGTAGTACTGCTGAAGGGAGTGCAGCTGACGTTTCCTCTGGGACTTGGCACACAGCTGTCTGTATTTGACCACCTCAGGATGGAAGTAGCCATCTGCGTTGGTGGAGAGAGCACAGAGGATCGTCAGTGAATGATAATGTCATTTAGAAGGATGCTGCCGTGTGACTGTCGGTGACGCCAGAAGCACCTCTGAATAGTTTTTGGGCAAGATGAAGAGGATTTCCAAAGTTAAAGTTTCTGTTGTTGAACAGCTCACTGGTGGTGCTCTCCTGCTCTGCGGCGTTGTTGTCGGGAAACTGTGGCAAAAATTGGCGAAGGTGCTGCCTTTGGGAATCTGACAGCACTTCACTCCAGGTGCTTTCACTCATGACAGAGAAAAAAATCTCCGGCTGTTCAAAACACGAGTAAAACGCAAACATTAACACACAATGCGTCTGTATTAGGTACATTGAGTGTCTCGCTGTGCAAACAAAAGGGTGAACGAATGAACATTAAATGTCTTGATTCGACTCACGTCCTCAAGCAGGTCTTCAGGTAGACTCACTCTACAGTCCCCCAACATGCATTCCTCCGTGATTTGACCATTGTTTTCCTCTTTTGGATCAAGAGGGTTTGTAAGCATGTGTGCGAGCGCATCCATCCTCCTCCACTGTGCCGACCTTTAAACTACACCCAGAGAGAAACACATTACTGCAAAGTTCTCCTGTCCGTCCTCATCTGCAGACTGACGCCATGAGTGCCTTTTTATTCCAGTCTGTTGACTTACGAAAGTCGTTGGCTGTGAAGGTTTTGGAAGCACTGATCAAAGTCAAACCATTAGCCATAGGTCTGTGCTGCTTTTTGGGCGAAGGTAACAAGCTAAGCTAAGACCGCTGCTAGCTGTTTGACTACCGTCACGAGGACTTTAGCACGCAGCTCAACCAACTCACTAAAAGATACAAAAAATGCAACGCTTCTGCGAGATCATTTATATAGGAAGTAAGAAACCAAATAATAGTGCTCACCTGACGTTATTTTGTGTTTAGAAGGAAGGAGCAGGGACATATTTGACCGGCGCACAGTTTTCTTCTTCGTTGGTAATTACACGATAACGGCTGAATACCACAGAGCTGTACTGCACTCTACTGGTATATATTGACGTTTTCTGACTGTATTATACGAAAAGGACAAAATAGCTTGCGGTTGTTTTTTTTAAAGGAAGAAAAAGTAATTTGAAAAACAGTAAATTCACTTCAGCATGTAAGTACGTTGTTGTTTATTTTTTGGAATTCAATTCGCCCTCTTTAACACTTGGCTAACAGTTGGGTAAGGATAGTTTAGCTTGCTTAAGTTTGCTATCCAAACCCATTACATGGGATTTTCAACTGCTGTTATAAGTATTTACTTGTTTTTCCCCCTTTAAAGCTTACAACAGTGTGGAAAACAGGGTCCCAGACTGACTTGTATTGCTGCTTCAGCTCTGTCATCTTGCTCCACCTCTTTATGATGCTGTAATGAGCAGCTGTAATGAACAGTCAATCCCTCTGCCTCATAGCTCTGCCTGGCAGAGGCAGGGGACACACGCTGCCCTTCAGAAACCTTCACCAGCACGGTCCTACCTTTATGTGGTGGGCACGGCAGACATCAGACGTCATCCAGCTGGGATCTGAAGAGTTTCCCCCATTTCTCTCAGGGGTTCTGATTTTGATGCCTTGGGAGGATGGCGGAGGGTGCAGATGAGGAAGAGATTCAGTTCCTGCGAACAGTAAGTGATGCTGTTTACCTCCCTTGAAGTAGTTTACAAGAGACTGTAAGTTCCCTCTGTCAAAGGTTTGTGTTTGTACATGAAATAGCATTTTCTGGAATAACAAAAGACAAACATTGGAAGTGTTGGATGACTTTTTTTAGGCTGAGCTCTGACTGACGTGAACAGGTGGCTGGTTTTGTCTGCATTGTTACCTATTTATATCCCAATGGGTACATGATATACTACTGTTGTCACAGACAAGCAAGTTCCTTGTGCCAGATGATGGTTAACACATTTACATGGAGCAGATTTTTTTAAACAAACAAAAACATTAAGGTGAACAATGTTGGGGTGTCAGCTTTTTCACTCAAAGTGCATCATTTTAACTGCGATAGAACTTATTTACATTCAAGTTGGGACAAATAGGATGTCGATAACAAGACTTTGTACTCTTGTCTGGAGTTTTATTGCATACGATGAGGCTGTGCTCATCGTTACAGTTATGAAACAGATTAAACTAAATATTTGATGATTCTGGACTTGAGGTTGTGATGGCGTTGGTAAATCCCAACAGATCCAACATGTGAGGATGGAGTCTGGACATTAAAATGTAATGTCATGTCATGAAAACGACTATTACTCTCTGTAATACTCTGTATTTTAATACCTGGATGAAGATCCCTAAACGCTGACATGGTTATAGGTCCACAGCGAGGTCCTTCCTCTCCCCTGTCGATGTCATATCATCACTTTTTCAGGCTATTTATTTCAGAGAGGATACTCCGTGACTGGCTCATTAGTTTCACTTTGCAATTCCAACTTGCAGAAGTAGGTAGGTTTTCAGTACGATGCGCCCACACCATAGGCGTCGATGAATTTATTATTATTGAATTGAGGTCATTTTATTTTTGCTGCCATGCTTGCTGCTGGGTTTCAGGTTTCCTCCTCAGATCCTTGCGCCACGGCCTGCAGAAGGGCATTGTGGCCTTGCAAGATGACTGCAGTAATGTTACACTCTTTATTTGGATGCTCACTGTTGATATTTTGCACATGTCCCGCATAGTGCCACTTGGAGTTGAATCTCCGCCTCGGTAACTCAAACCCCGGCGGCAGCATCAGCCAGACACTAATTATCTTTTGGCTGGAAACTCAGCTTTTAATCGCCATGAGGGTAAAGTGGAGTATCCCGAGGAGTGATGGCTGTCTGGTCTTTTACGTTCAGAAAGAAGCGCTCGTGATTTGAATGTGCTTAGACATGAAATTTCCATTGTGTTTTGTTTTGCCTCCTTCATTCGGTTGACGCACACAAAGTGAGCAAACTGTTTTTTCAGGCGGCATTGTCCGTTTGCCTGAAACTCAGCACTAAGTAAAATATGTTGACAATGTGTCATTAGGTTACTGACAGTCGGCCGCCGTTCACTCTGAACTCAGCTGAGTTCTATATTTACTGCGCGAGCATTAGCAAGTTCAAAGCTTGGCCCATTTCAGCACCTGCTTTCTTCAGTCCAGGAGGGAACTTTGCTGCTAATCTGGTCGTCTTTCCGACCAGTTGCGGGGTCCAAAACATTTTGGCAGAGAGTTTTTTGGAAAATACCTCTTACACAGGAAACCACCCCCCCCCCACCTCAGCAAAGTGTTGTTCCTTTGCAACCAGAGAAACAACCAGAGAGGCTGATTCATTCGGCTGCTGAGGGGCGATTGAGACGTAACTGTCACCAGGACTTGGCTGTAGTCGTTAAGATTCTGGTTGTGACACAAGTCCTGGATATAACTTGACTACACTGAGCTGACATACATGCGCTGCCCATACGTTCCCAAACTACTGCAGAGGTGTTCTAGATACTTACTTGTAATACATCTTTGAAGCTCTGTGGGCCAGTAATTTGTCAGTAAAACGATGGCAGCGTATAGATCAGCAGCTGCCAACCTCCAGCCCAGCTACTGTCTGAAACCAGAGCGACAGCCATGTAATGTCGAGCAGTGTAGTAACACCTCCTCCTTTTTCTTTTGTATCCGCGGAGCACCGCCTCACCTAGTGGTGTGTCGTTACAAATGAACCAGAGTGACACACCAGCTGTGAATGTGGGTCACAATGAAAAGAAAAATGGGAGGTGTGAAGTTACGCAACGGAAGAAATCC